>OX392431.1:5882538-6482538 GCA_947623395.1 Synanthedon tipuliformis | reverse complement strand
GACGCGGGATTATTTTATTTTTATTTATTTTATAAGTCGACTAGCAACCCGCCCCGCTCCCGATGAAAACATGAAATTTAATTAATAACCTAACCGCTAAAATTGATTCTGTTTACGAAACCTCGTATGCATATCACTACCGTCTCGCATCCGGCTTCGTACGGAATTATCGCGTAGAAAAATCCTTAAATTTCAGTTATCTAGACTTAATTGTCTGTGCGTTAATAGTCAATCACGATTTTATAAGGATAGATTATTATTTAAAAAAAAAACCATCCACTTTACATTCTGTTTAATCTAGTTTTTTGTAATTTATTTCACTCGGAGAAGAGAGCTCCCGAGAAAATCTCTTAAACAGAAAGTACACTCAAGCAAAACATGAATGAAAATGATAAAAAATTGCAACGCAACCATCTTCCCCTTGTTACAGATCCAATTATAACTTACGTAAATATTTACTCCGAGTGTACGCTCACTAATCGAATCGCGAGGGAATCCACGATCCACCTAGTTTGCCAACCGGGATTTGCCTACTTTGATTTAATCACTAAGCTTAAACAAGACGAGGAGATCGGGATCTTTTTGAACGTACAAAAATATTACAAATTTGTTTCTTGCCAGTACCTATAATTTTATATAGAAGGTACCATGCTGCTGTCGGGGGTTTCAACCTCTTTTTAAAAGATAATAATTAATTACAATCAAATTGATGCATCGCTTTGAGACTATTGCAATCTATACTTACTAATATTATAAAGCTGAAGAGTTTGTTTGTTTGTTTGAATGTTTGAACGCGTTAATATCAGAAACTACTGGTTCGAATTGAAAAATTCTTTTTTTTTTTGAATAATCCATATATCGAGAAAGGCTTTTAGGCTACGTAACATTTTGAACGCATACGAAATTACGAGAAACAGCTAGTATGGTAATATTTTTACAACAACGAAGTTTATCCCCCATTTTAGTGCATGGAAAACCGAATCAAAACTATGTTATATTTCATCAGCAACCACGATTTTAACAAACTCATTACAAATGAAAACAAATGCCCTTCCTCTTACATTTAAACAACAAAAAAACCTAACGCCAACATGGCGCCGACAGAACGTCAAGAATTCAAATAGGAATTCAAAATATCGCTCTGTGATTGGTCACTCAAGTATAATGTATTACGAAAGCAAACTTCTATTTGCTGGTGATCTAAGGCATCCCTGTAGCTACGTTTGTTCGGTTGCCTTCTTGAGCGACGTGAACGGATAAATTTGTACAATGGTTAAAGCCTTTGATAATGTTGGACCTCCTTGCGTCGAGCTGACGGGCTCAGATAACGTAATCTTAAATATTCCGAGTCGAGACAAGACTGGGATGGGATGGGATGAGTCAGTTTGAGATCTCGCCGAGCGAAATGTATAGTAGTACCTATCTACTAAATCAATTTTTATTGGTGTATTTGAGAAGTATCTTTTAACCATTTTTGTTTTCTCTTACTAGTTAAATAGTGTTTCCTAGTAATAGGTGAAATAGAATTCATGCACAAAGGAATAACTTATTAATTAACTTAAAGTGAATCTTAAAGTGGAATAAAATTTTAGAAGGCGCGTCAGCTCTACCAATCAATAGTCTGTGCTTAAACGAGTAGGATTTTTTAAGAGAGAAATTTTTAAAAAATATAGAGCATGTAATGTACCTAAGCATGTTATGTGAGATTTTAATCCACTAAACCACCTCTATCGGCTTGATTCTAGTCTTGAAGGGACTTTGAAACCGACACGTTGCTTAGGAATTGGATACAGATGTAAGCTAAATTATTATTTAATAAAAAAGTATTTTCTATTGAAAATACTTTTTTAATAAGAAAAACTATAGGTTAACTTGGTGGTACTTATTCCAGGGGAGAAGTAGGTAAGTGCGCTGAAGACCTTGATAAGATAAAAGGGACAAAGCGCGCGTGCTAGAGGAATGAGCTCAGGCATTCTCTCATGACGCTATAAAGACCCCAACAGTACATGATCTGCCTAAACTCTTGTGAGAGGGTGGTTACCGTCGCCAGACCGATCGCCCAGTTTACGTCTCTCGTATATTATTGTGATGACAATATAATATATAAAGTTAGTAACACTAGATTATCTCCTAAACAAAGACCAAGCAAAGCACACGATAGACAGACAACATGTATCGAACCAAAGTCAGTACACACCCACGGTGTTTTAAATCGATATGTCACTGTAAATGTATTATTGTTAATATTTCTTATGCAGCACGTGTCGTGACTCAACAGACATGTCTAATTTAACACCTTGCTATTACGTTCCATTTTTAACTTACAGTATGTTCATTTATTTAGGTACTCTATACCAACTACAGTTTACTACAGCTACATCTTTACGCTCACGAGAAATTCATCAGGTAACCTAAATATGCAATTTTAAGATAGAAAATCGTTGATACTTACTTATATATGATAGAAAAATAGCTTTTTTTACCAGAGTGGGATTTTAAGCATTATCATGGTAAACATAGTGAGAGAATTACTGTCAAGCATTGATCTACAAAATAAAATTATTCTAGATATTTTTATAAATGTTTCCAACAAACAAAGTAAACGAAGTTCAAAAACTTAAACGTAACAGATTATTGTGTAAAAAATACATATTTATTGGAGTTTTAAAAAGGAACACGGAATTATGAAAAAAGCAATCAAGCTGTATAACATCTCACACAGGCGCCAATGATTCATGGCTTCCGTCGTCGGGCCAATCGCAACGCGTTCTATATTCAAACGCGCTAATGGAAGACGAGCTTACGAGCGGCGCCTGCACATCTATTGGATTCTGTGTTACCAGTTACATAAATTTTTCTTCCCTATTTTATCAGACACTGTCTTATTAGATAAGTATAATAGATATTTTTTGACATTTTCATGTTAAAGAGTTTCAGAAAGGATGATGTTAACATTGTAACAGTAAAATAATAAATGTAGACTACAATATAAATGAAATTTTATAAATATGAATACAATATTAAGTGTAAAATATTAGTCACGTATCATCTATCTATATATTATAAAATTTAATTCGAAATTAGCATGATGGTGTCTTACATCAGCGCGCGCAACTTCCGTAACATACTTAAGTATTAAAAATACTAAAATAATGATTTTCCACCAAAAAAAAGTTGACCTAATCATGGCTGTGAACGGACGAAAAACCTGGAGATAAAATAATAACTTCAAATAAGTCTATTTTGATAAAACTCTAAAATATTAATAGGGAAATTATTGTCCTACAACGCTGGCAACTCAATAAGAAAGCACTCACCCACAAATATTTATGTGCGTTTAAAATGTTTTCGTTCTTAATTTTCAGTTAGATAAATGACTCCGGCGCATTTCGGCGCCTTTAACGAGGTGAAATACGTTCGCCCATTAAGGACTTTGTGTCGTCTTTGATATGTTTTGAAGCTTAAAACGTCCAGTGCTCGACGACCCCTCAACACCTGTCGTCGCTCGCATCAGTGAAGGTCTCGTTAAATTGGACGCTATCAGAAATTGTTGTGGCATTTTAAAAGTGTGTGTGTAAAGTATGTTAATTTGGATCATGTAGATTTATTCCGATATTAACCGGCGCTGAAATCAAAGGATCGTCAGTCGACATTAAAGTTACCTTGTTCGTTTTATCGCACATGTTCCCGAGTCTCGAGTTAAAAGTTCGCCAAAATGATAAATTACAAATAGATTAAGGCTATGGCCGACGCAAAATTTCAAATTTTCAATGACGATTATTCAATAGTTATACACATGTATTTGCTTCAAAAAAAATATATATTGTAGGTCAAACTTTCATCTTGTCATTTTAACAATATCAAAATAATTAGGCAATTAGATATTTAAAAAAAAATTTTTTTGTAAGCAAGGTGTGTTCAGTTTTCAATCGACCTTTCTGGGGCAATTATCACGCGATTCAATCCATTCTTTTTTTATTAAATAGGTATCAATGATTTCAAGTCAATTTAACAATATCAGATTTTTAAGTATAAAGGGACTACAATAAAATTCAAATATCATGATTTTATCGAGCACATTGTGCGCGATGGGGCGTGCCAGTCAGTCTGCGCTCTGCAGTAGCGCTGGTCGGACGTGGACTCTGTGTTTATTTGTTTCATGCTAGTTTCGTGCAATAAACATAGTTAAAAAGAACTATTAAAGAGAGAAGGGGACTTAGTTTACATTTGTCTATATTGTGAGAATCAAGTATTCGTAATTTAAATATGTTAAAACGTTATTAATATAGTAAACATGTTTTGATAAGTTTCACTACCATAGATCTTAATAAAATTGTGTTGGTTAGATAAGACCTATCATATTATTATTGTGCATACTATGATAGTAAACAAAATGATTATAATATGACATTTCTAATCTAATGTTTCTAATATAACATTTTATTATAATTTTATAGTTACGTCACACATCAAACTATTATTTTGCCCGATGTTAGATTCCTAATTTTCAGTTCAAACGAAACATGAATGTTCCCTTACCCTAACCCGGCGTGCTACGGTTCGTTAGATAGGCCTTGACGAGACATATCCAACAGTACTGTACCCTCACATTACCCTTACCTTACCTTACCTTACCCTAACCCCACATGTGACGGTTCGTTAGATAGGCCTTGACGAGACATATCCAACAGTACTGTACCCTCACATTACCCTTACCTTACCTTACCTTACCCTAACCCCACATGTGACGGTTCGTTAGATAGGCCTTGACGAGACATATCCAACAGTACTGTACCCTCACATTACCCTTACCTTACCTTACCTTACCCTAACCCCACATGTGACGGTTCGTTAGATAGGCCTCGACGAGACATATCCAACAGTACTGTACCCTCACATTACCCTTACCTTACCTTACCTTACCCTAACCCCACATGTGACGGTTCGTTAGATAGGCCTCGACGAGACATATCCAACAGTACTGTACCCTCACATTACCCTTACCTTACCTTACCCTAACATACATGTCCTTGCTAACTAATGTCCTTGTAGCCAACATACCAAAAATACACAACATACCATACCATCCGCATATCCATCTTTCCGAAGTCATGGTTTCATATATAAATGTGAAATCAAATATTTATATTTTTTTCAATTTAAATACAAAAGATACTTATTATATTTATACCTATATATAAAATTTTATTTTATTATATATAAAAGATATTATATTTATAATATATTTATATTTATATTTATATTTATATTATATTTATAATAAAAATATATATTTACAAGTTATATATATTTACAAAAATTGTATATAATATTAAGCTTCGGAGTCCCAAGTATGCTGGCTGCATAATTGAATTTACAACCGGAATAAAAGAAAATAGTCTCACTACTTCGGTTGATTTGTTCGACCGAAGTACTGGGAAAAAAAAAGTCTCACTAGTTCGATCAACCGAAGTAGTGGGAATGGACCAGAGAAAAAATAGTCTCACTACTCACAGACCAGACTTTTTTTCCTAGTACTTCGGTCGAAAAAAAAGTCTCACTAGTTCGGTCAACCGAACTGTCAACCGAACTACTGGGAATGCACCCAAATTTTAAATGTAAGTATGTATACTACACACATGACTTTTTTACTGAGGGTATTATAATAAATATACCTAATATTAGAAATATTAGGTATTTCTAATATTAGGTATATTCACATTCCTTAGGAAAAATTAGGTGATATATATATATATATATAACCCAACCTATATATATATATAGGTTAGGTGATTATATATATATATATATATTAGGTGATTTTTTGATATATATATATATAAACTAAATTAACTTTTCATAACATATTTATTTATGGAACACTATAGCATAAATTTTCACTCGAGTGACTATTGTGGTTTATTTTTTAGTATACTTTTATTCTACACAATTCTTTATCACATTATTCATTTCATTATATATTCGCAGTGAAAGTGAATATATACACATAATTACTCAGCTGGACGCCAAATTTCAACTTCATAAAAATATAAAAACTTTGGCCGCATCTATTTGTTATACTCAATATAAGTCTATGGTAAGGACGCTTGCGGAGCGCGGGGCGAAATAGCTGTAATTCCCGCCTGTAGGCGTGGCCAGCCAGCCCGAAAAACGATTTTATTTTTGCATATGCCATAGGCTTAAATCCATAATCGTGATGGCATTTTGGGAAAATGCAGAAACCAAAATTAAAGAAACTAAATAAATCTAGCATATAATTTTATGTAAGTTAGATAATTTGACAACCAATTTAATTGATGGTTTAGTAAATTCTCAATTAAATAAATAACATTAATTTAATAGGTAATTTTCCTTTTAAATAATTTAAATAATAATAAAATTTAAACGAATAATATATAAGATATCAGGTGGTTTGGAAAGTAGATACAAAGAGTGACAGGAATGATAACTTAGTTAGCTTAGTTTTAAATAATGTTTGTCATAGTTGGTCCGATTATTATTTATTTTTTAAAATTTCAATTTTAAGTAAAACAAATAAAATAGTAACCAGTAAACTCTCATTTGTAAGAAGAGCTTTACCAATGAAAAAAATTGTAAACACTTTTTTCCAACGAACATTAATATCAATATCACGGCAAAAGAAGACATCATAACGAAGGCAGTCAATGTCCTCGAAAGTCATAACGACATAATAGTCCCACAAATATCATAATTTAGTCTAAATTTGACATATGCTCAAACCATAAAATGAATGAGAAATATTTTAAACTGCTCCATGGGCGTGACGAGGCATTTGTTACCAACATTGAGACATCATATATATTTAAATTTAATAATAGCACGTAAAATGCTAATGTAGTTTAAACAAATTCATTGCGACACGCGCTTTCTGAATAATAAAATCCATGACAATATTCGTTTGAGGGTTCCGTGTTGGGCAATGAATGAAAGCAATAGTCAACATCTGGACTCTATACAAAATGTAGAATTTTTTTCGGCGGGCCTGCGAATTAAAAGAAAATTTTAAGAATTTTATTATAGTCACCTGTTAGAATTTTAGTTAATTCGATATATAAATAGATAATAACTTTGTATGGACTTGAAATTAAAAATCCTTTCCATTCCACAGCTTTCATCAGATATCGAGTAGAAGGGTTCAATTTTAAGTTTGGCCTCTGAAAGCTTGGAGAGAAAGTGAAAAAAGTAAAATAAACAATTTCTTCTTGCACTAAGCACACGGAAAAGCCATACGGGACTCTAAAACCATTCGATATTTACATATGTAAAGGGATGCGGTGGGGGGGAAGGCCGGGTAATCCGGGTAAGTAATTCTCTCTCAGTAAGTAATGCGCTGATAAATGAAATTAAATCGCACAAACAAGTGCTACGCCATTCGACCCGCGGCTCCCCTTTCATCTTCTTTACGGTTTTGTAAAATAGTGATGTGCGACACAGACGCCATTGCTTTCGATAAATGTATAATGGCAAACTCAATGTATGAGTCTAATCGAGATTATAAAAAAATATAAGTATTATTATGATTAATTTTATATCAAAAATAAATGACTAGTTTTCTCCTACAAAATGTCTCGTTAAGAACTCTGACTGACTTGTAAGCCTAAGCATTACTCTTTCCGTAGCTCACAAAACTAACAGGAGTAAAAGAAGTGCATCCTCAAAATTTATGAAGTTACTTTGGCTAGCTTCGACAAGATGATATATATTTGCAGCATATAATTTATTCTCCCACTAAAATACTTAAAAAAAAAAAAAATCTAATCCTAACTAATATAATAATTGCGAATATGAGTTTGTTTGTTACGCTTCACGCATAAACTACTCAATAGATCATCATGAATTTTTTACCCACTATTTCAAGGGTAAAAAAAATTACATTGGGTGCCTTTCATCCAGAAACAAATTAAAGTTCTCGAGGACTCTTCACTTCTAAAAATAAAAATAGAAAATTCAACTACTAACAATAATTATGAGCAAAAAATGTTGGTTACTGTTTTAACACCTGAGACAAAAAATATATAAAAAAAACGGGGCAAAAGCTAATTAGAAATAAAAATTAATTAAAAAACGGCATCATGTCTGTCCCATCACTACGGAAAAGTTAGCAAAAAGAACATCGCAACTCGACATGTGCGTGGCAATCTGTCGCTGCTACTACATTTTCGAGCACCTCTCTCTCCATCTCCTTCTAACTAGATTTAGTGGGATATGCTCATCTCTTTCCAACACCCTTAAGCGAACACCCCCCAGTCATGGTTGTCGCGACTACTTAACGATGGCACAACGATTATCGCTTGTTCGATGTATTGGATTGTTTTCGATTGTCCGATTTGATTACTTATAAAGGAATAATCTCTCACATAATATTACCCTTCAACTAAATGTTAACAGAGTAAATTGGTCGAATAAAACAATGATATCTAAACGTATAAATTTGGTGATGCTGAGTAAAAATAAACACTTGCAATAAAAACTGAGTAGTATTAGTAAAAGATTTAAATAAAATAGACTATGTGTTATTATTTAAGTGATTCACTGACTGTTCTAGAAAAAGATTTATCAGAATGCCTTAAAAAGCGCCTTATGAACAAACTAGCTGGTGCCCGCGACTTCGTCCGCGTAAAAAAGCAATATATCGCCTGACATCGTTATTGCTATTATACTTAGCCAGGAGTTAGTTTCCTTAATTTTAGATAATCCCTCGGGAGCAGTACTTTTTTTCTGGATGAAAGGTACCCCCCTATGTCCTTTCTGGTGTCCCAGACAACGTGTATGCAAAATTTCATGGTGATCGGTTCAGTAGTTTTTGCGTGAAAGAGTTACAAAGTACAAACATCCATACATACATCCATACAAACTTTCGCATTTATAATATTCGTACGGATTTATACAAATTTATAGGCGCAGTGTATCAGTGTATAACTTGCCTTACATTACATACCATACAATGCATAGAATTCCTGTATACAAATTAATGTTCATCAATTTGACGATTGGATATAAATTATTACACGTCAACACTCAACGCACAGTCGTGGGCGATAAATCTTCAGGATAAATATTTCGCCCCCAATTTGGCACGTGTTCCGTCCCACGAAGGCCGCGCCCGCAGCCCGGGGTATAAGAGCGCATACTCGTTGACCGCACCTGGCCTACTCGCACGACACTTAGCGTCTCGGGGGTTGCGAACCCCTGACTCGGATTTATTTTTATTTAATGCCAATTTACATTTCAAGGAAATTCTCAGCTAAGCTTAGAAATCTTAAATTCGAACTAAGCTGGTGAGCCCGCGACTTCGTTCGCGTTGAAAAATAAAAAATATAAATCTATACTAATATTATAAAGCTGAAGAGTTTGTTTGTTTGTTTGTTTGAACGCGCTAATCTCAACAACTAGTGGTTCGAATTGAAAAATTCTATTTGTGTTGGATAGATCATTTACCGAAGAAGGCTTTAGGCTATATAACATCACGTTAGCGACTAATAGGAGCGAAGAAACAGTCGAAAATGTGGAAAAAAACGGGGAAAATTATTCATCCGTTGCGTGCGCTGCGAAAACCGTTCGAGATACCCAAATGATTTCCAAAATAACTATTACACGAGGACGAAGTCGCGAGCACCAGCTAGGAAGCAATAAAACGTCTGACGTTTGCTATTGCTTTTACACTTTTACCACGGGCGTTAGTTTCATTTTATTTTTTCAATTTTAGATAATCCTACGGAAACAGCATTCCTTTTTTCACAACAGATAACTTAGATACTTTTTTTTATATTTTTTTAATATCATGTATTATTTTGAAAGAACAAACAAAATTGTAATTCATCACAATTTTAAATCAGCATACAGAAGAATGTAAAAATGAACAACCCACTGAAAGATCCTTATACAACCAACCAACATTTTTGTATTGCACTGCAATACTTATTTGAAATGTGTATGAAAACATTATCTCTTAATAATCTTATATTTTTTTAAACAAGCTTAAAGTAGTTTTGGACTCTGCAAGAGCCGCCATTTATCCCACTATGGGTCCTCGGAAAGTATAATAATGATTGTGGGCAGTTTGTGTAATGCAGTGGGCACAACAGCGCAGCGGGAGACCGAGTCAGTGGGGCGCACCGATTGAGATGTTCTTACGTCGACAGCGTTATGAAATTCGCTAACTACGAATTAAACGACTCTGCACATTATGAGGGTTTATTTTAAAAAATTATAGACAAATGAAAATTAAACATTTTAAAACTGCGTGCGCTGCGAAAACCGTTCGAGATACCCAAATTATTCCCAAAATAACTATTCCACGCGGACGAAGTCGCGAGCACCAGCTAGTTTTATATAAAAAAGCGACGAATATTTCTACTATGGTTTTAAGAATATAGTATGACAACAGTATACCTGTTTTATAACTATTTTCAAAGTGTCTTCTTTTGCTTCGCACGGCCAAAACATTGACATCTGACATAGATGTCAGTTGAGGGATAGAGGAAAAAAAAATTCACACGCCCGAGAGACTGTAATCGAACCCGCTCCCTTGAGGTTACATGGAAACCGCATTTGTGGCACGCGCCTGACGATAATTTTACGCCTGTTATATTTAATTTTATTATGACGTGTCTCGATTTTCGTAATTATAGATAGGTATACCTATATGTAAAATTCAAAATTCCATTCGCCTTTACATAATTCTGGAGTTTGAGAAAATCTAAACTTAATAAGTATGTAAAACGATAACTTGGATTCCCTCCAGTATAAACTTATTATATGAAGGACTAGAAAAAGCTAATAATTTTACATATATACCACAAGCAAAGCCTATGTAACTACTTGAATTTATTTTCAAAGATAAATGTACAAGAATTTGCAAGGAGAAAGAAAAAACTGGGCACATAGACTTCTAATTCTAATGTGAATTACATACACAATGTTCAAAATATTAAAAAAAAATTATTCAAGAGAAATAAACAATTATACGGCACGTGTCTTGCGAACATTTTCAAGATGTATATAGGTATGTAAAAAAAAATTCGCCCTTATTGCGTACAGAATAGAGTTGTTTTAAATCGACATCATTGGCAAATATATGTTTCAGTTTACAGCCACGTGCCTGTGTGTGACGCGTACAGCCCTGAGTAGACTCCAGGGATTTCGGTTGGGAATCTTTTACTCGGTATCATGTGCTGCTGGGGTATGTATGACAGAATGACAGAATTACTATTTTTTTTTATTATTAGAGATGGATTTGCTTTTGGCTAGCATGCAGCCGTGTAGCGAAGATGAGGCCTAATGAAGGAGCGAGATCATCCAGAAGATGCCTATTCACTTCGAACTTTGAAAAGATTTGGGTTATATGAGCTCAGGAGTTCCAAACCTTGGCAGTGCGCATTATAAAGGTTGTTTTAAAGCGCTTGGTCTAGAAAAAAAGAGGGATTACGACTAGGTCTGGTAGATAGTAAACAGCCGTATCTACGTCTGAATGTCCAATGGAAGAAAGGGGAAGTTCGCTAAGTTCGTATAATTATATAGATCTCTAATACTAAATACACTAAATTTTGTTCGTGCTAAGAATCTAATAAACGGTGACCAGTTACCATCATACTTACCGACGAAAAAGAGTCGCACCAACAAATCATCGAAGTGGAAATCGTCCACTTCATTGCAGATTCAATATCGTCTAATATGATTATATATATCGCTGAACAGTCATTCACACGCCATATGCGCACTTGCGCGCACAAGTTAGAAAATTATTGTCATAACAGCCATGATCAGAATAAATGGGACCGGTCCATTAGCGTAAGTTAAAAACAATCCGAATATAAATAAAGAATATTTAATTAAAAAATAAAGCTATACCTACTTAACTTTGATAGCCATGTTACACTTTGAGCCATTTTAGGTTCGCTAACATTGACTTTTTTTTTTTTTTTAGTTTTCAAATACAAATTCCTTAACTAAAAATCTAATTCTAAATACTTTTTTAAATAAAAATTGACTTTTTTAACCTTGATAAAAAAAACGCAAGTAGCTGTACAAGTTGTATAATTATTTTTATTATTTACGAAATTTACAGACACGGCTTCTTTATGATTTTATTATAATATATTTATGTTAATATGTTATTTATTCTTAGTTTAAAACAAAACATAGATAAGAAAAATGTTTAAAAAAAGATTCAAATAACAATGAGAGATTTCAGAGAATATACATAATATCATGTATAAATAATATATAATATATTATGTTCTCATCATTTTCCCTTTAATTTTAACTTATGAGGATCGACGAAGATCGGGGAAATGACGGTGAAGATATTTTCAGCTGACATCGCAAACCATGAAAAATATAAGCCAAGGAAAACCATTACTTATAAAGAAAGTCTGCATGCATGCATAATGTATTACAAGTTTGTTCTGTTAGTCTTTCACGCAAAAACTACTGAACAGTCTTTTTATGATATTTAAACACATATTTCTAACACTTACCTAACAATTTTGATAATTAATTTTGATACGGTTTTCACAATGGGAAAAAGAGTCTTTTATAGAAAAATAAATCATCTGTGCTAATTAATAATATTAAAGGTTTTATTTGAATAAAAAAAAGTGCAATTTGCACTCTATAATATTAAAATACTATTGTATTATGAATTCCTAAAAATTTTATATATATTCAGATATTGTATTAACGAAACGTGTTTATAGACGGAAGACAAAACGAATTTCGTCAAGAAACAATATTTATTCAATAATTGTGTCGGGGAGTCGAAGGGGTGACCCCCTAGTTAAGGGGCCGCATTCAATTTGTGTTTTGTCAATGATGCGCGCTCGATTTAAATAGCAGGTGACGTTACAGCGACCCCCATTACGTAGCAGAGTATAAGGCAATAACAGTAAGAAAACTTACGTTGATTATAAAAAAATATAACTTACGTTGCGTTATAAACTAAACTTATAATAAACTTAAGTTGACTAACCTCACCATCGGCTCTAACGGAAGACCAGAAGGCCTACTATCACCTCTTAAAACGATGCAAAAAAAAACGAGTGAGTAAACGAGATGGCGCAATACATGATATAAGGCGACATCTCCCTCACTCAATCGTCTTTGCATCGCTTTAAGAGGTGATAGTACGGCCGCAGCGCAGATTTCTAAAACCTGCATTATGCTGAGTTGGAGCCGGTTTGTTGCAGGGGACGTTTGTGTCTTTTAATGTTTTTTTTTATGTACCTATGTCCTTTGCAGCAAATAAAATTTTATTCTATTCTATTCTATAAAAAAATATAACTTACGTTACGTTATAAACTAAACTATACTAACTAAACTATATAACTATAAATGTTATAAAAAACTAATATATTTTGCGGTTTTTTTAGATTGTCAAGTATTTTTATGATGTAAATACACAAATGCATTACTTACCTCAATTAACCTACATAGTTCTAATTGCTACGAAATGTCAAAACTACGTGTAAAAATTACGTGACAACCCTTAGCGAATGACGGTTCCCGTAACAAAATAATTTTCCTTCACAGAGTTATTGCGTGCACCACCTACTGCTTCGTCCAGTGTACTGTGGTGCCGATACAAACTGACATGAATAAAAACCTGTGATAAATGTATTGTAACGGGATTCTCGCTGTTTGTTTAGTGGGCATTGTCAACTTTTTGTACCATGTGTCGTGTACTATATTAAAATTTAATAAAGTAGGCGGTGGCTGACAAATGATCAAAATAAACATGTTCAACCAGTTATGTCATTGATATGAAAGTATTTTCTTTTAATTTATTTTCAAAAGCTGAAATTTTCAAAATATATTTTTGATGGGTAACTCTTAAGTTGTTTCAAAGAATGCGCTTCAGTGGGATAAGTCTAATCTTCTTCTTCTTTAAGTACCCTATCACCCTCGAAAAGGCCTTTTTACATGTTACATAGTATATGTAAAAGAGAGATAAACGAAAAAGGGTTGTGTATATAAAAAATTTCATCCCGGGTGCAGATGAAGTATAATAATAAAATAATAAAATCAACGTAGTCATTGTGACTTTGGATGGATGATCTTCGATCTATTTTCTCATTATCCCCAGAATTATAGTCAGTCCCTCATACGTACGTTTGTTACCCCAATATAAATATTGGTACATGAAATTTAATATAAAATAGAGATGTCGCGTTAGTGTACCACTAATAAAAAATAAATATTGACTTTGACTGAATATCAAGTAATAATCATCGGGCCCCCGCCAGTTCTAATAAATTAAAAATGTCCTCTCGAAATTAGTACGCGCTTGGCGATTGTGGTCGTCTTTGCTGGCGGGCAGTGAGTGATCATTTATTAAAGTAACGAATAAAAGATTAATAATTTTTTTTACATCTGAATTTTTATTTAATTATGTAATGTGAAAATATACATTTCAAAATTATTTAAATTTATTTAAACCTTTTTTTTTTTTTTTTTTTGAAAACACAGACGTATAAGTTATGCATTATTTTAAAACGTCTTTGAAAATATCTATCATTGAAAATTAAAGTAGATCTATAAAATAGTAGTGACAAGTCAAACTGCGTTTCACAGCAAGCGACGGTAGCCACTTACCATCGTGGGGACCGTCTGACGACCTTTATATATTTGGAAACTGCAGATTTTAAACTAAATTATTATTATATTTGAATACTTGTCTAGTCTAGTCTTATTGTAGTATCAAAACTTGTATGATTTGTATGGAGTCTGGACTTGGAGATATAAATTATACATCTCCTGAGAATAATCATAACGAGATTTTTTTTTTCTTGGCGCTAGACTTGACACTGACAAAGTGCATTTAAAACGTTTTTAGAATCCGCTGCAACTGAGACCACACCCCAGGGGTGTGCCTACCACGGGGCGCACTCCGCTTTCATTTTCGAATTAAGAACTCAACTTTTTAATTTCGCAATTGGTGGGCGGAGCGTCGCGATCGGTCGGCGGACGACATGCTGACTAATTACAAAGAGCTTCGTTGGCTTTCTGGAGGCGTCATGTTAAGAGGACAAATGTTAGTCCCGCTGATTAATAATAATAATCATGTTGTGTTTGAAAATGGACCTTCAAATTTGTGAGGGAAAATTTAGCTTCAAGTGAGCTTTTCTTTCACGAGAAGGAAATGTAAACAGTCAGTGTTTGACATTGGGTAATGACATATTGGTAGTTATTATGTAAAAAACAGTTTAAAAACTTAATGACTTCTTACTTACAAATGATCATTTGGCTAGTTACAAGATACGGTTAAGTTAGGTAATTGTCACTTGATAATTATTTTAAAATTAAATGCTGAAAATTTTAGAAGTAAATATACTTAATATTATATTCATATTTGTGTGTTTGTATTTTTGTTTGTAATTAATAAACTCAAAAACAACTGGACTTATTTTAAAAAATTCTTTCACCTATATAAAGCTATATCAGCGATCATATATAGGTTATAAAATTACGTGGACGAAGTCGCGTGCAACAACTGGTTCTTAATAAAATAATTCCATATGTTTATGTATTTTATTCTATTACATACTTAGTTTAAAAAATATTCACTTTTTGTTCGCCAAGTGAATTCACTACAAACTATATAGGTACATAGAATGCGTAGCAATTAAATGAAAAGGCCGTCTGCACTCTGTAACGTATTGAGCGCTCTCTGTATTCGATTGAGCACAATGGAATCTGTGCTTAGAATCGAATTAAGCACTCGATACAAAACGAGTGCTTGATAATGCTATTATGTGCTCGATGCGGTCGAGATTTTTATGGACATTTCCTATATTTTATATATAGGTATCCACGTAGGTATAGTACAAAATATACATATAAAATAACGCTATATATAAATACTAGCTGGTGCTCGCGACTTCGTCCGCGTGGAATAGTTACTTTGGGAATCATTTGGGTATCTCCAACGGTTTTCGCAGCGCACGCAACGGAAGCCCTCAAAGATGGAAAAAACGGGGAATAATTTTCCCCGTTTTATCCACATTTTCGAGTGTTTCTTCGCTCCTATTAGTAGCAACGTGATGTTATATAGCCTAAAGGCTTCCTCGATAAATTTTCTATCCAACACAAAAAGAATTTTTCAATTCGAACCAGTAGTTCCTGAGATTAGCGCGTTTAAACAAACAACCAAACAGACTCTTCAGCTTTATAATATTAGTATATATAGAATATTTAGTAAACTTTGTTGTGGCTGGGCACAAAAAGTTTCCTATAAAAGTTCTGTTCCAGGATTCGATTCTCGGCACGGTCAAGTTTCGAAATGAAATTTTCAAAGTTAGCTCTGATCTGGATCTGAAAAGTAGTGACAGGGCACATACTGCGATTCGCATTCATTTGGGTAGCCCGTCTGTCTGGCGACGGTAACCACCTACCTTCAAGTGGACGGTCAGCTGTCTGTCGACCATAACACAAAAAAGTAACCATTCACTTATACAACACTAAATATTGTATAATATATGTATAGAGTGTAAGTATATTTATGTTGAAAAGTATCTATATTAAAAACTAAATTTTGTAAATATATCTTCCACAAAGCGTGGGTAGCGTTCATGCCATTTTTTCTCTATTTGGGTCAACTTTTTAAAAATAAACACTCGAATCGATCGGTCTTAGTTAATAATTAGTCGGATCCATTAAGTAGCCCTTCCAACTGGATCCGATACGAATGAGTCGATTATTATCAGTTGTAATCTACCGAATATCGGTGTCGCATCGTCCCCACTTCGCGCTGTGACATACAGAGCAATCACACGATTCAGAGACCACAAATACTTTTTTTTATTTTTTTTTAGCATTAAAAAATAGCTTGGAAAAATATATTCTATGGTATTCGCAATTAGAGTAATTTCTCCCTTGGCACGTATAGACAATCACACGTTTCCTTTAATGGTTTAACTCATGACGTTATAAGTAGTCTATATCTACTATACCTACTAATATTATAAAGAGAGAAGATTTGTATGTTTGTAATGAATAAACTGAAAAACTAATTTTGAAAATACTTTCACATAATGTAGCTATCTAAGCTACATTATAAGCAAGTAACGTGTGCTATATTTTATAAACTTACGCGGGCGAAGTCGCGTATAACAGCTCGTTTATATTACTATATAAAAGTAAGTTTGTTTATATGTTTGCTACGCTTTCATGTTTTAACTACTCAATCGATTAACATGAAATTTTTCATACACACGTTGACACAAATACAAAAAAAGGACATAGGTTACCTTTTATTCTGAAAAATAAAACTATTTCCGAGGGATCACTGAATAGATTGTCATAAATACGGAAAAGAGCATAGGATACCTTTCATCCAGAAACAAGTTCCTGAGAGATCATTTATAAATGACATCAAAAATTTCAACGCCTGACAAAAATATAATGACCAATAATGATAGAATAAATATTTTAAAACCTAAGAGATGTTTATTAAAATCGGGCGCACATGAAGTCGCGGCTTAAAGACAGTAGCAAATAAAACCACGTGGTTACTAAAAATAATTATTGAATTGTTTTTGAAAATGGAAAAAGATTTTTAGTTCTAGTCTCTCATTCGACGCCTACTCTGTAACGTCAGTAAGGGGAGATCGGCCGCTATGGCTCGGCTATGGCACATGCCCATATGCACACAATGGCGTTGCAGAAATCACACATGTTCCTTGTTTACGTGCCAGCTCACTGACTCTACACCAATTTAATCATAGTAATGCATGTTTTGATAGTGCATTCTTTACTTCGTTAAATCGAAAATGCACTCGCTTTGAAAAAAAATGCGATAATTAATTCTGTCGTGTATTGTGGCGCATTTTTAGGGAGATATCTCAAAATAATGTGTTCAAAAAAATCAGAACACGTGTATTTTGGTTTACATTTAAAAAAATATTAAAATCGAATTCAAATGTATTTGAACATTTGAACCGTATAATGATTATGAACCATAATATTTTTTTTAGAAACTAGCTGTTGCACGCGAATTCGCCCCCGTGAAAAAAGTAGCCTATCCTATGTCCCGTACGTCTAAATGTTTATCTACCAAGTTTCATGAAAATCAGTTAATTCGTTTAAGAGTTATGGATAAACATACATACAATACCTATACTTACAGATTTATTATTAGTATAGATAGCAGCCTATGTTACTCGCTGATAATGTAGCTTTCTATGGGTGAAAGAATTTTCAAAATAGGTTCAGTAGGTTTTGAGTTTATTGGAATCTGAAGCGTATAGGCGAAATTAAAGGTAAAGAGGTAAAGAAAATTACTTCAACCGGACAGACAAATAGACGAATGATTTTCAGAATTTTTTAATTTACTTGAGCTTACAGAGATTTTCTACTTGTGATTCTAAATGGAAAAAATATATAACAAAACGAGGTATTGGGTGCATCAAAATGTCATCTCATTTTTTGCTATTTAATAAGTGTTGACTTTTATGATTGAATTTTATACAGCTCCAAAAAGACTATATAATCTTAAAGTAAAAACTAGATTACTTAACCTGATCCTTGAGATAAAAGAGTTTCTTTGGAGACTAGTCAGACAAAATTAAGTAAAGACGGACGGACGTACTGTCAACGACGTGGGGGCGAGTCAAAATGGTGCCCAAAAACACTACGGCACAAATTACACTTTGATTGAATGCACTATTTAAAATTGCAAATGACTCAATCAAAGCGTCGAATAAACAAAACAAAAGTGTCACCCCTACTGAGCTGTCAAAACTTGAACAACAGGAACTCGCTCGCCTGACGTTTTATTGTTTTTGAAAACTTCGCGCGACCTAACTACAAACACATTAAGCCCCTGGATTTGTTGTTAAACGTCTTTCATTTTTAATTAAACCCCACATAATTCGAGAGAACCTGTTCAACGGTGTTAAAATGTGTAAATTTTTTTATTGTTTTGGAGCAATTTTATATACCTGTGTAAAACTAAAAAAAATCTCACGCATGTTTATGCTGAGAACTAAGTACCCTTACGTTGTGACGAAGAACTGTAACATTTTGAAACTTTCCAAGGGCCAACATTAGGAATGTCCTGTTCCTATCTCGAGAAATAGTACACGCTTTCTTTAAACACATCAAAATTACAATAGAGACATCGCTTATAACTAAGTAATTATTAAAAACAAAAACTAAAATTAAGACGCAAAAATTTTTTTGTACAATTTGTTCCATCGTAGAACAAATAGTAGAACTAATGAGACTAAATTTCGATAAATGTACTGAATTTACAAAGTTCATACAGAGGCCTAAGAAATTTGTTAAGAAACTTGAACTTATCTGAGTTAACTGTACAAGATAAATAGTAATATTAATTAACTTGCTTTCAGATGCGTTATTTTAAGGATACATCAAGTGTAAAAAATAGTTATTTATGGCCGAATATTAATGTGTTTGAGATGCTCCTTTATTTTTAGAATCGTTTCAATTCAAGAGATCAAACTTAACTAAATCTTTGAGAGACGAATGTCGCAGAAACTAGAGGCAAATATGTGTAGACCTGCCAGCTGATCACTTTAGACATGTTTTATTATTATCCTATCCTACAAGTAATATTATAAATCCGAAAGTTTATATGTAAACTTATAAGTTAAGTTAAGTTAATTATAAGTTAATTATAAGTTGTTTATATATATTTTTTTAAGTTTGGATGTATTGTATGGATGTTTGTAACTCTTTCACGCAAACACTACTGAACCGATCGCCATGAAATTTTGCATACACGTTGTCTGGGACACCAGAAAGGACATAGGGTACCTTTCATCCAGAACGCGGACGAAGTCGCGGGCACCAGCTAGTAACTTGATAAAACAGATGTATTTAATAAAATGAAAAGCAAGTTCATTCGCATTTATAATATTAAGTACTGATATGCAAATCGATTCTTAATGAGTACGGACTAAACCGCGGAGCACAGCTAGTGCGCCAATAAAAAGAAGTTTATTTTTAAATAATTAACACAAACACTTCAAGTGGGCTTCGAGTGAGCATCCCCACTTCACCTTGCCCACTCAAGGAGTCACTAACCTATAAGGCAGAGTCTATTTTTTACGGCGCGCCAATGTTCCCCATTCTCCTCCCGAATTACGAGAGCCGGTGAGGGACGCGCGAGTGCATTAGACAAATTAGATTACAGACATATATACGTACGTACGTATAAATAAGAGAATAACCACTCACAGAGGAAATATCACAATATTATTATAGTTTTATTCTCTGTACAATTTTAGATTATTTATGCTATTTTCAGCAGTTTCAGCTAATTCAAATTCGACAAATAATGTGCTTTATCACCTTATGCTTATCAAGATTGAACATTGTTTGTATGTTGCAGAATGATAAGGTCTGTTTTCCTTTGAAAATTCAAAGTGACAATTTCTATTGCTATCTTTATTAGCGATGACAAATTATGTCAATCAGTAATCAATATACCTATTTCAAATCTAAGCCTTAGCGAATTTTCAAATAAATGGAATTTGTGATCGAAACTGATAAAGCACTTTTCTTGTCTGCTTTACCTATCTCTTAACGCTTAAACGATAAATTAATCGGTAGGTCTGTTGCAATGTCTGTTGAGATTGTAAAAACTATAAAAAAATCTATTTGTAACGTTAAAGTAACTATTTTTAAATAAATGTATTAATAATAAAAATAAAAAAAAATTTGTCTGTCTGTCTGTCAGTTTCGGATAATCTCCCGAAACGACTGTACTTTTGACGGGAATTTCAATGGCCATTTTTATTTTAGTAAAATAAAATTAAAAAAAATAAGGTTTTGGAACCACAGTGTCTACTTTATATTTATGGCCTTGACATCTATTGTATTTAAGTAAATCTTTAGTAATTTAATTCTATGTAGGTACGGATCATGAAATAAATTATCATCATTTGTAAATCACATATGAATGTGACTCCATCGCAATCCGAATCTGCGTTTAGTGTGTCGCAAACAAATCTTAAACAAATGTAAACTTGCATACTATAAGTAGCACTGTCAAAAGCAGTCTATGTAGAGCAGCTTCAGCACGCCACTACACTAGACGCCCCAAGATGGCGGCTCGACAAATATTGATACAGTTGCGCGCGACGGCCACTTGTAACCGTATACACTGTATTGTCAACCCTCCCCTTCTATTCGCTATGAGGGATAAGTGAGCGAAATTCAAGATCGACATCGATACACTTTCGCCCAAATGCAGAGTTACACTGTTGAAGCGATACTCGTATGTTGTAATGAGAGTATAGGTATACTAATTTTAGATTTAAAAAATAAAAAATTAGGCAGACAGTGTTTAAAGGAAAATGAGAGCACGACAATTATAGTATCCTTTACATAGTATAATTTAAAGTCGCTTTCCATATATGTCTGACTGTATGTATATGTCGCAGGATATTCGAAGAAATCGGACTTTCGCAATAATCCCAGTACCTACGATTGTAAAGGACCGAATAATAGCGAGAACTAACAACGAATTCTGTAATCATCGCACATCATCATCGCAAAAAAGTGCTATACATCAAAAAAGTGCTATACATCAAAAAAATTGCTAATACATCAAAAAAGTGCTATACATCAAAAAAGTGCTAATACATCAAAAAAATAGCTATACATCAAAAAAGTGCTATACACCAAAAAAGTGCTATACATAAAAAAAGTATTTATTTCATGACCAAAGAATATTAGCTTAGAGGACTTACCTCATGACAGTGAACGCTCTGTTGCGAAGGTAAGCGAGGACATCGACCACCTCCGGGGGAAATTGTGGATTCAGATAGTTCCTCGACAGTCGAACCAGAGAGTCGAAAGCGAAGCACATGTGGTCTATTAGGAATCTGACTAGCTCACGTTCTCTAGGGTCCGATTCGAAGTCAACTTCCTGTGAAGAAAATGTTATTTCAATTCAGTGTTCAAAGCTGTCTCGTGTATCTGTCTGTACTAATATTAGAAAAAGAGAAGATTATTTTGTATGTTTGTAATGAATAAACTCAAAATCTAGTTGACCGATTTTGAAAATTCTTTCACCTATAGAAAGCTACATTAACAGCGAGTAACATTAGGCTATATTTTATAAGTTATGCGGGCGAAGTCGCGTGCAACAGCTAGTCTAAAACAAACTCAAAATCTAGTTGACCGATTTTGAAATTTCTTTCATCTATCAGCTAGTAACATAGGCTATATTTTATAAAGTTACGCGGCCGAAGTCGAGTGCAACAGCTAGTACTCGTATATACCTACATAATTATAAAGGTCGACAAGCAGACTGGTAATCCACTCGATTGCAAGTGTCTATACGTGAAATCATAATTTGCCATACAGAATCAGGGCCCAGTAAGGGTTACTGCCATCAAACTGTGGTTTCCCAGTTTTAGATTTCCACGTCTAAGGCATACCTAGCATTATCCGAATAGTCATAAAATTGAGGACATTTCACACATAACACAAAACATTAGATTCCATAATCGTATAAGAGTAGTAACATAGGTGAAACATAGGTATAGTGTGGACTAGGGTGGGGCCATCCATTAGTACAGTGTGCTCTGTTTGAAAGGGCGAGTACACTTGCTACTTTTTTCGAATAACACACCTCGATATCTCAGAAGCTAAACGATCCAAGTTGGTACGAGAACTACAAATTTCGAGATATTCAACAATACTCAGAAATGCTCAACATATGTCTTATAAAGAAGCTTTTTTATAATTCTCTCTTGTCAAATATTAAAAATATTTCATTAATATGACCTAATTTTTTCGACACGATCTGTACTGAATAAATAACTATAGCAATTGTTTGGGTATGGGTAACCATATAAACTTCCATACCCTATTTCACCCCCATTTTCGCAACCAAAAGTAAACTACATTCTTTTTTAAGATTCAACAAAATTGTTCCACAAATAACCAACATAGACAAACTTATTTCCAATTATTTTGCTCTATTTAAAAAAATAGCAGGAAGCAAAAAAGTTTATTTTTTTTTAAACAAAAATCAGCGCTAAAAATAAGAATCGCGCACGTACGAAGATGTTATCGCAACACTGTTGCGTTCCGAACCCTCATAAACTCGGTGACATATTACCCACCTACCAACCTTAAAGAAACAAAAAAAATATACCGCGAAAAAACTCAAGATGGCGTCAGAGATAAGCGGCAATTAACATGGCCGCCGTCGACCGCAATATGTTTCATAACTTCCTTTTAATTGCAATTAATAAAATAAATTATTCTTTAGGAGCATCCGCTGCAGAACCGCAACGAAATTAAAATACCGAAACTTATTTTTATTACAAAGAAAACTAACAAAGCGAGTCACTTGTTGAGTTTATGGAGAAAGAGGGTAGTGACAGAATTAACAACAAGTAGAGTACAAAAATTCTTGTCGAATATTTTCGTATCAGTTAACATTTTATGTATTAGTGTTCGATACAAGAGAACTGGGGGCCTAAAGATTTGGCTTCAAATAACACTGATTAAGAATACACGTGTTTTTTTTATAAGGTACAGTCGAAAGCACATGTATCTATATCATATCATCACTAGCTTGCTTATGTATATTCTAAATATCATCACATACCACCAGTTGTTAATAATTGATATAACTCGGTCAAACTAAAGAAAGAGATTTTTTTTATTGTAGGTATTATATTTTTGCACACTATGTATGTAGGTACAGTCAAAATCAGTTAAATTTTAACAGATCTATATGTTACATCATTTATGATTTATTAAATATCATAATCTATCAACTACCAAGAACCGTGGTATGTTTACGACTGTACATAAGATCAATTAATAAAAATCTTTTCGGTATTTTTTCTACATTAAAATGGGACAGACCGACTGACAGTTTACGTGAATGTAAGTCGGGGATGCCAAGTAGGTACATTGACGACTGTGTTTGGTTATACCTTAAGAATAAAGCAATGATAGGGGAATGATAAGGAATGGTTACAGCCGTTTAACTTGTAATCAAAGCAAGGCGAAAATCGAACACTATAATTATTATTACGTATTATTACGTTAATTTCGATCATTTATTAAATATATTTTAAAGTAAATTTTACAAACACATTCCTTCAGAAAAATAACAACATACTACAAATATAGTAGTACAAATACAATAAAATAGACTCGAAGCTTGATTATTTAAATTCCTCAACCATTTATCAATCTTTTACCCAATCCATAGTCCATATCTTTAGTGACATTATGTTTTTATTCCATTCAAGTTAATACGCCCACAACGCCCAAATATAATTTTAATTGCTTAATTTTTTTTTTATACTCTACACATAAAACGATCCATTTATTAATATTAACACAATCTGCGCAACCGCAACGAAAAAAACAAAAGGTATTCCGGACGAAGATGACTTTAGTAATGACCCGGTCGCGGAGACAACAAAATATTTAAATTTAGTGTTTGGAAACAAAACTGGCCAGTATTTTAGAACCTCCGAAACCGCGATAAGAAAAGGTACAACGCGGTTGTTGTTTTTTTTTTTTTTTAATTTTTTTTACTGCTTTTATTTCTTTAACGATCGCAGAATTTGTTCAAACGAGCCGGCCGTACCTAATTAGTGGTCGCGTTATTGGTATTTTTATGCCGGCGATGCGATAAATATACAATAAAATTGTATACAGTTAATACTTCGATTTTACGATACGGTAGCGACCACTTGCACCCACAATAGGGTAACATTACTGCTTTAATTTGTAATCCAATGAACAAAAAGTACTTTAACCTTCAAGAACATAGGATTCATAAATGCTGTGATTTAATTTTTACAAAACAAATTCTATATGAATTATGTTACAGGTGGATTGATGCGAGTAGAGAAGCGAGTAAAGGGGCGAGTGTAAACGCTCCTGCACGATGCATTAGCGCCGCTTTTAGGGTGGCCACCCACTCGCCGCGCTACCGACCGTCTCCGTAGGGTTGTCAAATTAGAGTTTTAATTTCTTCCGCTTATTCAGGATAAAATTTCTCTAACAAACATTTGGTCTTACTCTCGACTGTCGTGAAAAAAAAAGTACTTAGAGATAAATTAGCAAGGGTGTACTTCATACGAAGTCTTTGAATGTTGGAAAGATAAGAGTATTTGTGTACTAAATAGATATTCTTCATGGATATCTTGTACGACAGACGAGAGTAAGACCAAATGTTTGTTAGAGAAATTTTATCCTGAATAATAATCCTATCGATTAGTATAATAAAATAGCGAGTGTTTGTTTATTTTTTAATTTTAGTTGGTTCGAGTCCCGGGCGAGTCAAACGAGTTTTAGAAAATCTTTGAATGCAATTTTGTTTCTTTTTAAAAATAAAGAAATGTCTCCTTTATGTAAAATGAGCCAACTTAAGGATTTAAGGTAGTTTCCCTCCAGGGCCCGACTTATTTTTCCACACTGTATATATACATAATGGATTGACAACCCTAGCAAGTCATTTGGTAGCGGTATAGAGCACAGTGCGATGTAGCTTCACTTGAGACGAAGCGTCATACGGAACGTCGTCTGATAGGAGGCTCAAACATTTTCGGACAGACATACTGCAACTAGTATCATTATTATTATTATATTACCGAGTGACTAAATCAATAATAATATAGCAACACCGACTTTGAATACCGTTAGTGACTAATTTATATTAAAACTATTTGTTTATCGCAGCTTCGCTCGCCCTGAATTTATGAAAAATTATGTGGCACTTTTAAAGATGAACGCTGTCAAGCTTCGAATCAAAACAGTCATTAAACGGACGGACAGACATTGATAAAACTTGAACTAATACCAATATATTCACAGTGTACCTCAAAGCCAAGGGTTTTTTTGACATTTTTTTTTTTTTTTTATTTGATTTGATTTTTTCTCTTGCTTTTATAACATAATATAATGTAATATAATTTAATTATTCTCTAATAATGTTGAGCTTTCCTATAATTTAAATTCATGCTTGTAATGGTACTTTCTTTGAGTGTTGTATAATATATTGTGATTAAGTATCTCTTTAATTGGTAATAAATATAGTGATGGACACCGTAAAACACAACTTTTGTCTAATTTCCAACCCCTTACTAGAAGAAAGAAAGAAAGAAAGAAAGAAAAAAACTAACATGACGTCGTAAACGTAATCACATCAGCAACAAACAAAGATTGTAAAAGTTTTTGCAAAGGTTGGCGACTACTGATTGAAGTGAGGACATCAAAACAAACTATCCGTAAAAATGTTTACAACCCCTTTCACGTACACATACATAGATACATGTATAAAGGGAAAAGTTAAAAAGTATTTTTACGGGTCAACTAAATCCATTTGTATGTTGTGTATTTGTATTTGTTTGAAGTAAAATATTTTGAATATGTACACATAAGTATAAGTAATATTAGCATTCTATTTATACATTAATTATTATTACTATTTATACATCATCAGTTGAGTAATGATTTGGGTGATATAATATAAAATTCTCAGAAAAAAAATTGCATCAATGAAAAGTAAATACTTAAGGGATTCACAAAGGCGAATGACATTGACGATTTGACCTTCACCGATATGACCTTTAGAATGTTTATATATATCGCAACAAATTTCAATATAAGTCAAATTCTTCTTATGTTATAACTTTTATTGTGGGGTTTCTACTACTTCAATGGAAATTCTAAACAATACAATTTGTTCGTCACATGTTTAAGTATAACATATATTTTTTTCAAACCAATTGCATTGATAGTTTCTTCTAACATATTTTTTTAAAAATGCAAATTTTTAGGATTGGCGTGTTACACCTTAAATAAATATTTTACAGAGATGTTTATATTAATTTTTTTTTATAATAAACCTGAAATCAATGTGTGCCCAGTGGTGGGACATGATAAAAATCTCAATAAAAATTTACAAAAATACTACAGTGAGTTTATTTGTTAAGCTTTCACGCCTTAATCACTCAACATACCGATATAATTAAATTTTGAACTTTTCATCACGGAACTTTTCCGAACTGTTCCTGAGTTCGGATCACTGTAAAAATTAAAATGAAAAATTCAACGCAACATATGAGCAATAAAAATTTAATAAACGTTAACACCTAATAAAAAAGGGCTCGTACTAAATCGCGGGCAAAAGCTATCTTTATATATTATTATATAAAAATTTCTTGTCACGTTGTTTGAAAACGTTGAACCGCTAAACTACTGAACCGATTTTGATAAAACTTCGAAACTATGACGTGTAATTTGGTCCAACTTAAAAGATAGTGCCATCTACTGCCATCTATACGAAAAATATAAAGAGAGGACGATATTATGTTACAAATAAATGACAACAGAGGGCGCATTATATTAATACGGATTAAATACGACAGATGGCACTTTATGTGAGGCAATAATTAATAAAATTAAAATCGCTTTCAACTACATACTAATTACTTTTTTTATTTTTTTTTTTCATAAAAATAAAAAACTAATACTAATACTTTTAGGTCAATTTTGGAGTCATTTTAAAGTCATTTTGCAGTCATTTTGGCAGCCCTTCTGGCGGCTGTAACCACACCTTTTACACTTAAGACAACCGTAAAATAACAGCACATGTGCTTTTGTGTTTCTTTGTGTAAGTAAGGGATGCCAGAGTCCATTACCCAATCCCTTATCACTGTCACCACCTGTGGCTTCGCTTGTGTTACTGGTGACGGTAGCCACCTACCATCGAGTGGACCATCAGCCTGTCTGTCGACTTTAATATTAAAAAAATATATACTCACCACTAGATCCGCGTAAAGCTTGAGCATGTGCACAAATGCTTCTGTGGTGAGAATCTGCCAAGTGGTGATCTCCGAAATGGAGCGACAGGCCAACATCACGCACGTTGTTATACATCTACAAGAAAAAAAAAACATCTGTCAATCTGTCTGCTACCTTTTCACGCCTTAACTACTCAACCGATCATCATGAAATTTTGCATACATTTCGTCAGGAGGCGCCACCGTCTTCACATTACTCATATAATATTTTCTTTTTCAACGCGGACGGAGTCGCGGGCACCAGCTAGTTTATAATAAAATTAAAAGTCCGAGTAGTTCAATGGGCTAATGTTATCCTAACAGATGATAATGATAGTGATAGAGTGATAGTGATGTGATGATGATACCTGGTGCTGAATATCGGTGCGGCGCCGTCCCGGTCGACGATGAGCGAGAGCAGTTTGGTGGTCGGGTTCAGTGCGTGTATACGCCAACTGGTGTAACTCTAAACAAGGTAATTATATTAAAAGCAACCTTATGTTATACGGCATTAAGGTCGATATTCACAGTTATCAGTGAAGCCACAGTTCCGGTACAGTGCGAATTATTCTTTCATACATTCTCTATGAACGCATCCCCACTTGGCAGTGTCAGTGCCGACACAGTGCTCTCAGTGTCAGTGCCGACACAGTGCGCTCAGTGTCAGTGCCGACACCGGCAATCACGGACGTATTCGTTGACAACGATATTTTTTGTCGGATCACGGATGCCGCGGCATCAAAAACTAAATTGAGGACGAGCGATTGATAGAATCGGTTCATGAAAATAGTTTAATACCTAAATATTTAGTTAATAAGTTAATACTACTTAGTTAAAGTCTGGTTAACTTACCTTATCCAACTTAGAAATTGTCCTATTCATTTCGTTCAACTGTCTCTCTAGAAGCACCGAGTCGAACATGGGACGAGGCTTCCAATCCGCATTAGTGCTACTCTTGCTCATATCGCTTAGGGAACTGCAAACCGACTCAGTCTTGGCCATTTTTTGCTTATCGTTGTTTCCGTTATTTTTCTTTTTCGATTTCTTTGAGTCGTTGTCGTTGCCATTCTTCTTTTTACCCTTACCCTTCTTACCCCCCCTTTCTTCCAAGTCAAATTCGAATTCATTCATGTTGATTTCGACCCTGTCGTCTTTGGCATCGGACTCCACAACCGTGGCGAGAGTATTCATTATTTGTTGTACGAGTTTTGTAATTTTGCTCGTTTGCGTATTAGGAGTTTGCGCAAGCGCATGCCTATTGGTCAATAAGTCTTCTTTGCATCTGAAAACACGAGACATCGTCATGCTAAACTCTTTCGGTACATTGATATAAACATAATTATATATATACACATAACTAGCTTACGCCTGCGACTTCGTCCGCGTTGAAAAAAATTCGTGCGAAGCCGTTATGTAGTGTTTTTATAAGATAAAAAAAAAACTTACGTGGACATCAGTTTGAGTCTTACTTTTCTCGCTTTCTTTTTGATATTCTTCTGTCTCTCTCTTTCTTTTTTCTCTTGCTCTTGTTTCACCGCTTCTTCTTCTTGTTCCCTTGTGGCTTGCTCTTGGCTTTCAGATATAGTCTATAAAAAAATGTATATTGTGAGAAAATATAAATTTAACGCACCTCCTATTTTCCATTTTTATTTAATTTTAAGATACATATAAAGCGGTTATTACACTATCCAATTTGTAGAAAAACTAATTATTTATAGGAACAATTATGGGAACCTAAATTATTAGCTAGTTAGTGAACACAATATACTAAATTTATTGATTTTTAAATCGTACACACGACGGAATTTTACATAGGTACATTTATATAATCATTATTTATTGTCATGTGAATAATACAAACAACTTTTAAGGAAAAGATGGATTACCGGCGGCCTTGGCCCGGTAGCCCGCTCGCGGATGGCCTGCAGGTGGCGGTCGAGCCGCTGCTGGCTGGCGTCCTGCTTGTCCTGGATGCGCGAACGCAGCGCCTCCGCCTCCAGCTCGGCGGCGGCCGCCAGCGCCGAGAGACGCGAGCGGACGCCCTGCGCGCGCTCGCGGGCCGCGTCGTCGCGCTCCTGCCGCT
The DNA here is from genome assembly GCA_947623395.1 of Synanthedon tipuliformis. Taxonomy (NCBI): domain Eukaryota; kingdom Metazoa; phylum Arthropoda; class Insecta; order Lepidoptera; family Sesiidae; genus Synanthedon; species Synanthedon tipuliformis. The sequence goes on along the minus strand of OX392431.1, from coordinate 6,452,622 downwards.
TCAGCTCCTTCAGCTCCTCCGCGCGAGCGTCCCTCTCGCGCCGCCGCTCCACCAGCGTCTCCACGTGGAGCCGCCGCGCCTCCTCCAGCGCCTGTCTGCGCGCGCCCACGGCCGCCTCGCGCGCCGCCTTTTGCTCCTACCAACGACCACTTATTTATCAACACCATCCATCAATCTACTACAACTATGGATTTCGCACGCCATATGAAACACTAGCAACTTTATGGAACATTTAAAAGTGAAAGTGACAAAGTTTCATCTGCCATTTAAAGAAAATGTGACTTTACGTCAACACATTGGAGTTTAAAATAAATAGTAAAAGTTGGTGGTTACTGCCTTTTACCATTGACTCCGCTTAGTTTAGATTCAGTTATAGGCGCAAAATCCATACTTTGTAGTACTTCAATGACTCCATCGATATATAAGTTTCTACAATATATGCAATATCGACTCACCAGCTTCTGCAGACGGTCGCGTCGCACCAGACGAAGTCTGGTCGTGTGCGACCTGCACTGGTCGAGGAATTCGTGCCGTCTGTTCTCGGCCTCCAGTTGTTTTATGAAAGCGATCTCTCGGAGCTTTTCCTCCTCGTCGTGAGCTTTGCGGACTATGCCCTGTTTGTACGCACACACAACTTTCAATCTTTTTTGAACGCATGCTCAAAAAAAGTATGCTTATAAATAAGCTTGCCTATTTAATATTTGCCAGAGAAATAAGCATTGCTTGTTTCAAGTATACTCCTTAAACAAGCATGGAAACAGCGTACAAGGGTGCGTGCTCCGAGCTATGAAATATAATGCTCAAAAATCAAACGACTGTTTATATTTGAGCATGCTCAAAATAAGCATGCTCATTACTAGCAATGTTGCAACACATTAGCATGCTTTCGTGCTAGTAATGAGCATGTCTGTCTATAACTTCTAGTTCTTGTGTAGGTTTTTAGTACCAATCCACGGCTGGTAATCTTCAAGGAAAATTCACTAGACATAGGAATTTTATAGCCTGTGATAATAGCAAAATAGAACATGACATTTCACCTCCCCTCTCATCGCCTTGATTGCCTTATAGCGATCTGTACTAAGAGAGGAAGCCATTTTGTTTTGTAAGGTCATTGTTGTTTATATTGTTGCGTCGATTAATTTCCGCCTTTTTATATATCTACTAATTTATTAATAACAATCTTTGGATACATTTATTATATTAAGTATTAAGTATGTATTATAAGTGCTGTGTGCCAGAAAATACAAGTTCGTGATAGGACTCAGTGGATGTGCAGTGTTATAATGTAATCTGTTGAGTTTATCGCACACTTTGTTAGTACGGCCGTCATTGTTCTATTTATTTCTATTCTAGTTTCTATTTAAGTCGTATATTAAGTCCATGTTATGTTTGTCTATATCCTAAAGAATAAATATGTATGCATTATTTACTGTGTTTTAATTGTGATGATATTTCCTTACTTAAAAATAAATTTAAGGACTAATAGCCCGTAAAAAAACAAAGGGGTGAGAGGCTGAGAGGGGCGGGGAAGTCAAATGTTCTATTTTGCTATGACCAATCAGGTGAAATTAAAGTACTCGAGCTCATGTCCAGCGCATTTGTACTGCAGATTTCCGTCTGATACGTTAGTATCTACTATTTAGTTTGTGGTACCAATCAAAGATTAATTTAATACAACCCTATTACAGAAGTGAAATATTAGCACGTGTGCTATTGTGTTTCAGAATTTGCAGGGCATTTGGAGCATCAGTGGCGTTGTTACAGGCGACGGTAGCCATCTACCACCATCAAGTGGACCGTCTGCCTGTCTGTCGAGTTTAACATTAAAAAAAAAAACTAAAAATTAAAGTTTACCTTTAAATGTTGATCTCTGTTCTCCGCAGCCTTTTGTAGTCTTCTTTCCATGCGTAGTTTCTTCTCTTCTATCAATTGATACTTTGCAATCTGAAAAATCCAAAAATACATACAATTAATATATAATTTTATGTGTACATATATCAAAATTTTTAAATACAATACAAATTGATTGCAAAGTAGGATATGATTTTCAAATGGAGTGTTTCATTAAATCGTTACTCATGCTATTAATAATGTCATCTTGTTATATAAACTTTGACAGAATTCTTATTATTTTACTATAGCTAATAAGAATTTAAAGAATTTTATAGTAAACTAGCTGGCGCCCGCGACTTCGTCTGCGTTGAAAAATTAAAAATATAAACTAATATAACACTTTGGCCGGACATTAGTTTTTTATTTCATTTTAGATACTCCGTTTTTTTTTTTTTTTTTTTTCAGGATGAAAGGTAACCTATGTCTGACGTGCTGTGGCATTGCTGATTTAGAATTTGTTATTGAAAAGTGCTATAATATAATAAAATAATGTAATATCACCTTCACTTCCTCAACTCGAGCGAGTAACTGGTGAATTTTCTTCGTTCTCTGCATTTGATATTCCAGCCTTTGTCTCTCAGCTCGAGCTTGTTTCGCTTGTAATCTGCGAAAAGCGAATTAAAATATTATAAGCATAGATAAATGATAAAATGCGGCATAAAATAGTACGCCGAATTCGGCGTACCCGAGCCAGTCACACTGCAAACTGTCTGTGATGTGTACGTGCCGAATGTTTTATGAAATTTTAGGCATAATAAAATACCAGTTTGCGTAGTGACCCTGTGTATAATAAAAATATAATAAAACTGGGTAAAAAGTGACGATTAATTACACACACTACAATAAAAAGTTGCCACATTTTCGGAGCTATTGCTTTTGTATAGCGCTCTATCTAATCGAGCGCAGCGAGACCAATCAATTATCTTTGGCATTGATTAATAAAAACTTCCCTTAACTACTGGTAAAACGTCAAATTTCCAATCATTGAGAGCATTTTTCTATTCTATTTCAAAAATAACAAGAGGACTATCCTTCGACTATATTAAAAATTTAGTCCTTCGAGCCGGATACCGGACCGGAGCACTTCAGTGGACTGGAGTAAACTTGTTATGCACCTTGAATATGAATATAACCAATTTGAATAAGACCAGCTTGAAAGTTAAATAATAATATTTACCGTCTCAACGCGTCCTGTAAGCTGCCTCGTCTTCTGATACCTTGTGATAATTTCGCGTGAAGCTGTTGAGCCCTACCTGAAATCAAAATCAAAATCAAAATATTCATTTATCAATTGGATTTTTCAAAATTGAATATCTATTGAGCAGGAGAAAATCTCTGAAGGCATGTTTAACCCCCGAGCCAATAAACATAGGCTAATAGGACGAGGAAGTACTGACCAGGATCTCTGGCAACGAGTTCCTCCAAAACGAAAAGAGTGTCCATCCTCTCCGCCCAGGACATCCCGGCCAGAGCGGTCTCGTACTGGTCCTCGAGGCTGGCTGTCAGGTCCAGGTTCTCCTGAGAACCAGGTGGAACCGGTGCGTCTTCGCACAGGATTTCCGCATCAGTCTATTCAAATCAAATTCCCATATTAACTTTGTAATATTTGTATAAAAATCTTTCGCAGCCGGTGCGTATATCCAAATTTTGTGTCTAAATTTATAAATTGCCATAAATTTATGTCAAGACTAGCTGGCGAACGCGACTTCGTCCGCGTGAATAAATTAGCCTATCCTGTGTCCCGTACGTCTAAATGTTTATCTACTAAGTTTCATGAAAATCAGTTAATTCGTTTAAGAGTTATGGAGTATTATTAGTATTGATGATGTCAACTTTTGACCCTAATTTGACACCTTGACTTGTCATTTGCTATAGATAAATTTGCATTTTTTTTTACTTAGTTGTGTGTTAGTTACTGTTACTATAGTTATGGTTTAGCACTAAGTTTCGCGACAAATATGACTTTGAATTCTCAAAAAAAAGAGAAGAAAAGAAAAACTCTAATCTATTGTAAGTGAGCTATTCTGAAAGAAAGCTGCAATATTTCAGGCACATGATGGAGGGACGAACGATACCGTATTTTTCAAAAAGGAAAAAATATACAGGGCAAACATAGCTGAGGCACGAAAAAGTTATTCCTAGTTGAAGAATTCAAGAGATTTAGGTTTAGTATGAGCACTCAGTAATAAGGGACCATATAAAGTATGAATACTAACTTCGGTGTCATCGGTTTCGGTATCCAAATCAATGTCGGAAACTTGCTGCAACTCCAATATCTGTCTAGTCAGGATCTCCTCCTCCTCGCACAACTTCCTCTGATCCACTTCAGACTGGAAATCCAAAGCCCAACTGAGCTTCTTCTCGTTTTCCTCAATTTGCGATGTCATTTCAGCAATCTCCGACATTTCAGATGGATCCGCGGTCTTCAAGATCTCGTTATGATTGGACATTTGATCGTCTTCGTCTAAATATTTGAAGGTATTTTTAAATTCGGCCTTCCACTTGTCAAAATCGAAAGCCTCCTCAGTACTCTCCTGGGACCTTTCCAGACCTGTCGTTGTAAGGCTTTCCAAGGAAGAATGGAGACGATTTTTTGTCAACTCCGATACGTTGTCATCTTTCATCGCACCTTTGAGTCTTTCCTTACGTAAAGCTCTACTTCTCGACGGTCTTGTTTTAAGTCCGGTGACGTCAGATTTTTGTCTAATCATAGCTGGATCTTTGCTCTTTGCCTCACATTTGGGCTGTTCAATATTTTTCTTTTCCGAAACGGTCACCTCCTCTTGTTTCTTTTCGATCTCTGGACGTTGCACAGATTCAGTTATTTCTGTTTTAGCATCTATGGGAGAAATCACGATTGACTTGGTCTCCTGTTTCGGAGACTCAATCATATTTAATGTAGGCAAGCTAGTAGTTGCTGATGGCTGATGAAATCGATTCGCCCAATGTGATTTCAATTGCTTCTTCGATTCTCGGCTAAGTCTCCTCGATTTAACAGTCAGCCAACCGTCATTGTCGTTTTTGTCGTTATCAACGTTGAGAACTTCAATGGAGTTGGAAACCTCCTGTGCCATTTGCATATCCTCCGGCACTAAGGTCTTCAAACTTTCACTGGATTCTATTCTCGACCTATCAATTTGTGGGACAATGGTATCAGAACTACTATATTCCTCATAATCTTTGATTTTTTCCAAAGAAGTGTTTAACTTATCACTCTTCTTTCCGTCTTCGTTAACCTTGAGTGATGTGGGTCTAGAAGGCCTCTTTTTTGGATCATTTCTACTTTGGTTAGGCTTTGAATCTCCCGAGGCCATTTGAATGTTTCTATTGACTGTTTTCTTTGGAGTAGCTCCTCTACAACTCGAGGGATTTGTGTCGAACAAACTTTTACGTCCCGTTGTGAGATTGAACGGATAACTACATTTACTCATTTGATTTCGTTTTGGAAATTGTTTTTGTGTTTTTGGAACCGTTTTTGGTTGCATCTCTACGACTGTTTTGCTCCTATATAGTGGAGTTGTGGATTTTGTTTGAGTTCTACTTTCAGTTTTAGATGCAACAGAAGATTTAGGTTTTGCTGCTGCTTGCGAATATGCAGGTCTTGGGCTAGGTTTCAATTCCTTCTTAGAATCGTCTTTGACTTCATTGACTACTCTAGGCACAACTTCTTTATTTTCCTCAGTTTCTGGCAAGTTCGCAACGTTTTCTTTACATAATTTATTTTCATCATGCAATGCTTTATCTTCAACAGTTTCTTTAGTGATTTCCGCATTACCAATTTCATCATTCGATTTAGGAGAACTGTCATTAGACACATCTGCAAAATTGTCTTCAGATTTAGTCGGAGATTCTGTAGAGAGACTTTCAACTGATTCACCCTTTTCTTTCAATGTTTTATCCTCTTGATTGTCCTCATTCTTTTCGTTGCAGGGCCCAAATTCTTGTTCATTCGGCTTGTCCATTTTTGGTGACATTTCCTCACTTTTCTCTTGATTAAGCAAATTTTCATTCTTGGCTTCATTTTCCGTTAAATGCTTAGTTAAAAATTCACTTTCCATTACATCTAATTTATCTATGATTGCCTTCGCTTGAGGCGATATTTCTGGGCTGCTCGTTTTGTTTGCGCATTTTTTAGTCATCTTATCATTATTGGAAGACTTTATAATTACTTGCTTCGGAGAAATGTTAGAACATTCTTTAGCCTTTCCTATTTCGACAACTGGTAATGGTTTAACATCGTGTTTGTCTTCTTTAACATTTAGGTCTTTTGATTTTAAAATCTCTTTTGCTGCCTCACTCTCTTCTGGTGAGTCTTTAACGTCTTTTTCTTTTATATCAGACAATCTTGGTTCCTTTACAGCCTTTGGCTCAGGTTTGGCAGTGATTTTGGAAGTAAGTTTATTACTGAAAAACTCTATGTTTGCTTTCGGGCTGGTGCTGGAATGACCAGATGAGACCCTGGGACTTATTTTTCCACTACCAGGACTTGCTTTGCCTGTTAAGTTTGGGCTATTTTTGCCACTAGGCGTATTATGTCCTGAAAGAGAGGGACTGTTTTTACCAGAAACTGATGGAGAGCTTTTGACTGATAACGTACGTCTTGACTCAGGCCGAACAAAATCAGTCTTTCGAATTTCCCAAGCCAGACTTTGAGGTCTTTGAGGTGGTGGAGTGTTGTCATACTCCCATTTCAATCTAAACCATTCACCCAAGGCTTTAAAATCGCGAGTATAATTCTCCAGCACTAATATAACTTCTTGGCACTCGTTTAAACTTTCGTGTGCTTCAACCGTGTGATAAATTTCACCTATCTGAAAAGAAAGAAATTATTTTTATTTTATTAAATGCAAAGATGTATAGTAGGTTGATACAAACACATAGCATTGTTTGTGGTAACATCTAAAATATTCTGTAAAGATAATAATTATGCATGAAAGGTTGCTTTATTAAAGACAATTTGATTTAATTTAATAATCAAAATCAAAGTTAAAATCAGCGGTATAGTCTCCTTCTTATATATTCTACTAGGTGACCCGCTTCCAGCTTCGCTTGGGGTGCAATTTTTATAATATATTTACTCAATCCAGCCGATAAATGACCTTACACCGCCATCTGTGAAAATATTATGGAACTCACAGATAACTTTTTAACATAAGTTCCATAAAAACAACTGTAACTTTCATAAGATTCTCACAGATGGCGGTGTAAAGTAGTTTATAACTCTTTCTTATATAATAAACAAATAATTTGCAATAAAAAATACTATAAATTGAGATAAAAACTATCCTAACATTTAAGTTGGACCAAATTACACATAGTTAAGAAAGGTTATCAAAATAGGTTCAGTAGTTTCAGAGTTCACCGAGAACAAACATGTGACAATTTTTATACAATATATATAGTTTTACGAGAGGGGACTAATCGCCGAGCCGAGTAAAGTCGTAAAGTTACAAGTTTTGCCAAAGTGTTGCCCAAAAGTTGGCAAAATGTTGGCGTCGCAACGCCAACAACCTGTCTCTTCGGCCGCAAAAGATGTTTCAAATTAAAAAATACTCACAGCTCTCTGCAGATCGCCAAATAGTAACGCCCAATAGCGAGCACGCAATTCAGATCTCTTATCACGGCCAGCAGAAGCGGAGCGTCGAGAGGCAGCCCGAGGAGCAACGCGACGTACTGGCGGTATGATGGACCGCGGTGGTTTGCGGGATATACGAGCTGTGGATACCACACAAATCACATTATTTAAAAATTTGTATACTATATATATTTATACGCTATGAACAATATTATTCAGAAAATCCATTGCCGTAACTTGCTTCTGCACTAGCCTTTCCAGGTCGAGAAGAATTCAAGGCAAATTAAATCCAGTAACCTAGTCATTACGAATAGGCCTTTATATGATATTGTTAATTTAAGATGTTGTCATTTTGCGACCTTGACAATTAGCAACTCGGTTGTGACGGACCCAAATAACCACACTTGTGTTTTAATGTATTTAGAAAGAAAGAAAAAAAGAATTTTATTCACGGAACACAAACACACAAACATAATATCCAAAACCACGAGACAGAAATTAATAAAAAATAAAAACAGGTGAAAGATGTGTGTGTCCTTGTGGCAGTGTATCGGATACTGGCTCAGCATTGTGCTGGAATGCTGGAGAAGCACCTGCAGTGCTCATTTTCAGCCAACACCGTTGAACTCACTACACAAACATATTACAATCAAAATCAAATCAAAATATTTATTTTTCATTTGGGTTTCTCATCAAAGAAACTCTTATGATCGAAATTTAAATTTACAATTTACAATTTTCATACAAACATATTTTATACAAAATACAAAGATATTTAATAAATTACATGGACATTATTTGGTGTATAAATATACTACCAGAGATTATTCACCACCTAATTTCTTATTTCCCTGAATTGTATTTTAAGTGACAGTATCCACCTGACATCTAATGGACTGTCAGCTTGCCTGCCAAAATTTAATGTAATAAAATAAAGTACCTCATAATTTTTAGACATCTCTACTTAGTAAATAATTAAATAAATCATTTAAAGTCGCTTTGGAAATTATTTATTTAATTATTTAGACGTGGACGTGTGTCTGTATGGATGAACAGTAACAGATTTTGATGCGGTTTTCACCATCAGTGAGATAATTTTTCGCAGAATTGTAAACATTGAATACACATCTGTATACCGGAGGCATATTATTCTAGATTATTTTTTTTTTTAAATTAATGGCATTGGAATAAGTATTTTACTCTCCATTTACTAGTATTATATATTTTTAAGTCCTCTCAAAGAAAACAATAAATTTTTGCTTTTGATTATAATAATGTTACAAGTCCAAGTCATTGCATGCTTACATGTACTAAATAATTTGCAAAATGTGACTTATGATAGCATAGAAAATATATATGAGAATATATGAGATAGCATAGAAAAAACCTATTATAATTATTAATTATAACACCCTAAGATATTTATTGATATAATGGTAGAATTATTTAAATTTTTAGATGATCCCTCGGGAACTAAACATTTTTTTAACATAATAAGAATCCTATATGTTAATCCAAGTATATGAAACTATCTCTGTGCCAAATTTCATCCAAATCTGTTCAGCTGTTTTTGTGTTTGAGGAACAAACATGAACATTCGCATTTATAGTAAGTATTATAGATATTAATCATTTGTCAGAATATTTATCTACCTGCAGATTTTTTTAAAAAAATGAATAAAATGCAGTTAAATTGAACCCTCCGCTTTGTGGGATAGAATAGGGCAGACGTTTTCATAGCAGTTAAAATTGTAGTGACATCAAGACTTTAAACTTCGTACGTCTCAAGGAAGTTTTTGCAGCAATATATTGCATGTTTACTCCGCCCACGAGTTTGCAATTGTATAACGCAAATAAAAATATTCTTTCTATTCACCTGGACTATCCACTGCTACATGGAACGCTACAAGATTTCTCGCCTCTCTGCCTTCTTCTTGCACCAACTGGCGAACCTCTTCCATTTTAAATCAAACAGAAATAATGATTTTGGTAAACAAAACAAAAAGTAACATTTATCTTCATCACTCCAGTAATCAGACTTTTTTGTAAAGAAATAAAAAATAATTTGCTACAAAAGGCTACGAAATAATGAAATGCAACGCGCAAGATGCATTTGAAAACGCAAAATAAAAGCGGTTCTATCTATGTAATGTAATGAAAGAAACGAATTTCAAGCTCAGGTAGAATTTCAATATTTTCATAACAATATAAAAAAAATTGACAGTTTGAGTCACAGTTATAGACTGGTCACAGAGCTTATTCAAAGTATGTTTATGGTTGGTTTATGGTCACTGCACAGAACACACAAGAAAATACTCGTATCGTATTATCTCAGAACGTATTATTATCGTATAAAGTAGGTCAACAGACTATAGACCACTATATAAAACAATGAAATTACTAGACTTATCTAATTTAAGATACAACAAGTTAAGTTACGACGGATACTTTGTTATGTAAGAAATGTAACAACATAACTTTTGTTTACATAATGTTAAGCAATCAACCAAATTTATTAGCACCACAACGATTATGTCTTTATTATTAGTCTCTTAAATTTAAATTAAATTAAATTTAAATATGTCTTAAATAGATAAGCTGGGTTGAAGATGCAAAAGTGGCGCGAACTTTGATCGTATATTCGATCTCGCGAACGAAGTCGCGGGCAAATCTTGCCCACAGATTTAAAATTAACTTCTGATCTTGCTAGCCTGTTCACATTACTACCTATCACGACCTTAATTATACATTTTAATACACTCCAATACATTTTAATCATCCATAGATTAGTAGAGAGGAAGATTATAAGAGCATAAACAATGAGAAAACAATAATTTTTTCAAGTGTGGAATCGAAATTCAAGGTTTGCAGTTGGCAACATCAACATTCTTCTTTTCGTTGTCAAGCAAGATGGCGGACCAAGTAAGTGCCGATATTTTTGATAAAATAATGCATTTTTATTTATTTTTATGCGTTTTTAATCTATAAATTCAGTGGTTTATTAAGTGACGATATATTTTGATTATTTATTAGTAAAAACAAGAAGTGTCCACAGTGAAAATGTTTACATTGTGTTCATCCACGTGGGGTATTGATTCAAGCATAATAAAATTTGTCTTGAAGATACACTAAATTATTTAAAACCTAATTGTTGAGGTCTTATTGTTTTGCTATCGAAATGCACTCTTAAATAAGTAATGTTTTATAAAATGTCAGGTACTACCTAGATAAAATATGTATACAAATTTCTAATCAACTTAGGTTAGAAAATGAGTATCTTTGATATTTCCAAAAAGAATTTTGACTAGAAAGAGAGCATAAATTTGTTGTTAATAATTGATTATTAAGTATTTTTTAATATTTTTGTCATTGAGTAGATATTTATTTATCATTTTAAATGTTTCCCTACCGACCTATCAAGAATATAATTATGTGCATGAGCAATACCTACGTAGTTACCCACTTTATGTAGATGCGGGAATTAATAAAACTTGAATTTGCAGACGGAACGTTCATTCCAAAAGCAGCCAACGGTTTTCTTGAATCGTAAAAAGGGCATTGGCATCAAGAGAAGCCGAAAACCTCTGAGATACCATAAAGACGTTGGATTAGGTTTTAAGACGCCCCGCGAGGTAAATGTGTTTGGCATGTTTTTAACCCATGTGTGTTTTTCTTTTAGACAGAGAAAGCTTTCCAAAAACAGGCTACGGTCTTCTTGAACCGTAAAGGCGGCCTCAAGAAGAAGGACATGCGACATTATAAAAATGTCGGCCTCGGATTTAAGACTCCACGTGAGGTTTGATATTTTCAGTTTTCCGGGCAGAGCGGTGTTGGCTTCCATGGTCTTTTGGGATCTTCTTAATATATTCACACTGGAAGAGAGACCATTATTTTTTTTTTCCTTACAATTAATGTTCTCTGTTCTAATACCTTTGTATATGCTAGGTGGTGGTATAATTGTTTGTACGTTCAACTGTTTTATCCATTTATATGTCTTGGGTGCTTTTGTCTATCAGCTAGTCAAGGTAAGCTGCATGAATATTGTACCATGAATATTGGCTTGAAAAGGTTCAGGGTATTTATATTATGACTTGATAAATAATTATAAATGCTAATTTAATTACTCATACTTTATAAATTAGGGGCTTTAAAAGGTTCAGGGTGTTTCTTATTGTCAAAATGCCTCTCATCTCATTACGCTCAAGTATGCCTTGTAACCAAAATGGCAGAAATTTAAAAATTATGCTAAAGCTTTTGCTATAACATGGGCGTGTTCACATTGAGTTCTCCCTATAAAACATTTGAGGGCAATAAATTAATATAAGCTACATATTTTAAAACTTTTACCTTATTAAATCCTTAAATAGTTGTAAATAAGTGCTTTTTTTTGGTAAAAAAAAATTAGATACATATTGCTCCTGATTGCTTTATATAGTGTCTGGAAAACCAATGTGAAGTTTAAAATTCTATTGGATTTGATTAATTCGGAAAAAGACATACTTTTTCAATTGAAACAAAACATTCTTTTGTTTGAATTTTAGAAAATAATATTAATAATTATGTAATGTATTACTTTTCGAGACACTGTTACAAAAATGAACATGGTAATAAATAAAATAATACATTTATGGGTACTAAATTTGTAAATTTCACTAACACCGACTATAATAGAGTTAAATTGTGTAAAATGATGATATCAACACGACGGTCTTCTGATGATTTTATGATGACAAATGTGTGTTAACCCAAACTCTGATTACACAAATGCTCTAATAGTCAGATTTTATAGCTAGAGAAGTGAATCCCATATTACTTAACCTATACATACACGTAATAATAAATATACTTATTATAACTTCTGCTATTCCCTCAACGTTCATAATATTTAGATGCACATTGCACACAAAAAAAAAACATCTGAAATAATGTGGCTGTCAAAAAACAAAAAAAATATTATTGTTACAATTTAATAGATAATAAAAATTATCTTGACTAAAAATGTAGCTATGGTTTTATAAGTATGAAAGAATTATATGCTATAATACATGTTAACTGTAATTTAAAAGTAGTTTTTTTTTTTAATAAAATACCTAGGAAAATTTAAAAAAAAACTATAAAATAACTTTATTTTATCCAAGGCATAAACTAAAGTAAACCATCTCTCTTACGGAAGTCTATAACTATAGAAGCTGAGTTTTTTTGTGCATTATTTATATAAAATTTTATAAGCAGTGTACCTGCTGTACTAAATGAGTACATATGCTTAGTATAATTTTTTTAAATAATTATGGCATCTGTGTTTCCCAGCTCATACAATACAACTCAATCTTTTCAAAGTTTGAATAGGCATCATAGGCCTCGTCTTTTGTTACTACATAGCTGAATTCTGGCCAAGAGCAAACCCATTTCTAACAAAAAAAAAACTAACGAGTTATTTTGTATTTTTAAGGACAATCACAACATTATCCATTCATTGATCCTCACCTCTCACCTCGCACAGTATAAAAAATGGAAAAGTAGCTATCTAATCTGAATGATTTGTCTTAATTTTCAGGCCATTGACGGCACATACATCGACAAGAAATGCCCGTTCACGGGGAACGTTTCAATCCGCGGTCGCATTCTCACCGGCGTTGTACAGAAGATGAAAATGCAACGGACTATCGTCATCCGCAGGGACTACCTGCACTATCTCCCCAAATACAATCGTTTTGAGAAGAGACACAGGAATATGTCTGTGCATCTCTCGCCTTGTTTCAGGTAATATGGCTTTTAATTTTATTCTACATTTTATAAGACTATTTGTCCCCCCTCTATTCATTGAATTTGGCAAATTAAACTATTATGTAGCTCTGTAATCAAAGAATTTATTTCATTAACTCCATAATTGAATTATAATATTTTATTTACTATGATAAGATTATTTTCATAATATGCATTTTCATATTGAAATTTACTTAAAAATCATTAGTTTGACACTGATCATTGATAGATTACAATAGAGAGGGACGATTTGTATGTTTGTAATGAATATACTCAAAAACTACTGGACCTATTTTGAAAATTCTTTCACTGATAGAAAGCTTTTTTGATCAGTGAGTGACAAGCTATAATTTGTAAATTTACGCGGGCGAAGTCGCGTGCAACAGCCAGTTTATAATAAAAATACCAACAGTAGCCAAGCCAAAAAAGCTATGCCATTTGGTATATAGTCTAGTCTATGAGAAATAAAACTTAAATATTTTTAGTATTTATAATGTTCAAGTTTAAAAACTTTTTTAGTGACAATCTGACAAATCCATTATATTAAAATGGTTAAAATTATAAATAAATAAAAGTAAGAATTCTTTTTAAATGATGATACTAACACGACGGTCTTCTGAATAAGATTGACGACAAAAGTGTTATAACCCACTCTGATTGATTTTTTTTTTTAAATAATATGTAAACTAAAGTGTATGAAAATGAATTTAATTTTTTTTTATTATCCGCAGGGACGTTGAGTTGGGAGACATCGTCACCATCGGCGAGTGCCGGCCACTCTCTAAAACAGTCAGATTTAACGTTCTGAAAGTGACCAAGGGCAAAGGGTCAAAGAAATCTTTCAAAAAATTTTAATTTAAAAATAAAAATACTTAGGTAAAAAAATTGTCGTTTTGATTTTAACTTCTACAATTGGTATTTCAAAAATTGGTTCATCTTGATCGCAATTTTATAATAATCATTTATTTGCTGAATATAAGTTACAATGGTTTTACAATAGATATTTCTCGTTACAATCTACCACATATAACTTTATAATCTGTGAATCTACCCCATAGAGTAACTTATAATATATATTTACCCTTCGAGGGTGTTATTAATATAAACCATAGATTTAGTATTGCTACATATAAACCATATATAAACTATGTCAACCTTTATTGATAAATTGGTATATAGTGTTCTGTGTCTGAAATGTCATGCAGAGCATAGAGTAACATAATAATATGCAGAGATGCATATTACATACGTCCAAGTATTTTGCGTTTACTTATTGCTTTAGATATCGGAACTATCTTTACTAATAATGTGAATGTGAGTTTGTTTGTTACTCTTTCACGCACTACTGAACCGATCAGCATGAAATTTTGCATACACGTCTGCGACACCAGAAAGGACATAGGGTACCTTTCATCCAGAACGCGGACGAAGTTGCGAGCACCAGCTAGTTATATAAAAACGATTTCACATCTACAACAGTGAACGAACAGACGATCACTATACTAAGTTTAATTGCAACCCTGGTAAAGAAAGGAGGAACCACAGAGTAAAGTAACTCCACCGTTCGACTATTTTGTTTGACAATCACCACCACATCACCACAGATTCTGAATCAGAGAAAATTGAATTCATTTCATAATTCATTTTACATTATCAAATCATCAATCAAAAAAATATGTCGGATTTGGACTAATCGCTAAACGCAAATTTTTATTATTTCTGCTGGAGAATATTTTGATATTTATTATAGCGATATGATATCATTTTTTTCGAAATTATCGCTAAATAATACGCAGAAGCCCGCAGTGGAACTAGCTAAACCAGCTTATATGGAAAAAAGTGCGACCCTACAAGAGCTCGGGTACAAAGATGACAATGACCTGAGAGAGACAATTTACGGTTTGTTTATAAGAATTTTGTGAAGTTACTTCTTTTGACTTTTGCCTGTGTGTTTATTTGGTGTGTTTGTGGTGTTATAGACTTTTTGCGGACCATACGGGACCCGGAAAAGCCGAGTACTCTCGAAGATCTGAAGGTTGTTTACGAAGATGGGATCTTTGTGAAGGAGCCTACAGCCGATAAAGTTCCCGTACTGAGAGTCGAGTACAACCCGACTGTGCCTCATTGTTCTCTTGCGACTCTAATAGGCCTTTGCATAAGGATAAAAATCGTACGCTCACTCCATCATCCTGTCAAGCTGGACATATATATAAAAAAAGGCGCCCATACAACAGAGGATGAGAGTAAGTCCTTTTTTTATTATATTAAGAATGGTATGCATTGTTTTTTTTGTGGCAGTACCATTGTTGCAGAACAACAAAAGGCAATACACAAAATATATTTGCCACAAACTAGTCCTGAGTTTTGTGCATACTTCCATTTACATATTTGAATGAATATTATGTTTTACTAGTTATTTGCTTTTAAAATTACTGTTACTAGATAAATATATGTACTGAAGAATCCAGGTAAAGTTCAAATTTAATACTTATTAACTTTAGAGTAACTAGTGTCTCATAATACATGTATGTACACAAAATAATCAATTTATTGACACAAATGAACTTTGCTATCTAGATGAGTATTAATAAAATGTATTGTAGGTGTTGCTTATTTCCATTTGAAACAAAAGTTTATTTGTAGCATGTTAAAGTAGATTTTTAGTCAATAAGTTGTGTGTATTTTTGTAGGAAAATTCGGGATTTTTTTTTGTTTTTAACATGGTGGGTGGCTACCATCGCCTATAACACAAGCAAGTACTGCAAGTACGGACCGTAGTATAAGGAAATAAGCAATAAAATTGGCTTTTAAAATTTTTTTTTAAGTAAATGTCTGTTTTACGATAAGTTTCTTTGTAGTCAAGGACTTTGTAACAAACAAACTTATCAAGAATTTAAGATAAACAAAAGTATCACCAAGTGGGGATGCTAGAATGACGGTGGGAATAAGCAACCTGGAATTTTTAATCCAGATACCTCCAAAGCCATCTGGGATGGTTGCCAACAAAAGTAGTTAGTTTAATTTGAAAGTTTGTATTACCCTTAACCGCTTGGTTTTGCTTGAATTTTTTTAAAAAGAAAGCAATGCAATGATGAATCTGTCATATATATATATATATACAGCTCTGGCGTAATGGACACGAAAATAATTGTCTGATAAAACCTGGCATCCAAAGGATTAATGACTCAGGGCCAAAAAACAACATATTGACTCCTTGTTTTGCGGATTCATTTGCAGTATTGCTACCTTGTCATAATTGCATTGTCCCTGGCGGCTTCTGTCTTTCCGAGTACATATAACCCTAATCTTTTCAAGGTTCGAGGGAATCGGCATCTTCTGGGTGAGCTCGCTCCATCTTAGGCCTCATCCTTGCCACATGGCTGGTTGTTGGCCAAGAGCTAACCCATCTCTTATAAAAAATAAATATAAAAAAACTGAAGATAGAACTTGTTATCTTGGATTAAAGGCATTTTCATGTAAATGCCTTTTTAATGATTCTAATGTTATTATTACAACAATTACATAACGTCTCTGACTCTCTGTTCATTATCTCGATACTGTAGTAAGTATACATAGACAGATGCTTATTTTGTGATTAGAACACATTCAGTTAGAATGTAGTTACTAACTAACTAGTTTCTCATAATAATTAAATTATAAACTTTTGTATAATAAACAAACTATAAATGTGAAGAGACTAAAAGGAAAGGTATGTCCTACAATACCCTTTAAGACATACTTTATCAATAAATTTCAATGTTATCTTGGTCCAATGCTATATAATAAATTAAATCAATTTCTAGATATTTACTCCTTGAATAATTATCAGTGTAAAATGAAACTAACAACCTGGTTAAAAACTCAAAATTATAAAGATATAGAGTGCTTATTTGCAAATAAAAGATGATTATTTGTGGTTAAAATAAAAAAAAAAAAAAAAAAAAACAGATATTTCCATTTATACTTTAACTTATTTTAATTTTTGTTTCTTTTTGTCTTAAGTCCATAATTTCAGTAGTGTAACTTAACTTATTTACCGTATACTTTAACTTATTTTAATTTTTTGTTCTTTTTGTCTTAAGTCCATAATTTTAGTAGTGTAACTTAACTATATTGTAACTTCCGAGGGTAATTCTTACTTTTATATGTATAATGTTTGTTATTTCTATTTAATTGTATTACTTTTTATTTTACCCTCAAATTTTTAAATTTTTATACTTGTAAATTTTTCATATAATATTGTTTATTCTTATTTGTAATATTGGTGTGTACTATCGTACATGTATTAAAAAAAAAAATGTCCTTGAAAGAATCCAGCGTCTAAGATACAGGCTCGGCCTAGTTTAGACGCTGGTACTCAATATAATTGTATGTTTATAATAACTCTGAATTATGTGTATTGTTTTTTATGTGTTTGTGGGTTTGTGAATAAATAAATATTATTATATTATTATTATTATTATTATTATAATAGATAATTAAAATTACCTAATAGTAAAATTTGCTTTTATAATAATACTTTACTAACTACTGAATATAAATTTTAGAAATGTGTCATTAAAGCACAATTGTGTAACTAATAATAATAATAATAAAGTATATATATGGATTACTTTATTATTAGAAATAACAATGTTTAAGAAAACTTAAAGATAAAAGATAAAGATAAAGATAGCCTTTAATTGCAAGAGATCCTAATACAGAGAAATAACATGTTACATTACACTACTTAAATAAAGATATTTTCTCTTTTATTAGTCTTCCTTGCCTGTCACACGACATAGGCCTCCTCTAAGCTCTTCCACAATTTCCTGTCCTGTGCCTTTCTCATCCATGTTGCTCCTGCTACCTTCCTTATATCATCCTCCCATCTACGATTCTGTCTGCCTCTTTTTCGTTTCTCTTCTTTAGGGTACCAATAAGTTATCTTGTGTGACCATTTATGTGGATCTCTAGTCATATGGCCTGCCCATCTCCATTTGAGTTTCTTTATCGTTTTAATAATGGGTATTACATTTGTTTTCTTCCTTATGTCTTCCAATCTTACCCTATCTTTAATTTTTATTCCAAGGATGTTTCTTTGCATTGAATTTTGACATACTTCCAGTTTTTTCAAGTTCTTATTGGTAAGGGCCCATGTTTGGCTTCCATAGGATAAGCATGGAGTGATGCATGTGTTGAGAATTTTGCCTTTTTCTGATGCTGGTATCCCTTTGTTTTTAAAAATTTCCTTCATTGACCAAAAGCGTTTCCAAGAGTTGCAAATTCTTTTACTAATCTCTTTTTCCATTTGATCTGTGGGTGCTATTGTCTGACCCAAATATTCGTATTTGTTAACATATTCCACGGTGGTACCTTTCAATTTTATTTCTTTTTTTAGTCCATTTGTCATTACTTTCGTCTTTGTTGTATTCATTGTCAGTCCTGTTTTTTTGCTTTCTTCGTCTAACTGGTATAGCATTTCTTGCAGCTCTGTTGGATTTTCGCTCATTAGTATTATATCATCTGCGAATCTTAAATGGTGCAGGCGTTCTCCATTTATAATCAAACCTTTCTCTTCCCAGTTCAGATTTCGGAATATTTGCTCTAGAACTGCTGTGAATAACTTGGGACACAAGGGGTCTCCTTGCCTCACTCCTTTTTGTATTTCGAATTCCGTTCCAGTGGACTCTAGTTTTATTTTGGCTTTGCTGTTCTTATAGATTTGTTTTATTATATTTATATACTTGTCTTCTACGCCTTGTTTCTGTAGTGCCATCCAAATGTTGTGATGTTTTAACGAATCAAATGCTTTATTATAATCAATAAATGCTATATAATAAATCTTTCTGAATTCACTGTATTTTTCGATTAGCTGTTTTAGTGTATGTATGTGATCTATTGTGGAATAGTTGCTCCTAAATCCTGCTTGCTCAATCGGTTGATTTTCATCTAATCTTTTGGTCATTCTTCCCAGTATTATTTTAGAATATATTTTATACAAGTTAGACATAAGGCTTATAGGTCTATAGTTATTTATTTGTTCTTTGTCTCCCTTCTTATGTAATAAAATAATTGTAGTCATGTTCCATTGTTTTGGTATCTCTTCAGTTGTTAGTATGTCATTGAATAATTCTACGAGGGGAGCCGCTATGGCCTCTAATGATGCTTTCAGTATTTCGTTACTGATTTTATCCTCCCCTGTAGCTTTTTCATTCTTTTGTGATTCTATAGCCTTCATTACTTCTGTTTTTAGTATGCTAGGAACATTCTCAATAGCTGAGTGTTTATTTGCATTACAGCTAGTGTTATTAGTTGTTTCGTCTCTATATAATTGGCGGTAAAATTCGGTTGCAGTATTTATTAAATCCTTTCTTTTAGTTATTGCCTCGTTATTTTTGTTTTGTAGTTTGGGAATCCAATTAAAGGAATTTCGTAGCTCTTTTAGCGCTTTTTTCACTCCGCCCGTTTTTTCAATATGAAATTTTAGTGTGTTCATCCGTATTTTATTCCTGTATTCTCTTATACTTGCACTAATTCTCTTACTAACATCTGAAATATTTTTTCTATTATTTTTTCTATCTTCCAGTAATTCTTTTCTTTCTTTAATTAGTTGTCTAGCTTCTTCTCCAATCTTATCTTTGTTGTGATTCTGTGCTTGAAGTTTTTTTCCAAGATTAATGAGTTCTTTCTCTATAATATCGTATTTTTCCTGTACGCATTTTAGGCTTTTTACATCTTGAAGATTCTTCTTTATTAACTTCATAATTTCGTCTGGTATTACTGCCTTGAAGAAGTTTGGAGATAGTAGAGTTGGCCTTATTTTCCTTTGATTTTTACTGTTGAGCGTTGCACGCACCATTCTATGATTAGTGTTGAAATTCAACCGATTGATCACTTCTACATTTCGAAATGTTTTTTGGTTCTTGGTTATAATAAAATCTATCTCGTTCTTTACTTTTCCGCACGGTGATAACCATGTCCATTTTCTGCTTGAGCTCTTTTTGTAATAACTATTCATTATTTTCAAGTTGTTTTGAAGCGCAAAATTAATTAGTCTTTCACCATTGTCATTTCTTTTTCCTGTAGTATATAGGCCTAAAGTATTTTCTTCGCCGCTATTTCTAGGCCCCATCTGACTGTTGAAATCGCCCATAATTATTAGATTTTTATAAGCTTTATTCAGTATTTCTTTTATATCGTCGTAAAATTTATCTTTAATTTCTGGCTTCGTTTGCTCAGTGGGAGCATATACCTGTACTATTGACCACGGATCTTTATGTGAGGGGAATTTTATATTCAGCATTGCAGCCCGTTCTGATAGGCCAATAAATTCTATTATATTATCGCGATAATTATCTTTCACCATAAAACCTATACCATGTTTGCCTGGTGTTTCTCCTTTGTGAAATAGTATGTATTTGCCGTAGTCTGTGATTTCTTCACCCATTCTTCTAACTTCAGAAAGTCCGAGTATGTCCGTTTTATGTCCGGTTTATGAAAACTTAAACCTCTGTAAATATTATTCACATATTTTTGAAACCCTTTGTAGCTATCCTTTATTCTTCTGTACCTCTTTAACTGATACCTCTTGTGATATTATTTATTACAAGCTGGTGCTCGCGATTTCGTCTGCGTGGAATAGTTATTTTGGGAATCATTTGGGATCTCGAACGGTTTTGCAGCGCACGCAATGGAAGCCCTCAAAGATGAATAATTTTCCCCGTTTTTCCCACATTTTCGACTGTTTCTTCGCTCCTATTAGTCGCAACGTGATGTTATATAGCCTAAAGCCTTTCTCGATAAATGATCTATCCAACACAAAAAGATTTTTTTATTTCTAACCAGTAGCTCCTGAGATTAGCGCGTTCAAACAAACAAACAAACAAATTCTTCAGCTTTATAATATTAGTTTAGATATTATGTGTTATAGGTCTTGTGTTGTATTTTATTTTAACATATTCACTAAGTGTCTACATAGGGAATTTATAAATTTTCAAGGTATTATTGTTTGTGTAATTTAATCACCATATTGTCTTTTTTTTTTTCAGTAAACAAACAAATCAATGACAAGGAGCGAATAGCAGCGGCAATGGAAAATCCGAACTTACGGAATTTAGTTGAAAACTGCATAGCGGATGAAGAATAAATAAGCAACCGTATCATTCACACAAACAGACAAACAGTTATCCATTTTACAGTTAGCATTAAAAATGGCACCGGACGGAGCGTTTTCGAATGCAAACGACAGGAATGAATTCACAAAATTTACCAAGTTTTTAGCGTACAAGAGTGTACAGGTCATTGTGGAGTCTCGTAAAGGCGTTAAAATTGAGGGTAACAGTAAAAAATCAACAACAGATTCGGATTGGTTCAATCTGCAAATACCCGATTCGCAAGAAGTCAATCAGGCTACGAAAAATGCTCTGCCCACGGATAGAATATTGGAGACTATACGTTCTCAGTTGCATGTGGAGATATCTGTTCAAACTGAAGACGGGGACGAGATGGTGCTAGAGTTGTGGACCATGAGACTCGATGAGACCCAATATGACACATCGGTGAAAGCCATGAACACGGTCTACTTTCGTATGGGCATTTTACTGAAATCCCTCATAACCATCACTAGGATCACGCCGGCGTATCATCTATCACGTAAACAGAAGACTGAATCGTTTACAATATTCTACAGAGTGTATAACGGTGAACCGAAATATCAATCGTTGGGTGAATCGAGGAAATTCGTACAAGCGGGTCTGCTTAAAACGCCACTGGGTGGTTTTTCATTTTCGGTGACCTATCGTACGAACTTTTCCATAACACCCAAATCGGAGAAGACGAAAATTTTACTATTGAAAAGCGATCATTTCGAATTGAGCCCGAAACATGTTATCTACGAATCGAATAAGAAGAAAGACAAGGAGGTCCATAGACAAATTAGACCGTTAGATTTGAATAAACCGTTGCGTCTGGCCGCATTTGTTGACGAGTCGCTTTTGAAGAGAGCGTTTGATGATTTTCTAGACAAGTACCCCGTTCCCGGATTCGTTTTAAACCTTAAACCGATCCCTGTTATAAAAGAGAAACCGATGGTATCGAAGAGTACACAAGATTTGGACAACGGTTCCATCAAGTCGAAGAGTCCGAGCGCTTCCGAGATGCCTCCGAAAAGATTTGTCGGGTATCGGAACGAGAATGAAATGCCTTTGAAATTGCTTTACTTTCCGTTCGCCGACGAACATCCCATAAAAGAGTTGGCAGAATTCTATAAGCATTTCTTCAATGCACCTCGTCTGTCTTTGGCTGATAGTGTAGACGACTCGAAGAGTAGTAGTCTGATCGAGGATAAGGGGACGGATGTGATGGGTGTGGACATGACCAATGAAATCACATCGTACGAAAGATCAGTACAGGAGTTTGAAACGTTACTCGAACAGATGTCTCGTTCTGCCGATTGGGGTGTCAACTGAAGTGCTTTTGAATGATATTTGGATTTTCAATATAATTTTGTGTAAATAAAGTGCGGAGAGAATAAGTTCTTGATACTTTGCATTGTCTATGTGATTTTAAAATGATATATATAATTTACAATATAAATATATAATTATACATAGATGAATGATTGGTCTCATTGCGCTCGACTAGATACCCCCGTCGTACTTGTAAAATGCAGCATAAAATAGTACGCCGAATTCGGCGTACCCGAGCCAGTCACACTGCAAACTGTCTGCGATGTGTACGTCCCGAATGTTTTATTAAATTTTAGGCATAATAAAATATACCAGTTTGCGTAGTGTGTAAAAATATAATAAAACTGGGTAAAAATTGATAAGAAGTGACGGTTTTTTACACACACTACAATAAAAAGTAGCCACGTTTTCCGAGCTATTGCTTTTGTATAGCGCTCTATCTACTCAAGCGCAGCGAGACCAATCAATTGTCTTTGTAATTATATATGCATGCATATTATAGTTTAGTTAGTATATATCACAAAAAAAAAATATAAAAGCATGGATGGGTACGGTGATATATTTGATTTTATCCTATACATGCGTTTTATTTCTCAAAAAAATTAAATTAATATTTTGAGTACTAAGTAAGTATATTTTTTCATATTTTTTTTTTTTAATTAGTTTTCATCGTTGTTTTAGTAATTTAAAATATCAAAATTTCACAGTATCCATACCATTATAATTATGTGATAAAATATAGTATAAGTAGTGCATATAATATATTATATAATATCAAAGAAGCGGAAAAGGGACACTTATGCGTGTTGAAGAGAGACCTTAACCCAAAAAACAATATATTTTTATTTTATTTTGATATTAATTTGCTACTATTCATTATCCCTTTCCAAATTATTATCGTTTCAGATTTAGAAAACTGGCTAACAAATTTGATTGTTATCCAAATTTTAATTAAATTTTGCTCGAATAAATATGAAACACGTCTTTTTTAGAAAAATTAAATGAATTATTAAGCTGATTGATACGTCTATGTGATTAAAGTACATATAAATATAATTATAAAATAAATAAGATGGTGTTTTATCACACAAAAAAGAAAACTACAAAATATAATTATACTTACTTTATACAAAAATTATAAATATTTAATTTGGGCTCTTAAAAGTTTAGTCTTCAACAAGCTTATTATTATTCATCCCTTAGTTTGTCTTAGTATGATTTTGTTTTCAGTAATTTATTTTATTGAATATATTGATTTAATGTTTATATTGAATTAAATTAAATTTGTATTGTTTTTTTTGGGAATAAAATGTTAAAAAGTTACAGGAAGACTGATTCAACGGACTATTTCTAGGACTGATTGTCAAATTTGCTATTACGAAGTGTGTAAAGACCATTTTCACCAACAATTTAAGAAAAAATATTAAGAAAACTTATTAATAGTTGGTGAAAATGATAAGAAAAGAAAGCCTTAATTAATATTATTATAATATGTAATGTTGCTGTTAAATATGTGTTGTAATTATTGTTAGTTTTTTTTAATGGCAACATTCGCTTTAGAGACAAATTGTCGTCTCAATTTGAAAACATTAAATTTGTATATATTATATTATTATATATTATTACACATTTATTAGATTAAACAAAGATTTTAATCAAAATGTCTCGCGTTTATTTTCTCGCGCATATTTTTTATTCCATATTAAATTTTAAATGTGAAAATAACTGGTATGTCTGTCTGTCTGTTACCTTTTTTTTTTTTTTTTTTTTTTTTTTTTTTTTTTTTTTTATTAAAGGTTCACAAAACTGGAATACAATTCCATCTACAAGAAAAACATACATCATACAAAACATTGATTTGGAATGTACCCTACTAGATGTGAACACAGCATGCAAAAAAAGAAAAAAACGCACCAGACAGTTAAGTATAAGAAGATAAACAAATTAAAGTGATTGAACATATTTAAAAATTAATTTTCTTGCCGAGACCGCAGAACCATAGAATAGATCAAATTTATTTTGAATTCCGTTATATGAAGAGCACATGCGATAGATAGGACTGTGTTGAAGGAGATTAGTGCGGCATGGAAGTAGAGTAAAAGTTTTACGATTCTGCAATCGACTACCCCGTCGAGGCACAGAAAAGTATAGATGTTCAAGGATGTCGGGAGCATCGACAATACCGTTAATAAGTTTGAAAAGGAACATAAGGTCCAGAACCCTTCTACGTTTGCGCAAAGAGGCCAAATTAAAGTGAGAGAGGCGTGATTCATACGATGTCAATTGTTTGCACTTATTGCCCTGATACGCAATATGATACAAAAAGCGCTTTTGGATGCGTTCGATGCGATCTGAGTGAACTTGATAGCCAGGGTTCCACACAACTGAACAATATTCCAGTGTACTACGTACCAAACTGTTATGGATAAGTATAGATATTGTCGGATCCCTGAAAATTTTCAACTGCCGCGATACAAAGCCTGAGATCCTTGAGGTCTTCTTAATAATAGTGTCAATATGATTGCGGAAGCTCAAGCTACTGTCCAAAACAACCCCAAGGTCACGTATATACGAAACTTCGGACAAGGTTGTACCGTCAATGGAATAAGCGACATCAGCTGTTTTTTGGCGTCTAGTGAATTTAATAAAATAACACTTGTTAGCATTAAGAAACATACAGTTTTGAACACACCAATGACGTACCCTGTTTAAGTCTTCCTGCAGAGATTGACAATCCTCACGTGTAGCAATACTTCTATATATCTTTAGATCATCGGCATACAGTTTAAAATTACATTGCAAGGTAAATGTTAAATCATTAATAAACATGAGGAAAAACAATGGTCCCAAATGGGATCCCTGGGGTACTCCACATGGGACCTCACAACGCCTAGATTTGAATCCATGAACACAAACCAACTGTGACCTGTTTCGCAAATACGATTCGCACCACCGCAGGAGCGACCCATGAATACCCATCTGCTCCATCTTTTGTAAGAGGATGTCATGATTAACTAGGTCAAAAGCTTTTTTAAAATCGGTATAGATTGAATGCACCTCACCACCCCTGTCGATCACCTCAACCAAATCCGACACATAAGCGACCAGATTGGTTGCCGTAGATCTATGAGGTAGGAAACCGTGCTGATTGTGATTTATTAGATGCTTTATATGAGCATAAATTCTCTTTTGCACTATTGATTCAAGTATCTTACCTGCAGCAGATAAAATTGAAATTGGCCTATAATTCGACACGTTGTGTAGGCAATCAGACTTGTGAATAGGCGTCAAATGTGCTAATTTCCAGAGTGTGGGAAAAGTGCCGCACTGTAAAGACTTGTTATAAATTTGGGAGAGCGGACCGCAAAGAGCATCTACACAGTTTTTGAGAAACAATGGTGGTATCAAATCAGGACCCGCCCCCTTTCCGCAATCGAGTGAAAGCAAGCATCGACGCACCTCCTCTTCCGAGACAGAACATTCACTCAGTGGAAGACTGTTATTATAAGCTTCAACCCTATTGCCA
Organism: Synanthedon tipuliformis; assembly: GCA_947623395.1. Taxonomy (NCBI): domain Eukaryota; kingdom Metazoa; phylum Arthropoda; class Insecta; order Lepidoptera; family Sesiidae; genus Synanthedon; species Synanthedon tipuliformis. The sequence continues at coordinate 6,426,417 of OX392431.1, read as the reverse complement.
TAGTTTTGCCTTAGATTGTTGCAATTTGAATCGTACACGGATTGGAAGTGTGCCGAAAAAAGGTTACATATTTCCTGTCCTCCCCTAGCAGTTCTATTGCAGAAGTGCATTTCATGGGGCAATGTAGAACTGTTAGACCTGCGACTCTTAGAAAACTTCCAGAAATATTTAGGATTTAGTCTAAGATGATCTCTAGCATGATTTTTAAACTTGGTGTAACACTGTTTTATCAATACATTACACCTATCCCTTAAAGTTCTGAAAGTCACTTGGTCCATAGGATTGCCATACTTCTTGAATTTTTTGTGAAATTTGGCTTTTTCCTTAAGCGCTTTTATTAAAGGTCTAGAATACCATACTGGATAATTACTGTCACCCGTGTAGCTCAAAGGAGTACAACTCTCAATTATCTGATTAATCACCCCATAAAATCGAGCGACCATCTCATCAACGCTCATTTGGTCATCGAATATATCTGACCAGTTAATAGCGTTAAGTTCAGTACGAACTGCTACAAAATTACAATTAAAAAAATTTAAATAAGAAGCTCGTTTGGGTTTTACCGATTTATGTGAGAATGCACTCAAATCAACCAACAATGGTGGGTGTAAAGGGTCGATACCAACAAGAGGATCATCAGCCTCTCTCACTAAAACATTATCATGCCTGTTAGTTAGAACTAGGTCAAGGGCCCTATTCATGAAATTCTTGACAGGATTACACTGAGACAGACAATTGTAGGCAATTGCGTCTATGAGTATATTATTAACAGTAACTGCAGTAGGTACTGCGGAGAGAAATGAGTCAAGTGGGTCACTCCTGTACCATTCTATATCTGGAAGGTTAAAATCACCCAACAATAATGTAAAGCTATTCCTAGGTAACCTATTTTGAATAACTTCAGTAACGTTATTAAACAGAGATTCCAAGCGAGATGCTGACTGAGGAGGGGGTACATAGGAAGCACAGATAGCAATATTGATATTAGCGATTTTAAGTGACACCCATACATCCTCATTTCGAGACTCCCATTTGACCCTTCTCAGTGCTCTATACTTTTTTAGAATAGCAACAACCACGCCACCACCATCCCTCTTCAAACTGTTGGAGGTGTATCTGTCTCGTCTAAAAACATCGTACCTATCATCAATGCATTCTCTATCGTAAACACTGTCATTAAGCCACGACTCGGTAAACACTAAAATGTCATAATGGTTTGATAGAACAGATATATATAAATCTTCTGTCTTGGTTCTGAGGCCTTTAACATTCTGGTAATAAATTTTAAGATTTAAATTAGAGTTTTTATGTGATTGCATATACTATCCTATACAAGTACAAATACCAATACAAAACAACAAACAAAAAGAAAAAGAAAAGAAAACAATAATAGTAATGATATGTTAATTCAGTCTTTTAAGAAACTGTTCAGATCTCACCACAATAGCTGGAGATACACTGTTCTTTCGGATAAAAATGCGCCCGTTGCGAGCCCAGACAAACTCGTAGCCTTTTTCCTTGGCAGTGATTCTCGCAGCAGCGTGCAGTTTTTTGTTCGCGGGAGACAAATGTTTCACGCCTTAACTACTCAATCAATCATCAATCAATAAACCTTTCACGCCTTAACTACTCAATCAATCATCATGAAACTTTGTATAAACGTTGTCAGGGATGCAGGAAAAGACATAGGGTATCTTTCACCCAGAAAAGAAGTACAGTTCCTAAGGGATCATCCAAAATAAAATTAAAAACTAACGCCTGCCCAAAGTGTGATAGCAACAAGGGGTCAAACGGTATATTGCTTATAATATAGATTTTTTTGCCAGGTAGTTTACGATAACTCTTAAAATATTTAATTATCCGTCTAAATAGCTTTCAAAACTCCACATGAATTTGTAAATTGTATTATAAATTAAAATAGACTTCTTTGTAGACCTATAAAAGAGAAATGATCACATCATATATTGATTTTTTATATTATCTCAAACGGATTAGCTCTTTCGATGAAAGCTTCCAGACAACTTGATTTTTTTTTCGACATTTACCTATCAACTTCAATCGTGATATTTCAACAAATTAACACAAAACAATATTAAGTAAACTATACATACAAACCTTCCCCTCGAATCAATCTATCTATTGATGAGAACCGCAATAAAATCTGTTGCGTAGTTTATAAGATCTAAGTGTACATACGGACAGACAGACGGCGAGACGCGCAGTTTTATACTACGTGAACGGTTTGGTTTCCATGGCCTTGCTCAAGATATTTTGGATTCTTTGTGCACATCTTTGATTTAAAATCTTTGTATAATAAATACATACATAAACAAAATTATTTATTTAGGGTAGTTATTAAAAAATAATATTAAAAGTTGATTTCTGTTGATTCTGAATGATTTATTTTTCCGTAAATTTGGTGTTTTATTGCGTCTGTCTTAATAATAAGGGCTGTGAAAATTTTATCCAGTAAATTATATATGAATTATATATCCATATGTCATTCGTATCATTTATTTGAGAGCCAATTTCACAAACACTGTACTTTAGTTGCTTATTTTATTTAACGAAGAGGATTCAAACCATTAATAATACTTACTTATGGTCTTCACTTGAAGTCTTCAAGCCTTCAAGAGAGCTTGGTATTTCAAGCCAATTAGTTTTACTTAAGTTTTGAACATATCACTCAAGCTATATCTAAGTAATATATATGAGCATTTTTGTCCATTTTTGGGTGCAGTAGTACCCAACTTATATGGCTTAGGGATGCACCTGCGCAGGAGACGAATTTTTAAAGCGTTGGAAACGCTGTCGACCAATCCACACAATTGGCGGCTTTTTCAAGCACCGCTATTGGTCACCAGCTGCCGCCATGTTAGCGGCATGTTACGGTTGTGCGAATGAGACAAACAGCCGCATTGTATTATTATTATTATTTTTTTTAATCTTTATTTTTAGGCTTTTCCCTTAGGGATATGTCGCCTCATTGGGCAAGGTACATAACTAAACTACAAATCTAAACTATACTATATACAACTATACCTAACTATTACTAACACTAAATCTAGAATGGTACATACTGTATAGCTCCCTGGCTTCATCAGATAATGGGAAAGCCAGGGCGCTGTTCAGGTCACCTACTTGCAACCTAAATTGGCCACTGAAGCCCAGCCTACGCACCCTCTCGTTCCGGACACATTCCTTCAAAACATGGTACACGTCCTCCACAATGTTGCACTCAGTACAACTATGCATTGTATTATGAACCTTATAGATAATGTATCTGAGGTTAATTGTAAGTTTTAAGCTTTCTTCCTTCGAAGATTCTTCGAACGAAGATTCACGATGCGCCTGGCCTTATCAAGTGTGTACTACTGTATCGGAATGTCCTATTCCTTTTTTTTGGCCTATATCTATGCATATATTGTAAATATTATAGATCACTATAAAATAACTTTATGCACTTGTGTATGACGTACAATGACATATTTATTAGATACACTAAATAGTGTTATATGTGGTCGCATTAAGGAAACAAAAAAAGCTACCCAGCATAGACCAATATAATATCTATGCTACATGCTACCCAGATTTGAGAAATGTATCCTTCTCATATTTTATATTGTCCTTGTAAATAAGGAGTTCTTGCCATGGACTGTATCTGAACACAAGATAAAACTGTATAATTAATAATCCAAAAAAAGTGATTTCTTTTATGGATAAATATAGAAGTTAGTCCTATTTGCTGTACAAATTGTAGCTATAATTAATTTTTATTGTATATTATTTTTATTAATAGCAATTTATATTATTCGAGTAAAGTGAAGTAAATCCTGGTAGGTACTTTGTAATTCCTTGTACTAATTGAGAATTACTTAGGCTGGGTTGCACCATCTTACTTTAACAATAACAAACGCCGCAACTTCAGTTAAAATAACGGTTAGGCCGAAAATGAGTGCGAATTAACTGAAGTTGCGACGTTTGTTACTGTTAAAGTAAGATGGTGCAAGGTGCAACCCAGCCTTAGTTACCGAGATATTGGGTAGATGTTAATATGCTTATTAAAATTTATGGTTTCATTGTATATTTTTATTATGTGACTGAAGAAATAAATATCATCAAACTATATTAACCCTGTTTTTTTTATTCGAAATTTTAATTTTAATCGCTTTATGTGAAATGTGAATAGGACAAATAGAATATATATAAGTACCTACACAGAACTATAGGATATTCTGTAACTTTAAAGGGGCGTCCTTTTCTCATAATTTTCTATTGAAATTTTAAAAGTGGTACTTTTCCCGCCCTGTCGCAGCCAAAGAGCATTTGTCGGAGGGACCACAGACAAAAGAGTAAATCTGTTTTAAAAAGCATACCTAAATATTAAAATACATTTTATTTTATTTTTATATTCAATCATCTTGGCTAATACGTTATTAATATTAGTCAAGACGTAGGTAGGTAGATAGTTGCGAAAATTCTTCTATCCTTCTGAAACGCTTCCTAGTATAACGTTTGAATTCTTTCTTGACTAAAAATTATAAAAATCGTTGTTGCTAATACTTTCCGATTAATAGTCGATTAACCATTGAAATATTTATTTTATTTAAGTACGTACTTATATTTATTTATTCTATAGTTGTAAATTGTTCCGTAAATTTTAATTTTTAAAGACCTTTAGATATACATATTACATTTCAAACATATTACACCAATGACATTATCATAATGTCTTTGGGTCACAATAATTGATAATAATTATGTTAGTTTTGAATTTTGATAGGGTTTTGATGGTCTGTTATTTCTGTCTGGCCAATGTTCAATATATTTGGCCTGGTACGCACGCCGCCATGTTGACAGTTGACAACAGACAACTTGACATTACAGTATAGTTGACAATTTGTCAATTTTGACAAACATACATCATACATTCTAGTTTTACACTTTTAATTCAAGAAATTGTGTACAAAAATGAAATTATAAACTCACACAAGTATTCGAAATGTGATTTCCAATAGTGTTTTATTCAGGCGTTGACTGTATTCGTTCCTATAACTCTTCTCTTGTTTTAAACAACATAACCTAGAAGTTGCGAAATGTATTCTATCTGTCGGCAAATTCATCCGGCTACGGCCATTGAGCACTGCGTGAGCTGCTGCTTCTTCAACAGTGATGATGTATGCTTGGTCACCGCTGGTGCCAACATCATTAAGGTTTTCAGGCTTTTACCAGAAGGCCACAGTAAAGAACTCAATGCTGGTAAGTTTGTTTTGTTTTCGTAACAAGAAAATAAACATTTCGCACATATTTATTACTAGCTGTTGCGCGCGACTTCGCCCGCGCAATTTTATAAAATATAGTTTACGTTACTCGCCGATAATGTAGTTTTCTACAGGTGAAAGAATTTTCAAAATCGGTCTAGTAGTTTTTGAGTTTTTTCATTACAAATATATAAATCTTCTCTCTTTATAATATTAGTATAGATTTTTCAATTATTTATTATTTTCATATCAGAAAAACTATTTCCAATTAAATAGTTATTGTGTTAAGGTTTCCTATTTAAAAATGGGAGATTGCGGTTTAAATAAGGCAGTAACTACCCTCTTAAAGAAGAACTGTAAAATAACAGCATATGTGCTGATGTGTTTCGGTCATTTCTTCCTAATTCCTTTTCCTTAGGCTGGCCTCACACAGCTCTGAATTCATTTTATTAATTCATAATCTAAATTACCTACACAAATTACTTGTTTACACGTCTCGATACGTCCATCCGTCAACCGCTTGAAGTGCCAACTAAAGTAATTCATAATCTGATTCCGACATACGTGTGCCGCTCTCTTCAAATGTATGGAATTACGTGCATTATGAAATCACAATCTCAAGTATTCCGATCCTGAATTCAGAACTCTCGTCAGTATCATTCTTACAGATCGATCTGAGAAATTCGTAATCTGAAAAATCAGAACGTGTGTGGAACATACTTAAATTGTATTGAATTCTGGGTGTTCTGAATTAATAATATGAAATTCAGAGACATTCCAAGCCAGCATAAATTATACTAAGGTTGGAGTGTACTTGCATAGGTGTCATTGGTGATAGTAGCCACTTACCATAAAGTAGACCTTAAAATAAAAAAGTTGTTTTTTTTTTATGTGAATTCACAGCTGGCCAACCGATCCCACCAAAGATGAAACTAGAATGTTTGGCTACATATACCCTATGGGGCAATGTGATGTCTATGCAATCCGTTCGCTGCCCAAGCGCTGGTAGAGACCTCCTGCTGCTTTCTTTTAAGGAAGCCAAACTGTCGGTGGTACAATATGACCCACAAACAAACAATCTTGTCACCCTGAGTATGCATTACTTTGAAGAGGATGATATGAAGGTATATTGTATACAAATTTTTATTTTTTAAATGCTGTATAACTACTGTTGCCATAACAACATTAAAAAGTCTATATTATACATATTTTTATTTTTTAGTATGTCAAAATTTTTTTTTTTTTTTTTTTGTTGTTTTTTATGATTTGCCATCAGTCGCAAGACTATAATCAAATGCGCTGGGGGAAAATTGACGTTTGCATAGAATAAGGCCAGTGCCCTATCCTATTATAATGTTAAGGCAATACATCTGCCCTTTTAAGTCTTCTAACTTTTCCAGTCTGCAACAACTCTTTGGCTAGTGGATTCGGGTGGGAGTAAAGACGATCCTTGTAACTTTTTCTGTAGCGTTCTATTTCTTCAGAAATGGTTGGAATCTCAAGATATGAGTGGATCTCACTGTTCCGAGCATACCAAGGCGCCCCAGCAATCACTCTTAAGATGTTATTTTGTACTTTCTGTAGGCGTTCGATGTTAGTTTTGCTAGCAGTGGACCACATTTGGATTCCGTAAGTCCATATTGGTTTTAGGATAGCGCTATAAATCAAAAGCTTATTGTGCAAGGAGAGTGCAGACCTCCTCCCCAAAAGCCACAACAATTTTCTAAATTTTATGTTGATACCATCTCTTTTCTTGTTAATATGGACACTCCACGTGAGTCGCTGGTCCAAGTGGAAACCCAGGTATTTAACACAACTGGATTGGGGAAGTTGGTCCTCGCCCAGTTTGACGATTGGGCATGTGCCTTTTCTCAGAGCAAACGTTATATGGCTAGATTTGGAAGCACTTGCTTTTATTCTCCATTTCTTCAGCCAGAGATATGTGCTGTCCAGCTGCTTTTGCAATCGTCTGCTTGCCTCGTGGGGATCATCGCTGCAGGAGAGAAATGCTGTGTCATCAGCGAAGGTGGCAATGGATACTGTTGAGGTTAGCTCTGGGAGGTCACATGTAAATATATTGTACAGGACGGGACCAAGCACAGAGCCCTGCGGCACTCCAGCCAGGCACTTGTAAAAAGATGATCTATCGTTCCCCTGTTTCACCTGGAAGAATCTGTCAGCTAGATAGGACTTTACCAAAGGGAAAATTGAGTGGGGAAGATATGATTTTATTTTACACAGCAAGCCCTTGTGCCACACCCTATCAAAGGCCTGCTGGACGTCCAAGAAGGCCGCAGAGCAATATTGCCCATTCTCAAAACCCTGACGAATTGTTGAATACACCCTATGCATCTGTTCGGTTGTAGAGTGATGTTTACGAAAGCCAAACTGGTGATGAGGAATAACATCTGCTTCATCCAGTAACTTGGTAAGTCTTTTTAAGAGTATACGCTCCCAGAGCTTAGAGAGCACAGGTGTAAGACTAATGGGTCTGTAGGAAGATGCTTCGCTGGGGGGCTTCCCCGGTTTATGAATCATTATAATCTGAGAAATCTTCCACAAGTCCGGAAAGTGATTTAGCCTAAAGGTGGCATTGAATAGATTTGTCAGGAACACAAGACATTTTTTAGGTAACTGTTTAAGAACTTGTGGGGTAATGAGATCATATCCCGGGGCTTTCCTGGAGTCCATTTTTGCAATCTCCACAAAAATTTCACGAGGAGTCGTAGTTGGTAAGGGGAAGCACAATTGGAAATCCTGATTTAGAACTTTATCAATTTCAGGGTCTTCCTCGCCAATTAGGTCATTGGGTTGAAAGACAGTTGATAAATGGGCAGCAAACACTTCTGATTTGTGGGCGTCTGTTTGTGCCCACGTGGAGCCAGTCTTTATAGGGTGAGCAAACTGCTGTGACTGATTCAGATTTTTTGTTATTTTCCATAAATTGTGCTCGCCGCGACCACTGGGAGATAAGAGCTCTAACTTTTGCTTCATGGTTTGGTTTGAGGAGTATACAAGAAGACTCCTAAGATCTTTGGCAGCTCGGTTGAATAGGGTTTTATCTGAAGAGTGGCGTGATTGCTGCCAGACTCTTCTCAGTCTGCGTTTCTCTGCTAATTTACACCTTATTTCCAGAGGCAAGCAAGAACTCGAATGTGGCAGTTGTAACTCAGGAGTGCTAGACCATGCAGCTGACTGGATCAGATTGGTGAAGTAGGCTGATGCATCATCTATATCATGAGTATCCTTCAGTGGGACCTTGAGGTTAATTGTGTCTTCAAGGCATTCACGAAAAGATTCCCAGTCCGTTTTGAAGTTGCAGAGCAACTCGCGATCACCTTTTTCTGATAAGACTGTATTACTGATTGTCAGAATAATGGGAGTGTGGTCTGAGGATCCATCCAAACTTGGCTCAACTAAAGAGTACAACTTTCCTATGTTCCTGACAATAAAGAAATCCAATAAGTCAGGCATTTTGCAAGGATCAGTAGGCCAGTATGAAGGCTTGCCAGTTGAGATAGTGAGGAGGCGAAGTTTGTCAACACTTTTCTTTAGTTCACGCCCACGAGTAACAGTAACTCTTGAGCCCCAAAATTCATGCTTGGCATTCCAGTCACCGCCCGCAATAAAACGGTTCCCTAGTGTTTCCAGATAATTCGAGAACATAGCCTCACCAATTTTATGCCTAGGTGGACAGTAAACGGCTGACAGATTAATGGCACCCGATTTATCTTCAACTCTCACCGTTGTGGCTTGCAGGTAGTCAGTAACATAAGGTCTAAGGACATTGTGTTTTAAGGAGTTCTTTATGACCACAGCCGTACCCGCATGGGCTCTCCCGTCAGGATGAGGAGTTACATAGGTGCTATAGTTAGCTATGTTAATGCAAGTTTTCGATGAAGCATGTGACTCAGAAATCAAGACAGCATCCAGTTTGTTTAGCAACATAATTTTCTCCAATTCGTGTTTATTGGGCGAGAGTCCATTTATGTTCCACGTTGCGACGCGTCAAAATGATAAGAGAATAATATGTTAAATTTTCAGGGTGGCTGGACCACACATCCGCACATACCTTGGATCCGCGTTGATCCGGAATGTCGATGCGCTGTAATGCTGCTCTATGGTAAAAAATTGGCAGTGTTGCCATTTAGGAAAGACATTGCATCCGAAGATGGCGACCCCTTAGAAGCTAAACCTTTGGAAATGAAGAAAGTTAATGTAAGCAACTTGTTTCTACGATAACAATTAACAACTGTTTGAAAGATTTCTTATAGTCTAATTAACTCTTTCTGCATCTTAATAACATTAACTTTGTATTAATATCACAAAAGATTCTCAAACTTTGGGCAAAATAATTTATTTATCAAATTTCATGCAAAAAAATAAGTTGATATTTTTTTACCGAAAAGTACAAAAGTACAAGTACTCATACCATTTATGCATTTCTTATAATAAGATAACACCAAAACGTAAAAAAATCATTAATTTGCGGCTGTGGTGTACAGAAGTACAATATGAAGTCAAAAAAATTTTTTTTTTTTAAATCATATTTTGGGTATGTACAACTTTGAATATTTTTTTGAGTATTAGCCGCTCCAGGGTTATCCATTCTTTCTGGGATAGTCTGTATCCCGTGATTTATGTATAATTAGTATTTATTTTTAATTTTAGGCACCCATTCAAAGTGTAATCCGAGCTCCAACTCTAGCATCGTATGTCATAGTTCTAAAAGACCTCGATGACAAGATAGACAATGTTTTGGACATACAGTTTCTTCACGGATATTATGAGCCCACTTTGCTGCTTCTCTACGAGCCAGTGAGAACGTTTGCGGGGTGAGTTCATGTCATGGTTTAGTTTGTGACACTTCCAAAGTAACATAAACACTCGAGAACATACTTGAAATATAACAAAAGATTGTTATCAAAAAATACAGTACATGTGACTTTAATTTATTTTCTTCTAAGTATGTAAATAAAATATTCTGTTGTGTTTTCAGACGTACAGCAGTGCGCAACGACACGTGCGCGATGGCCGGCGTCAGCTTGAACATGAGCGCGCGCGTTCATCCCGTCATCTGGGCCATCGGAGGCCTGCCGTTCGACTGTCTTCAGGCCGTTCCAGTGCAGAAGCCCTTGGGTGAGTCATTCAACTTAGTACTATTCAGACGCACAGCAGTGGCCGGCGTCAGCTTGAACATGAGCGCGCGCGTTCATCCCGTCATCTGGGCCATCGGAGGCCTGCCGTTCGACTGTCTTCAGGCCGTTCCAGTGCAGAAGCCCTTGGGTGAGTCATTCAACTTAGTACTATTCAGACGCACAGCAGTGGCCGGCGTCAGCTTGAACATGAGCGCGCGCGTTCATCCCGTCATCTGGGCCATCGGAGGCCTGCCGTTCGACTGTCTTCAGGCCGTTCCAGTGCAGAAGCCCTTGGGTGAGTCATTCAACTTAGTACTATTCAGACGCACAGCAGTGGCCGGCGTCAGCTTGAACATGAGCGCGCGCGTTCATCCCGTCATCTGGGCCATCGGAGGCCTGCCGTTCGACTGTCTTCAGGCCGTTCCAGTGCAGAAGCCCTTGGGTGAGTCATTCAACTTAGTACTATTCAGACGCACAGCAGTGGCCGGCGTCAGCTTGAACATGAGCGCGCGCGTTCATCCCGTCATCTGGGCCATCGGAGGCCTGCCGTTCGACTGTCTTCAGGCCGTTCCAGTGCAGAAGCCCTTGGGTGAGTCATTCAACTTAGTACTATTCAGACGCACAGCAGTGGCCGGCGTCAGCTTGAACATGAGCGCGCGCGTTCATCCCGTCATCTGGGCCATCGGAGGCCTGCCGTTCGACTGTCTTCAGGCCGTTCCAGTGCAGAAGCCCTTGGGTGAGTCATTCAACTTAGTACTATTCAGACGCACAGCAGTGGCCGGCGTCAGCTTGAACATGAGCGCGCGCGTTCATCCCGTCATCTGGGCCATCGGAGGCCTGCCGTTCGACTGTCTTCAGGCCGTTCCAGTGCAGAAGCCCTTGGGTGAGTCATTCAACTTAGTACTATTCAGACGCACAGCAGTGGCCGGCGTCAGCTTGAACATGAGCGCGCGCGTTCATCCCGTCATCTGGGCCATCGGAGGCCTGCCGTTCGACTGTCTTCAGGCCGTTCCAGTGCAGAAGCCCTTGGATGAGACTCTCCATTATCAGGTCTCTACTTCTGTTTGATTGATAAAATGTTACCTACTATTTGTTACCTACCTGTTTACCTAAATCTGTAAATCAAAATTAATTAGTTTTTTTTTTATAAATTCCAGGTGGTTGCCTAATTATGGCTGTGAACTCGTTGATATATCTGAACCAGTCGGTGCCACCGTACGGAGTGTCGCTCAACAGCGTAGCGACTCACACAACCAACTTTCCCTTACGTGAGTATCTTTACTGTTATATAATTCTTGTTTTATCAATACTTACTAATATTATAAAGAGGGAAGATTTGTATACTCAAAAACTACTGGGCCGATTTTAAAAATTCTTTCACATATATATAAAGCTACATTATCAGCGAGTAACATGGGCCATCACTACATAGTATAAAACAAAGTCGCTTTTTCTGTCCCTATGTCCCTTTGTATGCTTAGATCTTTAAAACTACGCAACGGATTTTAATGCGGTTTTCACTAATGGGTAGAGTGGTTCTCGAGGAAGGTTTAAGTACATAATTTACTAAGTTACGCGGGCGAAGTCGCGGGCAGCAGCTTTAATTTTATTAACACGTAATTTTATAAACTATAACTAACATGTAGTGCCATCTGTTAACAGACTTTTTCCATTATTCGAAGTGAGATTAGATGAATTAGAGTACTACATTGCTTCAAACAGAATTCCCTAGATGGCGTTGTAAATTTTGCATACACGTTGTCTGGGACTCCAAAAAGGACATAGGGTACCTTTCATCCAGAACGCGGACGAAGTCGCGGGCACCAGCTAGTATTTTATAAAGTTACGCAGGCTAAGTCGCATGCAATATCTAGTTTATAATATTTGTACGGATTCCCATCTACAGGTATACAGGAGGGCGTGTGCGTGACTCTAGACGGCGCATGCGCAGCGTGGCTCGGCGAAACTAGGCTCGCACTATCGCTGAACGGCGGACAGCTTTACGTGCTGACTCTACTCTCTGACAGCGTGCGCAGCGTGCGAAGCTTCCACTTGGACCGCGCGGCCGCCTCTGTCCTCACCACGGCCATGTGCGTACTCGAGGAGGACTTCCTCTTTCTCGGCTCGCGACTGGGCAACTCGCTCCTCCTGCGAGTCGCCGAACGCGAGAACAGAATGGTCTTCTCGCTCGAGAGGCCGCTAGCCGCTACTGTGGACCTCACGCAGCCAAGCGGAGACAAGCGGAGACGGCTCGACACGCTTAGCGACTGCGTAGCGTCGAGCGTCATAGAGATTAGCGATCAAGACGAGTTGGAAGTGTACGGTTCGGACGTGAGGACCTCCACTCAGCTGACCAGCTACGTGTTTGAGGTGATATACTTTTCTGTTTTGCTTAAAGTGTTGTGGTGAGTTCTCTTATGTACAGTCGGGGTACGAAAACCTTCGTCAGTTTGTTGTTTCCTCTGATTTTGTTATCATCATTTTTCTGGCAACCCCTAGCTTACGGATATTCGCGACCCGAGTGCAAAACTCAAATTGCTCAGTGTTCTTGCAGTATCTGTAGTTAAATTCATACGAAGTATTGGCTCGCGCTCGTCAAGATCTAAAGTCCCGTGACTTTAGATCTTGACGAGCGCGAGTCTAAAGTCACGGGCGTGGTGCGTGTTGTGGTGCAGGTGTGCGATTCGCTGCTGAACATCTGTCCGATCGGCGCGGCGTCGCTGGGCGAGCCGCAGTTGGTCAGCGCTGGCACGGAAGCGGGCCGCGACTCGGCGCCGCTGGAGCTGGTGCTGTGCAGCGGGCGTGGCAAGAACGGCGCGCTCACCGTGCTGCAGCGCTCCGTGCGCCCGCACCTCGTCACCGCCTTCAGCCTGCCCGGCTGCCTCGATCTCTGGTCCGTGCGCGCAGACGCCGACTCAAACTCGACCCACTCGCCACATGCTTACCTCGTGCTCACTCAGGAGGACACCAGCATGGTAAGTGCACATCGCACTCTTGATGTTCACCTTGTCACCGCGTTGAGTGGAATGAGTGCTAAAAGTGATGCGATCGCGTGTATGAACAGATCCTGCAGACGGGCGAGGAGATCAACGAGGTGGACAACACGGGCTTCATGACGGGCGCGCCCACCGTCTTCGCGGGCAATCTGGGCAACAACAAGTTCATGGTGCAAGTCACCACACTTGCCATCAGGCTCATCAGGAGTGAGTACTCATAATTTTTCAAAAGTCTCGAGCAAAAGTTTGTTATATGTATGGTCAACAAAATATCATCTGTTTTTTTTTATTTTTCGACATATTTTATTAATTGTATAATCTAGATCTAATTCCAAATAGTGAACAATGTTAACACTACCATAAATGAATAACAGACGGAGCGCTGATCCAAACGGTGCAACTGGAGTGGACGGCGGTGTACGCCTGCACAGCGGACCCCTATCTCTGCGTGGTCTCGTCTTGCGGCCGCGCCTTGGTCTTGGCTCTAAGAGACCTCAACAAGAAGGACCCCACGGTATTTACACCACGACCTCTAAGTAAAGTCTTTGACTAAAGGCCGAATGTTCCCAGTGTAGTTTACTATACTGTATATTAGGGTTAGGGTATACTACTGACAATTTTCGATTTGTGATAAACTTTAGATAAATTGTTGATCCTTCGAGCCGGATGACTGTAGTGATTTGTTGCTTTCAGTGTGCGCGCTTGGCCCCGACGCGACAGCCGGTGCCTCATCGCCCGCCCTTGGTGAAGGCTGTCCCTTACCGCGACCTCAGCGGACTGTTCACGGCGGCCGACATCGATGTCCCGGTACTTATTTTTTTCTTTGTCTTCTTCGCACATTCCACACAGCACCATCTAGTTCCACAGTATGCAACTAATGCTTGTATTATGGATACAAGACAAGTGATATACTACATAGATTACTTTTTTTTTATACGTATTATAAATGAAAAACATCCGTGACTCAATTAAAAAGGTAAATGTTAACACATAAACATTTGCCCCTAGCGGGATTCGAACCAGCGACCGTTTGGTTAACTAGGGTTGCTAGCCACGGGACCGAATGTGTATAAATGTTGTGCGTGACAATGTTTATTGATAGTGTTGCAACAAACGTGCAGGTGAAGGGCGAGTTCAGTGGCAAGACGAAGACGAAGGGGGAGGGCAGGGGCGTTAAGGCGGAGGGCTTCCGGCCGGACACGGTGTACGAGGTGAACGACGAGGACGAGCTGCTGTACGGAGGAGATCAGACGCCGGCGTCGATGGCATCGATAATGCTGGCGGAGCAGAGTGCGAACCCGGGTCTGCCGCGGCGCGTGTCGCGCTGGTGGAAGCGCCACCTGGCGGAGCCGAAGCCGACCTACTGGCTGTTCGTCGTGCGCGACAACGGCAACTTGGAGCTCTACTCGCTGCCCGAGATGCGCCTCAGCTTCCTAGTCGTCGACGTGTGCGCCGGACACAGGGTGAGTCTTTTTATTGTCTAACACAGAGACCACTGCTTCAGTCCCATACAAATTGACGTTTACTCGTTCGACGCGTTTGATAGAGTAAAACTCGCACTAGGCCCTCTAAGCATTTATATTTTCACTTATACATTATTAACGAGTAACTTAGGCTATCTTATATATTATATATAGATAAAATGTTATGTTGGTTTGTATATGCTTCAAAAACTCTAAAACATTGTATACTAGTATGTTGTTTAAAGGGATTAATTTCTAAGCTCAAAAAGGTTTAAAACTTGATTTGCGAATTCCCGTCCTCCCCAGATCCTAGCAGACAGTCTCGAGTCCGTAACGGAAATTCCGAATCCGGACGACGAAGAATTGAATCCGAAAAGTCGAAACACGGACGTGGACAAGCTGAAGGAACTGCTAGTCGTCGGGTTGGGGCACAAGGGGTCCAGGGTCATCATGATGCTGAGGACAGACGACGACCAGCTCATGATATATCAGGTGAGTTATCCAATGGTTTAATTGGCACTCTTTATTCCCCGTTTACATGTGGCCATTGCCATGGCCATGGCCGCTCGCATTGCTGTGGCAACGTCAACGGCAATCTAGTTCGCGGCAATCTTGTTGTTGATGTCCGTACGAAAAACCGCCAATTGAGGGATAGCCGGGCAACGCGAGCGGCAATGGCAACAGCAGCGGCATAGGTACATATGGCCCATTTCCACGTGTATTACACTGTCCCACAGACGGGCAACTTAGTTTATGAACGCAGTATACTATGCTATTACTAAGTAAATACTTTGCTTATCGGTTGGGTAGTTTTGGCGTGAAAGCGTGACAAACAAACAATCAAATTAAATTTCGCATTTATTATATTAATTAGGGTTTTTTTTAGATATTATTTATACAGCGACAGAGTTACAATTACAAAGTCTATTGTCTTGATTCGTTTCAGGCGTACAAGTATCCCCGCGGTAACTTGAAAATGCGATTCTGCCGCGTCCAAGTGAACTTCCCTTTCGGATATCAAAGCGGGAAGACCGACGCCAACGAAACCAATTACGAACTTGCACTTCTCAAGGACAACATAAGGCAGCTGAGATATTTTTGTAAGTGCATTTTGGCTAAAATTACTCACATTCACCCAATATTAACAAATTAACAACTGCTATAATTATAATTTCAGTCAAAACAAAACAATTATGAACCAATTGAATTAGTTTCAAATGTTGTTCTTAAATCAGCGAACGTGGGAGGCTACAGCGGCGTGCTGGCCAGCGGCCCCACTCCGTTGCTGATCGTGTTGACGTCACGCGGCGAGTTGCGTGCGCACGCGCTGGGCGCAGACGAGGTGCGCGCGACGGCGTCTTTCCACAACGCGAACTGCGCCCACGGGTTCCTGACGCTGAGCGGTGACGCGTTGCGCATCTGCTTGCTGCCCGCGCACCTGTCGTACGATGCGCCGTGGCCTGTGCGCAAAGTGCCGCTGCGGGCCACGCCGCACCGCGCGGTCTACCACGCGGAGTCGCGTGTCTATTGCCTGCTGTCATCCGCGGCAGCGCCCGCCAACCACTACTACCGTTTCAACGGCGAGGACAAGGAGCGCTCGGACGAGCCCAAGGGAGACCGCTTCCCTCACCCGCCGCTCGAGCGCTTCTCGGTGGCGCTCGTGTCGCCCGTCTCGTGGGAGCCCATCCCCAACACGCGCCTCGAGTTGGACGAGTGGGAGCACGTCACGTGTCTCGACAACGTATCGCTCAGCTACGAGGGCACCAGGTGATTCACTCGTGCAAAAATTTATTGACTCTATTGAGCCCCTAAATATAAAGAGTGGACTAAGCAGGGGTGGCGCACCTTTATGGATAAACGTGCCATTTTTTCTAGAGAAATTTTTAACGAGGTCATGGCATGGCACTGCATATTTTAAATGAATAAAATGTCAAGAAAGCCCGACAATCAAGGTGACGTTCCACTTGACTGGTAGCTGATCACCGTCACCTATTAACGCAAGCATTGATAGGATTAGGAGGGAATAGGGAAGCAGTCTTTGCTCATTAACCGGAACATAAAAGCACGGAATAGGTGAAAAATATTATTATTATGCTGTAAGGGAGTGGTCACTGCTTCCAGATAATGCATATGATTGTCCAATTTATGTCAACGATTGTCCAATTTGTGCCTACGATTATCCAATTTATGCCTACAAGATCCTGCCACTACTAAAATGTTGTTAAACGTGTTTGTAAATGTAATTTTCAGGTCCGGATTGAGAGGTTACATAGTGATCGGAACTAATTACAATTACAGCGAAGATATTACATCGAGAGGGAGGGTGAGGTTTTTTGGATTTTTATTTTTGGAATTACTATCTCAGGTTAATTTTGTCGAACTTGAAGAAAATTTTTGTTGTATTTTTTTTAATCAAATTAATAAAATGCGTCAACATTATTTTTTCTGTAAAACTAAAAATCAATTGATTTAATATAGTTGCGATAGGTTATTTATGAAATCGGCTGTTGTCGTGCCATCGCCAACATTTGGCCACACTTTGGCCCAACTTGGCCAACACTTTGACGGAACTGTTATGTATTTTTTAAATTTTTTTAATTAATTCGGTGGTATTTCCATGACATAAACCTTGATATGATGCTGCAGGATCAAGTTATCCACGGGGCACCTAGAACAGATATAGCTTGTTTAGGGTTCGATAGAAGTTAGTTAATTAATAATTTTTAATGGTGGTCCTTAGATAATAATCTACGACATAATCGACGTGGTGCCGGAGCCTGGTCAGCCGCTGACGAAGAACAGGTTCAAGGAGATATACGCGAAGGAGCAGAAGGGGCCCGTCACCGCCATCACCCACGTCCTCGGCTACCTCATCTCGGCCGTTGGACAGAAGGTAACGTTCAAGTGTTACGTAACGCAATTTGGGGGGGGGGGGGTCTTGTAAAACGTCACGCTGCGTTGCCGCCGCGAATTCCGAAATATACTTTTTTTTCCTGGTAAATAGATGAGATGGTAAATGATGGCAGGGGATGGGGGGGGGGGGGGTCTTGTAAAACGTCACGCTGCGTTGCCGCCGCGAATTCCGAAATATACTTTTTTTTCCTGGTAAACAGATGAGATGGTAAATGATGGTAAATAGTAATTCACTCATCATCTATTTACCAGAAAATAAACATTAGACTATTTTTTTTCTTTCAGATCTACATCTGGCAGCTGAAGGACAAGGACCTGGTCGGAGTGGCGTTCATAGACACACAGATCTACGTCCACCGAATGCTGGCCATAAAGAATCTGGTGCTGGTGGCGGACGTGTACAAGTCGGTCTCGCTGCTGAGGTATCAGGCCCAGCACAGGACCCTGTCTCTGGTCTCCAGGGACCTACGTCAGGCGCAGGTAACGCGGGGGACAATTTTTTTATACTAAATCCCACTTTCTATCCAGTGGTCTGTCTGTCAGTGTGTATGTGGCGTGATTTCTTATGAGAGTGAATCGCTTTGAATTTAAAGGTTAATAAGGGAATAAGGGGGATTGTGTATACTTTTGGTGTTCCAGATATACGAGATGGAGTTCATGGTGGACAACACGAGCCTTGGCTTCTTCGTGAGCGAGGCCGAGGGGAACTTTGTGCTCTTCATGTATCAGCCGCACGCGAGGGAGAGCTATGGAGGTCACTAACTGACTTTTCTCTCTTTCCGTCCACTTAACGGTATGTGGCAAACGTCGCATGTGACGCAAGCAACGCCACAGGCGCTGTCATTTCGCGATGGTCTTCTGTAAGGTGTGGTGGTTACCGCCGCCAGAGCTGGCCTACCACTGGTCAGTTACCTTACTCGTCAATTTCACTATATTTCACCAGTTTACTCATTTGACAGTTTCTTGAATTCACCAATTTCCTTATTTGCCAGTTTCACTAAGTTGACAATTTCCCTGTTCGTCAGTTAGTTTAGATTGTCAGTTTTGCTATTTCGTCGTTCCTGACCCGTTTTGTTCATACATTACACAGTTTTTGTAATACGATCCGTTCCTTCCCGTACCATACCATACCTCTACTCAGACCGGACCCCGTTCACGCTCACGCTTAACTCTGACTAGGGTCACAGGAGAGACAGACCATAATTATAAAGATGTCTGACGAAATCTCTACATCCTGGCAACCAGTGAAACAGACAAATATGGAAACTATTTACTGCAGAGGGCAACCTAATCTACTGACGAAAAAGTAAATTAGTAGGTACACAAGGAAACAAGCGAATTGAGCGAAAGCGAGGAAACTGACGAATCAGGAAAATGTCTAACTTATAGCGAAATTGTGTCAACCTACCGAAACTGTCTAATGAGTGAACTGGTGAACCAGTGAAATTGACGAGTAAGGAAATCCGTGTCGTGCGGCAGGTCAACGGCTGATCCGCAAGGGCGACTACCACCTGGGGCAGCAGGTGAACGCCATGTTCCGTATCAATGCGCGCGCGCTGCCCAACGCCTGCGCAAGCGCACTATCGCATCGCAGGCACGTCACCATGTTCGGTGAGTACGTCAAATAGATCTTTGGTGTGAAAGTTTTTGTGAGGATATGTATGTATGTTTATCATCACTCTTTCATGTAAAATGTATGTTGGCTGAACGGATTTGAATGATAGTATATATATGCACACAGATACAAAATACAAATCTTTTATTTTTTTAAATTAAAACAGCCACCCTGGACGGAGGCCTGGGCTACGTGCTGCCCGTCACCGAAAAGGTGTACCGGCGTCTGTTGATGTTGCAGAATGTGATGAACAACTACTGCTGTCACATCGCCGGACTCAATCCCAGGGCATACAGGTAATACCCACCACGACCGGGGAACTGTTAAACTTCCCCCCGGTCGTCTAATTTCATTAATATGTACTTCGTGATTTTGGGCCGACAGAATTGCATTATTATTCATGACTGCTGTTAAACACAGCCCAAGCTGTTAAACACAGCCCAAGCTGTTAAACACATCCCAAGCTGTTAAACACAGCCCAAGCTGTTAATTCAGATGTCAAAGATGACGATCTGTCAACGTTTAAAAAGTCGATTCCATTGTTGAAAAAGTGGAGCATATTTATAGTTACAAAATGGCCGAAGAGATAGTATTTCGTTATGTCATTGAGTTGTTTGTTCTGCGAAGGACGTACAAGTGGTCGCGACGAGTCGCAGGCGCAGCTCCGGCGAGGGGCATCCTGGACGGAGATCTAATAGCGCTCTACACCACCATGTCCACGCCGGACAAGCACGACGTTAGTATATTCACTCGCCACACTCGTCACACTTGTCGCATTGACCACGCTTGCACATTTGCATTTGCCACACTTGCAATACTTAACACACTTGCTACACTGACCACGCTTGCCCAGACTGATCGCTCTCATACACGTGGCCAAAGACCATACTAAACACACTGACCACACTCAACACACTTGCCGCATTGACCACATGACCATTGACCATACTCACCTGTCTTATAAATTAAATGGACTTAAATTTATAACACAGTTTACCTAAACGTCTAAACCTAAACCTAAATGTGTATTTTGTTACAGATTGCAAAAAAAATCGGCACAAAAGTAGAGGAGATAACGGCGGATCTATTCGAGATAGACAGACTGACAGCTCATTTTTAGTATTTAATATTTTATGTAAATAATCGAATAAGAATGTATTTTTTAAAACTGTGTTTTATTTTTTATTTCCTTTCGTTTTGAGTTTCTTTAATCAGGCTCATGTGTAAGGAAATACCTGTAAAATGTATCCTTCAATGCTCAATCCCAATAAAATTTTTAGGCAGTGAGCTAAACTCAAAATCAAGGCTTATAGTTTAGCCTAAAAGCCTAAAAACATCCGAGATTTTGTAAACTAAACTCCATTTGGGCTTCGTCACAGTCAAGTAGCAGGGCCACATAAATACAATACTCATATAGGCCATAGCATAGAGTTACAGTAAAGGACCCCTACTCATATTTTATTATGTAATATGAATGAAATAGTCGGGTTATACTCGTATATGAGGGACCGGCTAGCCCTGTAACTGCAGCGGCTTGAGCCACGGCAGATAAAAGTGGTCCCCGGGCCAGGAGGTCCCTCGCAGGCGCTGGGTCCAAGTCGCGCCTCGATAGTGCGGACTGTGAAGTCGCGCGGCGGTCGTCCTCTTCTTTGGTGGTGTCGGGGTCATCACCAGCAAGCGCCGCGTTTGTTGCTGTGATGGGGTCATCCGAGTCTAGCAGGATGTGTCGGGGTCTTCTTCTAAAACGAGAAAGAGTCTCATTAGCATCGGGGGTGTATATAAGCGAGCTGGCCACTGGTGGATTAGGATCGCGGGGAAGTACAATATTTATTTTATACTTCACAACTTATAATTACGAGCGAAGCACTTCATTGGAGTGTCCGCGACATTATTAGCGACATCTAGGTGTCGCCATCTAAAATTCTTAAAGTAATATTAATTACATTTAACAGTTACAAACATAATTTAACACTTTAGCCGCCAGAGTCGGATTTATCCGACAGTTATTTTCGTGTTCATTTCGCCAGAGCCGGATATATACGACAAATTCCTCCATTTGTATGTTTATTTTTAAATCATTGAGTTGCTTTCTTTTAAAAAAATATGTCGTTTTCTGTATCGCTGTTGTAAAATTTCATGAGGTCACTTGGTAAACTTGGACCAAGTTTACCAAGTGACCAATTTTTACCAACCCTCCCCCCAAATTTGGTTACGTAATACTTGAACGTCCCCTTACATACGTCTCCTCCCCCTACTGGTAAATTACATAAAATACTTAACTGAATTTTATACTGTACGCTAGTAATTAGATATGTATCTAAAGATAAAGTTCCGCAAACTTACCGAGGATTAACAGAAAAACTAGTGCACAGACGGAATGTAGGCAAAATTACAAATTACAATAGAACAATGTGAGATTATTATGGACATTGTTACGCATAGCTTCCGGTAAAAGTGGGATTTCAATGTTTGGTTTCGTAATAGTAGGCTAGCGTTCGCACTAATGATAGCATCCGCTGAATGCGTTTTGCACATTCACTGGGTAACTATGCAATGAGCCTTAATCTATTGTTATGATCTAAGACAATCATTTTGTGGCATTCTCTAATTTTTTTGGTCTTTAGAAGTGGCACAGTACGTAGGTACTTACTGCATAGTAATAACCTCCTTACAAAATGTTAGCTATCTACTGTAAAATAACCTTAATTCTTTCGTAACGCCTGGTTTTTTAGGAGAAGTCGTGCCCCTACTAGAGCTTGACTCGTATTTTTTTTAGGAGCCAATGATTTAAAAATAAACGTTATACAAGTAAAAAAAGGAATTTGTCAGCTCTGGCGAAATGGGCACCAAAATAATTGTCGGATAAATCCGACTCTGGCGGTTAAATAATTAATAGCATTTTTGGCTTAGTTGGTGTGTCGGAATTATTCTTATACTACACTGATTGGCATGGAAAACGCAGTTAGATAATTACTTATATAGGTAAGTATGTAAATACCTATAGGTATAAAAAACATTTTTTCCTGGGCGAGGCCGGATCCTTAGTTTATTTATAAAAATACTAGCTAAGTAATGCCCGCGACTTCGTCCGCGTTCTGGATGAATGGTACCCTATGTCCTTTCTGGTGTCAAGATCCATACAAACAAACATCCATACAAACATCCATACAAACTTTCGCATTTATAATAAGTATATTAGTACCGGACTAGCTGGTGCCCCCGACTTCGTCGGTTTTTAAATAAGAAAATACATAAGTAATAACTCCTGACATCGTTATCGCTGTGACGACGGTGGCGCCGCCACACGACCAGTGGCGCCCAATCCGTATTCCGTACTTCCGTAGTATGTACCTATGGATGTTTGTAACTCTTTTCACGCAAAAACTACTGAACCGATCACCATGAAAATTTGCATACACGTTGTCTGGGATACCAGAAAGGACATAGGGTACCTTTCATCAAGAACGCGGACGAAGTCGCGGGCACCAGCTAATTCTTTATATTTTTAGACGACCACCAGGGACCAGTACTTTTTTCTGGATGATAGGTACCTTATGTCCTTTCTTGTATTACTAACAACGTGTATGCAAAATTTCATGATGATCTGTCGAGTAGTTAAGGCTTGCAAGCGTAACAAACAAACAAACAAACAAATTATCGCATTTTTCGTATTAGTTAACATTTAAGTTTCAACAAAGAGTATCAAAAAGTTGCATATTATGTACCTACTAGCTGGTGCCCGCGACTTCGTCCGCGTTCTGGATGAAAGGTACCCTATGTCCTTTCTGGTGTCCCAGACAACGTGTATGCAAAATTTTATGGTGATCGGTTCAGTAGTTTTTGCGTGAAAGAGTTACAAACATCCATACAAACTTTCGCATTTAATATTAGTAGGATTTATAGATCTAATTTCCTACAATCCGATTACAAAAATGAATGCAGTTATTAGTTACATAATTTGGTAACAGTTCTATCGGACATACATATCAACTTCTTCTACAATTAGACACAAAATAGAAAGTGATCAATTCAACATTTCAATTAAAAAACTTAGATTAGATACGACACATTAATGTAACTTTCCTTTTGCACCGATACCTACTATCGATTACTACAAGTTCTAAGGATAAAGAATGTCTTTTTGCGAAGCTTATTATTAACTAGCTGTTGCACACGACTTCGTCCGTGTACCTTTATAAAATATAGCCTATGTTATTCGGTGATAATGTAGCTTTATATGCGTGAAAGAATTTTTAAGCTAGGTCTAGTGGTTTTTAAGTATATTCATTACAAACAAAAATACAAATTTCTCTATAATATTATATCTGTACTAATATTATAAGGAGGAAAGATTTGATTGTTTGTTTGTTGGATTGCATCTAGTATTAGATAAAATGAAAAAAAAAATAGGTTGCAAGGATAATACATATAAATGCTTAGTGACGTATTTAACTTAAATTTTTAATAACCTCGTCTGATTTTTTAATTTAACTCACAGACTTGATAGTCCCTTATGTGTTTATATTTTTTTTTTAATATTATGGTCGACTACCGTCGCCAGTAACGCAAGCAATGCAAGTCCGTTGCCGACCACAATATGATTAAGGATAAGGCTCTGGCCTTATCTGCCTTGATTTCCAGATCCAGATTCCAATTTTAAAAAATTCATTTATAAAGTTGACCCAGCCGGGGGTCGAACTCGGGACCCCCGAGACAGAGCGTTAAGTCAAACACCTTAACCACTGATCCAACGGGCTCGTCAATCGAGTATAAATTTAATATTAGATATGAAAAAAAAAATTATTACGACTACTTTTTGCACGAGATATAATTAAGATGCATATTTGCTTATTTGCTAATAGGTGTTACCGCATCTTATCTTATGTATTTTACATATATTTATTACGTGGTAGGTAACAATTTCATAAATATTTCCGTGTTTTTAAAAAGTAGTCTATGTAACTAGTTCACAATGAAATAAAATGGATATTAAGCTGTGTTTATTTCATTGGGTCGTTGAACAATGAACAATTTTACAGAATTATGTCATATTTTTATGTCACACTAGCAACCCGCTTCTGGCTTCGTCCGCATCCGATCGCTACCAAATTTCAAAAGATTACCCCCGCTGAACTAGTCTGAAGATTGTCTGAAAGTTTCATCAAAATCGGTTCAGCGGTTTTGGAGTCCATAGGGAACACACACACACATCGCCTTTTATATCATCATCATCATCTCAGCCGCAGGACGTCCACTGCTGGACATAGGCCCGCCCCATAAATAATAATTAATATTGTTTGTTTATAAATAGTTATGTACTTATGTTAAAAATATACTTATCTCTAGTTAATTGTAAATAGCTTATATTATGTTTTAACTTTGTTTTTGGGTGTTTTTTGTGATCTTTCCGTACATATAGCATTCGTATTCTGTATGCAAATTATATGAACAAACTGTCTATCGCTATTTATATTAAAGTACAGACAGACAGCCTAAAGCGACTCTATTTTATTTATACTATGTAAACAAAAAAAAAAGCTTATAATATTTTGAATATCAATATAATCAATATAATATTTTGAATAGATCTTATCGTGGAGAAGTCTCTCTAGTACTCTCTACTATTATTCGCATGGCGCTGTCATATTATAAACTAAAACACAACAAACAAAAAAAAACATAGTAAAATTACCATGAATGAAACTGCAGTTGTATAACATTTTACTGTGCCACGCTTCCATTGCTACCTCTCAAATCTTTAATAATAAAATTCACAATAGAAAACGAGCATTGAACGCAATCCAACCCAGCAATAGACAAGAACATTCACTTTTCGAACTGTCTGAAGTCTATGACATAATATAGAATAACCGAATTAGACGGGCCCCTATTACGTTCGAAAGTTGAATAGAATAGATGTCAAATAGTTTTGGTTTCAAAAATGGAACAAAATAAAACATGCCCGCCTGTGTTACGAGCATGGTACGAGTATCAAACATTTGAAAAATAACTCGTGAATTGTCACTTTCGGAGTATAAAATGGCGCGCGATTTTATTATGACATCACAAGTATTTGTGGAACGCAGCGAGCGACAACCAAAATGTGCTCAATTAAAACATATGTGAGTTTTGTGTTAATAATTGTCATAAATATTAGTTTATAAATGTTTAATGAAAAAAGTGACATAAATATGTAATATATAGGAAATGTGTTTTTGTGGTAAAAGTGCGGGTAGTTTTCATAAATTATAAACTAGCTGACCGAATGGAATGGACATTCGTTGTCCTCAAAGGACTGTATACTATAGAAATTTCTGACTTTTCTCGTGGATTTTACAAAAAAATACTTACACACAAACCTTTTCCTGAAAATTAGGAAAAAAAAAACGGTACTTTAAACTTAAAATTGTTGGAACGAAACAGGAATATTAGAATATTATTATGGGACGAACGACCGAGGAAATTTTTACAATGTGGGAGGAATGGGTCATACAACATATCAAGTGATTAAAAATATTAATACAATTTAATAATATAAAATTTAATTTAATTTTCATTAGTGGATACACGTTCAAATTGGAAAAATAATCATTCGTATTCCAAAATTTACTGCCTGTTTATGAATATAATTAATCCCACAAATGAATATTTTACAATCGGGATGATCAAAATGAAATTGAATAAATTACTCAATCCTACTTAAGGTTGTATGTAATCTGATTGCATATTAATTAATTAATTCGTACTTGTTAAGTGTTCCAGATTATATCTGTAATTTAAATATCTGTAGTTTGTTTAGGACGGTATAAGATCCCGTGTGTTTTATACTCACACTTCAAATTGGTTCAATGGACATCGCAAATTATCAAACGAGAATGCATCAATTAAATCCACTAAATTTGAAAATGTAATTTTGATATTCATATTTAAATTTAAATAAAGTTAAATTATTAAAGTTAACTATATATTTTCTAAAAGTTAACCTATGGTTTAGTTCAATGAGATATCTATTCCGTGTTTAACAAAGTTCAATTGGCAAGAATAACTCAGTGTTATTGAAGGCGCTTTTTAACATTAATAAACTTTAAAGCCAATATCGGATGCGTTCAGGACAGTCGTCCGTCTTTCAGTTATACGTTCAGTGGATATATTCAGCTCATAAAATACAAACAAGTGTCAAATGGCGTATACAGTGCCGCGGTCAGATAGGAAGCCATTACTGGAGAGTACTGTGACCATAAAACTCGATTTTTTTTTGTAAAATTCTTTTAATTTTGTGACAAATTGTTTATTAGTAACTACACTTAGTTTCACTCGCTGTTTAGTTGGAATTGACTACCATGTACTTGTCGGCTCTTCTCGGTAATTCTCGGCAATTCTCTGTAATTATTGGTAGCCCGTAACCTTCCTAAAAAATTGGGTTATCGAATGCAAAAAGAACTTTTAAGTACCTAGTAATAATTCCAGAAACAAACAAACTCTTTAATTGTATCATATTAGTAATTAGTATAGATAATTATCGATAATAAATTTACAAAATAAACAAATACCCACACAGAGAATTTTCTATTGGCTACATCAATAGAATATTTGTTGTTATCTTCCCAAAAGCTCATATAATATCTATTATAATATTTTTGTTTTTATATATAAAAGACTTTCGAGTAGACTATTATCTTTTATGGAAATTGGACAACAGATAAAATTAAGTGCTTATAAATAAAATATTTATGGCCACACTACTCAATGTTAATAGCGGTCGTAACTGGCCGCATCATTGCGTACGGCTTGTAAAAATGTCCTACAGGCTGTATATTTACACGAATTTAAGTTTAATTTAAATAAAACAATATGTATAGGTATTGTATAATGTAATATTGTTTAAGAATCAAACGGTTTTTTTAATTTAAAATTTTAGAAAATGACATTTGATTTAAACATTACCTAAGTACTTACATTTGTGTAATATTTTTATGTACTAGATATTACATTATCATGTCATTGCGGCATTTACATACATTAATAAAGAAAAAAAATTAAATAAAAAACGATAGTTTATTACAAAATAATGGTCGCCCCAAGCTCATGGCAACTTGTCGCAATGTATTTTTGAGTTATGGCTCGAACGTATGTGACCACACTGCGTGTACAGATAGGGACTTATGGCGCCCAAACTTTCAGAACTTTGTGTATTTTGTAAACTGTACTAGCTATTTTATTACTGTTCTGAAGTCGTTAGCCTTTTTGTAGAAATATTAGTGGACGAGCCTATTTAGGTATTTTTTCAATTTAAACACATTATACCTACTGTCTATATGTCTTTTATAAAATGTACTACGAAGAGTGTGCTCAGGAGCTGCATGAATTCATACCGCCTTCCCTTTTCTTCCATCGGACATACAGACGTAGGTACGGCTGGTTACCATCCTCATCTTGTCGAAATCCCTCTTTTTCGGACTAAGCTCTTTAAGACATCCTTTATAATGCGCACTGCCAAGGTTTGGAACTCCCTGCCGACGTCTGTATTTCCGAGCTTATGTAACCCAAATCTTTACAAAGTTCGAGTAAATATTAGGCATATTATGGTTGAGTTCGCTCCATCATAGGCTTTATACGGCTAGTTGTTGGTCAAGAGCAAACCTGACCTTGGTGTTAAATGTAGTTGACATGGTTTATTATTATTTTTACAGTTGATAAGCGCCCTTTTAGTCGCCTCTTCACTGGCAGAACAATCAGAAACTCAGTCACAATGGATGCCATATCCCATGGCCTTCCAGCAGTTCAATGGACAGCAGGATCAACAGGTAACTTACTTGCATCTAACCCTGGCATAGTGATATAAAAAAAACGCTTAGTAGGTGCGTGACCTTGCGTTCTAACTTCTTTTCTATCTTTTTCAATTGAGAGCGAATATACTTAGATATGCAGTATATTTAGTAGCCTATGTATACTTCATTTGCATGATACGTATGTCCCGATAGCCTATGAAGAATTCTCTCAAATGGACACATCTCTAGAAAAACACCTATTGTGAAACAAATAGGCAAATAAATTCACAGATTCACAGATATAAAAAAACCAATATATTTTAGTTTTAATTTACATTTTTTTTATAACTTTTAAGAATTATGTAAGTAACTTGTTTATATATCTGTACCTACCGCAGTATTCAGTAGAATGTACCGTAAGCATATACATATGCTTACATTCTACTGTAAGCAAAACAAAGCTAATATTTATTTATTTGATTTTAGATTTAGAAATATTAGATGTAATCAAAGAATATACGCAACCAGCGTATAATACGCAAAAATAAATCTAAATGAATTAAATTGTATAAATTATTTATTTACATATTTAAACTATTTAAACTAAATCATGAATGTGAAAGTAACTCTGTCTGTCTGTTACCTTTTCACGCCTTAATTACTAAACTGTTCATTATGAAATTTCGCATATACACATTGTCAGAGATATAGAAAAGGACATAGGCTACCTTTTATCTAGAAAGTTCTCGAGTGCAAAAGCTATAAATAAACTAATAAAAATTATTAATAAATATATAGTTCTGAGAATTAGGTAAAAGATAATAATTCTGATAAGCCTTTTAAAGACGCGCTTGTAATTAAATAAAGTAATTTATTAAACTAATATATAATACTTTAATATAAACTTAAAATTAAATCCTAACTTAAATTTCAAACTATGCAGAAATAACTTAACTATTCGTCTAGACAGAGAATTTATTGCATGTCTCTAGAGATGTCATAGAAGCTGGGATTGTGTAGCTGTATAGATATATAAAATGTCTTTGATAGCTTGGATTTAATATTCGAGTATGTTTGCCTAAATGTTTTAATTAAAACATTTCAAATGTGATCACTTAAAGAAGGTTTATTCGCATAGATAAATGATTGGTCTCACTGCTCTCGACTAGATACCGTCGTCGTATTTGTAAAATGCGGCATAAAATAGTACGCCGAATTCGGCGTACCCCAACCAGTCACACTGCAAACTGTCTGTGATACGTGCCGAATGTTTTATTAAATTTTAAACATAACAAAATACCAGTTTGCGTAGTGAAACTGTGTAATAAAACTGTGTAAAAAGTGACGATTTTTGACACTTACGACAGTAAAAAGTTGCCACATTTTCGGAGCTATTGCTTTTGTATAGCGCTCTATCTAGTCGAGCGCAGCGAGACCAATCAATTATCTTTGGTTTATTCCCTTTTTATATTGAACTTGGTTCATTACGAGTATATTCATCTGATTCTGTAATCCTACCTGTCTATTCTATAGGTATAAAATTCAATAACTGAATCCCTATTTCGTTCCAAAAAGCGTGTTCACGAAACACGGCACCCCAATAATAAAGTGGAGATATGTTTCTTAACAGAATATATGTGGGTCGTAAAACACGCGGTTACCGGCGCCCGGGTCTGGGACCTGCTCGTGTTTTTGTTTTATTATGAGAACCTCGAATCTTGAATACAGCTGAAAATGATGTATGGCGGCACCTATTCGCTTGCCTTCTCGCAACTTTTACGTCTTTATAAAAAAATAAACATACTTTCATATAATACTAGCTGGTGCTCGCGACTTCGTCCGCGTTCTGGATGAAAGATACCCTATGTCCTTTCTGGTGTCCCAGACAAGGTGTATGCAAAATTTCATGGTGATAGGTTCAGTAGTTTTTGCGTGAAAGAGTTACAAACATCCATACAAACTTTCGCATTTATAATATTAGTACGCATATATATACATATTTTGATTGTTAGCATTTTATAGAAGAATAATTTCTTAGTGTCTGTTGTTGTTCTTATTGTTTGTTTGTTTGTTTGTTTGTTCACTTAGTAAATAATGACAGTAATGGACGAAAATAAATTATTTAATACTAGCCGTTGAACGCGACTTCGCTCGCATAACTTTTTATAACTTTTTATGTTACTCGCTGTTAATGTAGCTTTCTAACGTTAGTAAACAGTTCGACATGTTACATTTTTTTTTTAAATTTTTTTGGAGTAACGTAACAGCCGTTGCATAACAGCGTTATTGGCTAACTGTTACCGACAATAAAAATAACGAAAGCCGATTAGTTAAAAAAGTAGTGCAGCGCGAATACTTTCTTCAACGCTGACGACGTTCACTTACGATATTTCTTTTTGCTTACTTTAACGACCTCGATTCACTGTTCCAATAAAATAACATTTTTATTACGTACGCTGATCTCGAAATTAAATCAGAGTTATTTTTTTATGAGGACCAAATTATTTTATTTTATTTTATTTTATTATTTTATTTTATTTAAAGTTATTTTAGCTCGCATGTTAAAAAGAAAAAGGAATTCACTAGAACTTAGGTACGCTATCTATACTAATATTTTAAAGACGAAAGATTTGTTTGTTTGTTTGAATTGCTAAGTTATGTTAAGCTATAGGATAGCTATATATATACTATATATGTATATAGACAAGAGATTTTACCAAAGATTAATACAATTTCCGCATAATTACATACAAGTAATCTATCCTGGATTCAGCGAATATCCGCGACGCACTAAAAATCTTAGAGGTCCCAACAGTTCACTAAATGCACTATTATTATATGTATTTTTTTTTATATATATTTACACATTCACACAGCACCATCTAGTTCCAAAGTAAGCAACTTAATGCTTGTATTATGGATACCAAACAGATGATATACTACATACAATACTATTTTTTTGTAAATACATAAATATTATAAATACAAAACTTCCATGACTCAGGTACAAAGGTAAAATGTTAACACATAAACATTTGGCCCTAGCGGGATTCGAACCCGCGACCGTTTGGTTAACAGCTAGGGTTACTAGTCACTAGACCAAACGTGTCGTTATAAAATAAAACTCCTACAGATTTCATGAGGTAGAAAATTAACAGGAATTTCTCTTTTTTGTAGCTTCAAGCTAGCGACTACTCCGGCGGATATGATTTCGGCAGTCAATCTAACTCTCTTGGTGGTCATGATTCCGGTTATGGTGGCCACGAATCTTCCGGTTTCGGTGGACATGATCTGGGTGGACACAATTTCCAGCCTCAATCTTTCGCCGTCCACCAACACGTGGACGAAGAGAGTCCTGAACCAATCAAGCATTACAAGGAAGTCGTTGTGCCTATCCCCAAGAACGTCGAATTCAAAGTACACCAGCCCATAATCATCCCTGTCCCTCAACCCATCCCAATCCAAGTGCCAGTTCCCAAGGCGGTCGTGATACCTATAATCAAAGAAGTATCCATACCAGTTGAAAAGTCTGTGCCTTACCCTGTAGAAAAGCATGTCCATGTGCCCAAGGTAAAGGATGTACCTTTCAAAGTTATCAAACACATAATCGTACCCGTGGAAAAACCTGTACCCTTCAAAGTACCCGTTTACGAAACCATCATCCACACAAAGAAAGGATCTCATAAGATATAAGATATGTGTGGTTGAAATTAATTTTGTTAAGTCTGATGTTGCTGATTGTTCTGTTTTTGTGCCTGCGCGTGTTAAAGTACCTGTTGTGTTTGTCATTAATTAATTAGTTGTTATTTGTTATTTAGTTTTTAAGTCTATTAAAGAGTTGTTTTTACTTATACTACTTCTTTTATTTGTGTTTCACTTATGACGCAGACTCCAATGATATTTCGAATGTTAGTTTAAAATTAGTGGAGTGAAGTATCACAACTCGTGTGGTTATTATAAATCATTCCCTATCTTTCTAAAAGAGTTTCCCGTTTATAAGCGGACTATAGTCACAAGATTATAGTTCAGTGATTTTTTAAAATTTCACAGGTCTCAGACGATGGTTACTCTTCTCGAAAAAGCAGATTTGATTTTTATGTTTAAACACCACTTTTACAGCAAGTGTTATTTATTATTCATTCACATCCAGTCTTTTTGACCAGGATATATGACCAGGATTTTAAGTTAGTCCCTAGATGCTGTCACACTATTATTTATATTATACATAAGATTCGATAGTTTTCTTAGCAGCGTTATAATCATAAAACAAAGTCATTTTTACAGTATCATAATATTAAAAATTTTGAAGTTCCACTAACCAAACGTTTGTGAGGAAGTAAAATAAGCGGTTCGGATTTTCATTTTTCATGAATTTCATTTAGTTTGAGCACCGAGTGAATTTTTAAAACGTAGTGCCATTTTGATACAGTGGACATAACGCTACAAAACGTGAAACTAGCAAAGTCTTTCATAGACGCAAGCATCTACAATGGTGTGGATTGTTGTATTTTTTATGTATGTTTTTCATTTTTATTTATGTTAATTTTAATCTATGGATTAATTTGTCTGAAAATAAATAAATAATAATTATTATTATAAAAACGCAGCGTCCCTGCCTTTACTAAGCTTTGCCTGCCGCCTTAGTTTTTTATTTATTTCTTAAGACAGAGCTCTTAAAAATGAATAAAAAATAAAGTAATATTATTAATAATTTAATAATATCTAAAACAAGGGACGCTGTTCATTTCGCAGCAGGATCGTTGGAGCAACAATGTAATAAAACTCGACGGGTAATATCGTTATTACTAAAATCGAGCTCACGACTTCAACGTATAAGCTCAGGGTAATCTATTTACTCGTATTTAATATCTGAAAGCTATTATGCTATGTATTTACAATTATCGTATTAAATTTCATTTTATCTATTATAGCTAACTATAGAAAAGCATCTATTCAGCGGAATTTATCGCTAAGAAGTAAGAATAAGAAGAGTAAAATTTAAAATTATGTTCAACTAGCTGGTGCCCGCGACTTCGTCAGCGTTCTGGATGACAGTAAATTTTTAGCAAACACGAAAAACAATTTCTATACTTCGACCTTGAATTAGCAATAATGCTGTATCACAAACAAAATAACTGACTTGTTCTGTACACAAATGGAAACGTCGACATTATTGCTCATTGTTAATATTTTATTCGATACATCATTCTTTAAATGGAACATTTAATAACATAATTTTTCAATTCAACAAATTCTGCCAGTTGTTCAGTGTCGAATCAGTACTACATCTATATAGACACAGCAAAAATTTGCTATTAATTTTATTAAAATCACAGTGCAATCACATTTAATAAATTAAAAGCGAAGAGAAGACGACAAAAATGAAGTTAAACATGGCCTTGTTAGAAATAATTATAAAATTGATAATTTCCTTGATACTTTTAGTTATGATGTTCATAATAGCTGCGTTTTTGTACAGTGCCAAATATTGGCCGGATGTCTATAATTATATAAACGCAAATATTACTATAGAGAGTGTGCCAAAGCTATCAGAATTGAATATAACAGTTTATGAAGTCGACATGGATTATACAACGGAGTATTTCAATACTACAAGTACTGATGATTATGTGGAAACAAGTACTTTGGAACCTTTCGACATTGATGGTGAAGATTTTGATGAGTTCTTTGAAGGACGAAATAAGAGGAACGTTCCCGTTGGAACTGATTATCTCGAGTTGCCAAAGAGGAATGTGATTGTTGATTATTACTTTGAAGAAACGAGCACTAGGTTGATGAAAGATTTATTAGATGAAAGCGAAATGGCAGTTAAAGATTCTAGAGATGTTGAAATTATAAATATAAATGGCAATACTCCGGGGAGCTTAAACATTATTGAAGTAAGTAATATAGTTAAGTTTAAAAAGCTTTACTTAGGTATGAAATTAACTGCTAAAGTAATTTGAACTTTCTATTTCAAAACTAGATGATTAGATTAGGCAAGATATTAGATACTAAAAAAAAATTTCATTTCACCAGATGCTTGTTTTTGCGCTGTGTCTCGAATCCCGACAGGGCCAAATCAATAAAATAATAAAGTAACGAACTTTTTGACCATGCCGGAAATCGATCTCGGTACCCCTGAGACAGAGCGTTAAGGCAGGCACTCTATAACCACTCAACGCATGAGTTCGTCAATGGGTCTATCACCGCTTGTTACAATATGAATCATGTTACATCAGCTACAGCAAAAAATTAGGCCAGATTTCCTTTCGTGACCGTAATAACATAAATTATAAAATATATAACAAAATTTCGTTCAACAATTTAACGCAAACAATAACACAAGAGTTTAGATCACGCAATTGCTTAAACACAAAAAAAAAAACATGTAATTGCTTTGTAACATTATGTAATCATTTGACATAGATGTTATTAAAGTTACAAAAGCTGAACTTTAAAGCTTTCTTCGAGTTGTTGGACATCCATTACTTATTTGTTCGTAGACATTAAAATCGTACTATCAAGGTTATGTAATATAGTAACATATAAAGAATGAAACAATTAAATTTGAATCTTAAAATAATAGCGATAAGGTCAAATATAATGCAAACACGTCACGGTTTCATGCAGAACAATCTATCTTGCACAACAGTCTTAAGTTGGATGCGCTAATATGATTTTTAAGGCTTTTATAATAAGGAAAAGATGTACATCACGAGTAAGTAAACTCAGTTCAACACGCGCTTTCAATTTTTTTGCCATTTGTTTACGAACACACGGACAGAGTTCACGTTTTATTATTTTTTATTTGTTAACAAATAAGTTTTTATACAAAAATAATAATAATAATGCATTTAAGTTTTGTTGTTATATTTTGTTTTGTGTTGATCGAAGTTAAAAGTGATACTGTTTATGGTGATATTGAAGATTTCTTTAAAAGTTTCTTAGAAAATACTTCGGTTGGTTTTAACAATACAAATATCCGAGCGAATGAGACGGATAAGGAACTAGTTGAGGCGCCAAATATTACAATTAATTATTTTGAAGCAAAAGATGATGGAGTTAGAGACTTTGATGGATTTTTTAATGATGCAATTAAATTGTTTAAAAAACAATTAGATAACTTACATTTGAGTCATAGAGAAACAAGCAATGGAAATTATTATAACGGTACTGAAGTTTTTATTAACACATTTATTGTAAATGATAATAATTTTGAAAAAGCAAATGAAGATTTTAATGATAGTAGTGTTAATAACGTCAAAGCTGATCTAGCTATTAATAATGAATTGAAAGATATACCCTTAAAGGTTAACATTGATGCTATATTTAATGAAATAAATGGTCAGAAAGAGAAAAATGTTACAAAATCCGGTGTTGAAATAAAAACAGAATCAGTTTTAAATAGTGTAACTAAAAATCCAACAGAAAACGAAATAGATAGCATTGATGAATTACCAGTATATTATGATAGTAATGAAGAAAATTCAACGGATTATCCAATAATCGATTATGTGGAATTGTATAAAGACACGACCAACGAATATGTTGAATATAATCCTACAGAAATATCAACAAGCACTGAAATAATTATAAACGAGGAAAATTTTAATGAAAATGAAAATAGCTTGGAAAATACTCTGGTTTTAGGTGATGAGCGCCCAGAAAATTCGGTTGTAAATGTAAGTTACATTTAACATAAACTAAATTATCTAGTTGATGAATCGAAATCATTAACACCTGCTTACAATAAATACTTTTATAATACGCACTGCCAAGGTTTGGAAATCCTTGCCCGTAGTGATTATCAGCGAGTAACGTAGGCTATATTTTATAAAAAGTACGCGTGCGAAGTCGCGTGCAACACCTAGTAAATAACAAATTGATTAAAATGTTGAATAGTAATTAATTAAAGCTAAGAGACGGACGTCTCCTCAAATATTTGTTTGTGGGACAAATTAAGGGTAATTATTTATTTAAATCGTTTTCATTACAATTAGAAGCTGTTTTATTTACTTAGCGGAGAGGAAGTTTCCTTTAATTTTGTGTGGGCGAAAACATATAAATTACTTTTAGCAATTTTACTGACAACGACTGACAATATATATATATAGCTGGTGCTCGCGACTTCGTCCGCGTGGAATAGTTATTTTGGGAATCATTTGGGTATCTGGAACGGTTTTCGCAGCGCACGCAACGGAAGCCCTCAAAGATGAATAATTTTCCCCGCTTTTTCCACATTTTCGACTGTTTCTTCGCTCCTATTAGTCGCAACGTGATGTTATATAGCCTAAAGTCTTCCTCGATAAATGATCTATCCAACACAAAAAGAATTTTTCAATTCGAACCAGTAGTTCCTGAGATTAGCGCGTTCAAACAAACAAACAAACAAACAAACTCTTCAGCTTTATAATATTAGTATAGATTACGAGTTACGTGGTTTGAGACCGATGAACTCCTAAACTACTGAACCGATTTTGATAAAACTTCGTAACTACATATTTGTAATTTGGTCCAACTTAAAATGTCTTTATATAAAAAAATAATTAATTATTTTGAACCCGGACGAAGTCGTGAGCGTGTAGATAGTAATAATATGAAAATAGAAAAGAAATCTATGTAGAATGAACAATGCTATATGTTCATATATTCCTACTTCATTTATTGATGATGCGCTAACAAACAATATTGTTAAAGCATAATAATATATCTACTAATAAACAAAACAGCTTAAATGGATGAACGCGTGAGGAAGAATAAGAGTTTTTTTTATTTATTTTTTACCTATAATTACCAAACCTTGAGTGTTCGTGAGTTGGTCATTATTGTAATACATGGATGTCGGAATAATACAGATATGACAATTGTACAGATTGTCAGTATCTTTATTTATACTTACACGATTTTTAGTGTGGATTTCTTAAAGATAAAAAATAAAAATAAAAAAAAGTAAGAAGTAACATCAAAAAAGATGTCCTTTTATAAAAAAAAATTGTGTGTGTCAGCTCCGACACACGACTGAAGTTTACTCCTTATGAATGAATGATTATAACGTTTAAATTTTCACAATTCGAACAAGCCAAAGAACAACATTGTTCTTTTTTAAAATTATATTTGTATATGGCGCAATATCTATGAAACTTCAGATATTCTAAAATATTCAAAAAAATAGAACGTAGCTATAACGCATTCGTGCTCGCAGTCGGGTGACAATTTTGATTTTACTTCCATAAATTTTCATACCACGGGCTTATATGGTAGCTTAGTCTATGGTTCTTCCCAGTGCCCCCCAAGTGCCTCCATATATGCACATAGGTAATAATAGTACCTATATTATATCATATTTTCCGTTCTCTATAGTATGCTATGATATTATGTATTTAATTTTAAATGAGTATTATTGATTTCAATGTAGTTGACATTTCAAATTCCCTTCGGTCGCCGACGAAACCAATGCTACGTAACCGGTTACGTGTGAAAGATTATTTTTCTTGCTACGAAACTAGTTACGTACAAAGAGGTTTTTTCTTCCTACGAACTAGTTACGTACGACAGCCTACGAAACTAGTTTTTGACTAGTGTTGCTTATGGAGAACTTAAAGGAAGTAACTTAATGCTTGTATTATGGATACCAGACAGTTGACATACTTACTACATACAATACTTTTTTTTTGTAAATACATACATATTATAAATACAAAACATCCATGACTCAGGGACAAAGGTAAAATGTTAACACGTAAACATTTGCCCCTAGCGGGATTCGAACCCGCGACCGCTTGATTAACAGCTAGGGTTACTAGCCACTAGACCAAACGTGAGGTCTTGAATACAGTGTAACAATTACATATTATATGACAACGCATTTAAATCATCATTAATTTGACCTAAAAGTTTACAAAGGAGAGCAAAGAAAATTGATTTTAAATCTAATACCTAAATGCCATATCCATTCGAGTCCTTAATAGGAGAACGTTTCGTAGGTCAATGGTAATCTTTTGTGGGCGAGTGATTGATAGAGCAGCATCGCGTGATAGCCGCTATTGGCTCATCCGCTTCTTCCTACAATCTATTTCTTCATATAGTATGTTGTACTGTACAATGTGCGTGGAAAGATATAGTGTTGCGTAAATTCGCAATAAACTGTAAGAAAAAGTTGAACTTATTTTTTTATAAACAATGCTTTTAAATTATTATTTTTATTATTTAAATAATACATTTTTATTTATATTATTTAAATAATAATACGTAGCATTATTGTTTTATCATCTGGGACTCGGGATCTTTCAAATATTTTAAGATAT
Source organism: Synanthedon tipuliformis (assembly GCA_947623395.1). Lineage (NCBI taxonomy): Eukaryota > Metazoa > Arthropoda > Insecta > Lepidoptera > Sesiidae > Synanthedon > Synanthedon tipuliformis. Next base: position 6,387,956 of record OX392431.1, on the reverse strand, counting down.
TCTAAAAAAGGTGCGGAGATACCATTCACTTGAAAATTTTTATAAAAACCGATTTGGAGTTTACTCTTTGCGAACGATTGTAAAATTAAAATTTTCACAATTCGAACACGCCGAAAGAACAACATTGTTCTTTTTTTAAATAATTGTGTAGATGGCGCAATATCTCTGAAACTTCTATTCTAAAATTCTAAAATATAAATAATATACAGGGCGTCCCACGACCATGCCACATGGAGGGGAAGTACCTTGAATATTGTAGATGGAACATTTTACTGAAAGAAGACATTATTTTAATTTAAAAAACAATTTAAACTGCATTCATAGATTTTTAAATAATTACATGGTTGAACCGGGAATCGAACCCGCTACACGAGAAAAAAATTACCCTGTAGCTTTATCATACCGATCGAAAGGCTTGATGTTGTTTTGTAACAAAATGTTGTATTCAACAGTATGGGATTCATTTTGAGCATTTGATAAATTGATAAATTTTGTATTAAAATTGTTAAAATTCATGGTCTTCCTTTTATTTCTGACACTATGTTATTTAGCAAAAAATTATCCTTATGATGAACCTTTTCGATCGGTATAATAAAGCTACAGGTAATTTTTTTTCTCGTCTAGCGAGTTCGATTCCCGGTTCAACCATGTAATTATTTAAAAATCTATGAATGCAGTTTAAATTGTTTTTTAAATTAAAATAATGTCTTCTTTCAGTAAAATGTTCCATCTACAATATTAAAGGTACTTTCCCTCCATGTGGCATGGTCGTGGGACGCCCTGTATATAAATATAATGTAACTATAACGCAATATGGCGCATTCGTGTAGCAATTTTGATTTTACAAAATTATTTATATATATTATGCAAATCGATACTTAAGGAATAAACTCCAATAAGTAAAAAAAAATTTAAGTTGTCCTCGTGGGAATAAGAACATAACCTCGTTGGATTTCCTTACAATGAAGGCCGTTTATTCTTTCTTTAGCTCAATAATTCAAGGGGAAAGCCGCGAATCGAAATTAAAAATTCAAATTATGACGTCATAAAGCTTTTGTTCGGTCATAAATAACGGAGTAATAGCTTTTGCTGTAACGCTCTAATGATGCCAATAAAAAACAAGCGACCCTTATTTAACAGATTATAAATCATTTTGTTAAAATGTAAAATATATTTACAGAAAGAATTAGGTACTCAGTTATAAAAGTAGGCTGTTCTCGAAGGATAATCAAAATATATAAAAAAAATAGTTGAACCTGGCCACGCTTCGCTGTAGCTCATTCAGCAACCTTCCATGGTTGCCATAACAACGGGCAACGTTTGAAAATCATGTTTTTTTTTTATAAAAAATCAGTATCCGTTCGAATTTTGGGAAATATAAAAATTTCAAGTCAATCATTCGTCTAGTTTTCTAGTTTTTGAGTAATACACAAACCAACACAACATTTTTATATATATTTTTATCGATTCAACGACTGACAGAAATATATGAGCAATAAAGATTAAATAAATAGTTGTTCATATAATTTTGTCAGGCGTTGATTTTTTTTTAATGCTCAAGAAAAGACGAATTCGCGGGCAAATCTCTAATATTTACAATAAAAATTACGTGTCACATGTTTGAAGCTCTACTCCTAAACTACTGAACCGATTTTGATAAAACTTCGTAACTATGTGTAATTCGGTCCAACTTAAAAGATAGGATAGATAGTTTTTATTTTGAACCCGAGCGAAGCCGGGAGCGTGTAGCTAGTAATAAATAATTAAAGAAAGAAGTATGTCAGTCTACAAGATTCGGAGTTCTTCCAACATAAGACAGCAATGTCATTTTTTTAGCGCCATATTTTTTTCCAGTATAATTCGGTGTGTGACAGTGAAGTAAAAGAGGCAAAAGCTTCCTCCATATTTCCATGGATTGCAGCCATTTTTATTAAAAATGCAACCAACGAGCAATTTGATTATTACTGCGATGGCGCTATTCTGTCGCTAAATGTCATCCTTACTGGTAAGTTCTTTTTATATCCTTTAAACAGTGATGATCATCTTTTAAGCAGTTTAAAATCGTATAAGCTATTTAGCGCTCATGCTGAAGAGGTTACGAAATCTCAATTAAGAAGAATCAGGAAAACGCTTACTGGGTAAAGAGATTTTTTTTTTAATTGTAATCAATAGTAACTTGGTTTAAAAAATATATAAACTTAAGGGCCTCTTTCACAATCTGTCAAGTAGACTAACCGTCATTTAAAGTCACTTGTCACCGGGAATGATTTAGCTTAGGTATATACCTTTGTTTGTACGGTAAAAGTCCCAAACATTAAAAAGAAAATAATAAAAAAAATTCGCCTATCGAAGGATGCCCTCAACCGAGTGCATAATTTAATAAAACATAAAATTATTTCTAAAAGTAACTAATCAACACTTTACTTGTAGTTGGTGAAAGAGGCCCTAATAGCAATAAGAAATAGATAAGGAATTTCATTGAAAATTATTTATTTCTCGTCGTCAGCTACGTCCACTTGGTGGTAATTGGGTACCGTCGCGCCACCTATAACACGAGCATCGCAACTGTTGCTGCAAATTAATAAATAATAGGATTGAGGATAAGGGATACAGAAGGGATACAGAAGGGGAAACAGGCTCTCGAATCCCTTACAATGCTTTTGCATACCTTACAATGGTTTTGCATGCCTTACAATGCTTTTGTATCCCTCACAATGCTTTTGCATCCCTTACAATGGTTTTGCATACCTTACAATGCTTTTGCATCCCTTACAATGCTACTTGCATCCGGAATACAACAGCAGACATGCTTTTATTGCACGTTGGTCTTCTTTAAGCCGATGGCGACTGTCGCCAGACGGGCTACCCAAAAGACTGCGAAACGCACTATTTGCCAGTCCACACCAGAGACAACCATGAATATTTCATTTCCAAAGTTGGCCTTGCCGGAAATTGAACTCGGGACTCCTGAGACGGAGATCTTAACCACTTGGACAATCAAACATTTTTTATTATTAGATTATTATCAAAGGTACTTAAAATAATCTAGTACTTGAAGCTGAAATATATTTTTTACAACTAGGTGAAGCCCCCAAAATGGTCATTATCATAATGGATCCGTAATGTTACATTATAATATCATTTTCTCGTTTATTCGTTGGCTAATTTCGTAAAAGGTTTTGTTTCAGGATATTAAAGCAAGGATGTGATTCCCCATTTTCGAAATATTCGTCTAAGCGTTTTTGTCTTTTGATCGCATTCCTTTTTCCCACAAAAAAAAAAAAAAAAAAAAAGGATTGCCTAAAGAGCATTCATCCGTCAGAATCAGATTTTTGCAGATTGTGTTGCAAAAATTTCTACCCTGTATAATTTGTGAACGATTTCTTTAAATAATTTAATTTAAATATTTTAATAAAATATTTGCTTAATTGTAGTCAAAATTGATTTTCAAAATGTATATTAATATCATATTTTTGAATATTTTTTATAACTGTTTTCAGCGGCCCGTTGTGTTCTGTCTCCCGATGCTCCTGTGAATCCCGATAATGTCATTGTGATTGCTGGCAAGCGATCCCTTCAAGCGTCCGGAGGGAATGAGACAGTTGCTAGAGTAAGACAATACTGTTCAGTCTGTCTGTTACCTTATGACGCCTTCATTACGAATTATCAACCGATCATTACGAAATTTTGCATACACATTGTCAGGGATACAAAGGACATAGGGTACCTTTCATACAGAAAAAAGTACTGTTTTCGAGTAATCGTCTAAAAATATCAATAATTGGGTGCCACTGTCGCGTGGCGGCGCCACCATCGGCCAGTGTCTTAAAACAAAAGTCTTTGACCAATGCGTGTTGCCAGTGATGACATATTATGACATACTAGCTGGTGCCCGCGACTTCATCCGGGTTCTGGATGAAAGGTAATGTCCTTTCTGGTGTCACAGACAACGTGTATGCAAAATTTCATGGTGATCGGTTCTGTAGTTTTTGCGTGAAAGAGTTACAAACATCCATACATCCATACAAACTTTCGCATTTATAATATTACTACCTACTGATAAATTTGAAAATTATTGGAAGGCCTATTGTCTAGTAATGGACGCCTTACGGCTGCGATGATGATGGCGAATTATTATTTTTATGAAACAGATTGTTACCGTCGCCTATTTCTAACAATTACCTTAGTTCCTTAATTTTTTTTTACTTAGGTAAAATATATCACGGTTCACGAAAATTTCACGATGGCCGCCGATGTGGAGAACGACTTAGCAATACTTGTGCTGGAAGAACAGCTGGAGTTCAGCAGATACATACATTCGGCTTGCTTTGGAGATAGTGATAACAATATCAAGGATTCAATTGTAAGTATCTATACATAATAATGATTAGCTTCTGCTCATTGAGAATAGAGGTAAGGAGGCCCAACTCTATAGGTACACGAGAAAGTGTCTGCCGAATACGCTTAATTAGGCGGCGCTGTAGTAGCATTAGTGAACTACGCAAACAACCAATCACATCGAACACCAATGCTACACTAGCGCGATTCTGGTCAATTTATGAACCAGCTTGTCACTTTTTCAGTTTAACACCCATGTAAGTCCTCCTTTCCCTCCATACTGGGTATTATTTTAGTTTCCACAGACAATTATTTTTATCAGGAATTATTTTTATTTCCACAGACAACCTCATGGAAGATAACAGGGGAATTGACGCCGATTTATTTCGATCAAACCAAATACGAAACGTGCAAAAGAATCTCCAAATCAAATAACACTTTTTGTGCTACTTATGGGAATGGTTTGCTATTTTATTTGATTATTTTGAAACAAGTATTTATAAATACAAATTATATTGAAATTTTAAGTAGTTATAATATTGGAACCATGAAAATAATTTTGAAATTTATTTATGTCTATCTTCATATACAAAAATTTCGTGTCACGTTGTTTATCGCCAAATAACTCCTAAACCGATTTTGAAAAAACTTCGTAATTATTTGTAATTTGGTCCAACTTAAAAGATAGGATAGTTTTTATTTTGAACTCGGGAGCGTGTAACTAGTTATAATATATAAAAAAAAAGGATTTTTGTGATCCAATTACAACACAAAAGATGTTGTATTTATCAATATACTAAACAGTTTCATTACTTAGTTCATTCAAATAAATGATTTGATTTGATTGGTTAAATGGTTATTTTTAACAATTATTAGTATTAAATATTAGTTATGAAGCAAATATTTAGTAAAGATTTAAATGTAGAACGCAAAAGGAATGTAGTTCTCGAATGGATGCCACGAATTAGAAACGCAGCCTGGGGCCAGGTGGGCAGACGACCTAAAAAGCATTACAGGAAACGGCTGGACGCTAAAAACAGAAGACCATGCGTGCGTGACTTGGGAGAGGCCTACATCCGTTAGTGGAGAGAGACAGGCTGATGATGATTGATCATGAAACCTTCTTTTATAACCTTAATAATTACCTACTAGCTATTGCAAGCGACTTCGTCCGCCAAATTTTATAAAATATAGCCTCTGTTACTCGCTGATAATGTAGCTTTCTATAGGTGAAAGCGTGTTTAAAATCGGTCTAGTAGTGATAACAAATTTGCTCTCTTTACAATATTAGTGTAAAGTATAAATTTTGCTTGTCATTTTTCATCAGGCACAAATTAATATAATTCTCGTGTCGCAGTGTTTGTTGCTAAACTCCTCCGAAACGGCTGGACCGATTTTGGTGTGCTTATCGGGTAGGTCTGAGAATCGGCTAACATCTATTTTTCATACCTCTAAATGTTAAGGGTGGTCCACCCCAAATTTTTTTTTATTTTTTGGCAAAACAACGTTCGCCGGTTCAGCTAGTATTCTATATAATTTGAATTTAAATATCAGTACCAACCATTATTTGAATAGAATAATTAATTTGTGTACATGAATATTTACATGGAATAACAGGAGTAATTGTATTATTCCAGATGTTGCTCTCTGCCCAAGCTACGGAGGCGTATATGCCGCTAAGCAAACAGACAGCAGTTGGCATATTCACGGCATACGCACCGGAGATCCGACGCAGAGGGGCGTCTGCTTCGATAAAGACGTTACTTACACAAACATTACAAATTATTTGCACTGGATTCGTGCCATTATTGCATTGAATAAAACATAAATACAGAAATAATTGTTTTAATTCGCAAATCAAAAGGGACGAAGCCGAACCCCTTGGATCAGTGGTAAGGGTGCTTGCCTAACGTGTCAGAGGCGCGGGTTCAACTTTGGAAATAAACATTTCCATAATAACTTGGATATCTGGTATCCATAATACAAGCATTAAGTTTCTTACTTTGAAAGTAGATGGTGCTGTGTGGAATGTGTGAATATATTTATTTATTTAATAAGTGATACATGAAGTGAACATTACATAGAAAATTACTTTATTAATTCTAGTACATATGTATATTAATTAAAAATTTATATAATTAATATTCATTGATAATGACAACTAATATCAATAATATATAACCTACCTACAACTAAAAACCTTAAAAATATATAATAAACTAGCTGGTGCTCGCGACTTCGTCCGCGTGGAATAGTTATTTTGGGAATAATTTGGGTATCTCGAACGGTTTTCGCAGCGCACGCAACGGAAGCCCTCAAAGATGAATATTTTCCCCGTTTTTTACCACATTTTCGACTATTTCTTCGCTCCTATTAGTCGCAACGTGATGTTATATAGCCTAAAACCTTCCTCGATAAATAATTTATCCAACACAAAAAGAATTTTTCAATTCGAACTAGTAGTTCCTGAGATTAGCGCGTTCAAACAAACAAACAAACAAACAAACAAACTCTTCAGCTTTGTGATATTAGTATAGATAACTAAAATATATTACCAAAAGTAGTCCCTTTAGGCAAGGTTCCGAAGATACTGGCAGCATTCTCCCTTTGAATTGCTAGACTAATTCTTTGTAAGAGGTAGCTGCCAGCTCTTTGGTCTCCCGTGATGTCGACAAATTTATTTATTTATATTTATTTCAAAGTTGGCTCTGGTCTGGATTTGGAAACTAATTTTTAAATAGTTGAGATTATGAAGCAAGACACACTGCATTTATAAATATTGATATTGAACGTTTTGTTATGTTCTTTATTTTAACAACTTAATAACTTATTTTTGGCTACGAGACACAGACAAAAAAAATGTACTTAGACAAACGAAATAAAGATATTTATTCAAGTTACGTCCACAAAATAAATTGACTATTCAAAACAATACGTCCCCGGGCAAATATTTGTCGACAAATATTAGTCACCTGTTACCTACAATATTCTGAATATAAAATTCTGAGCAAAATGTATATTATGAAAATTGATAATGTTTGCTAAGTAAACAACAAATGTTATTTTTATCAACATCCGAGAGTTTCGACAATTTTACAGTTATTTTGAATTCATTTTATTATTATTTATATAAAAATATTAGCAACACGCTCCCGGCTTCGCCTGGGTTCTAAATAAAAACTATCCTATCTTTTAAGTTGGACAAAAATACACATAGTAACTAAGTTTTATCAAAATCGGTTCAGCAGTTTAGGAATTCATGGGCGCCGAAATTTTTATATACTTATATAGAGACTAGCTGGTGCCCGCGACTTCGTCCGCGTTCTGGATGAAAGGTACCCTATGTCCTTTCTGGTGTCCCAGACAACGTGTATGCAAAATTTCATGGTGATCGGTTCAGTAGTTTTTGCGTGAAAGAGTTACAAACATCCATACATTAATTTATACAAACTTTCGCATTTATAATATTATAATATATAGTAAATATAGTATAGTATAGACTATATTAGTATAGATGAATTACTCGAAAACAAGAACTATTTCATCAGAAGAAAATAAATAACATAATGACATATTGATTTACCTACTTTGCCATGCAAAGTTAAGTATACGCAGTAAGTGTATCTATTATACTTAATGCAGAAAGTAATTTCGATGTAAATTTCAAGGCTAGTGCGATAGTTATCACGTATGCACTATAAAATGAACGACAAAAGAATGCATATTGAATAATAATTTGTCTCTTTAATAACGCATACGAAGTACGTCATCCGATATGTTTGAATTTATCCTTAATCCTTCTATGGTCAGCAGAACATTAAAGGCCACGGGAGCCACAAACCATCAAGTGGACTGTCAGCCTGTCTGACGAACTTTACAGAAAATGAAAATTGGTTTAATAACCTAATAATAAAAAAATTAAAAAAATTAATAAATTGGTTTAATAAATTGGTTTACCGACACCTGACATTTTTTTTAATTTTTTTTTTGTAGTTGTAGATTATTATGGGATGTTACTTGTAGCTCTTATTTTAATTAATTAATTAATTTAATTTTAGGAATATTTGCTTACACACATGGGTGGCTTCATAATTTAAATCAAAGCTTACGATCAAGTTCCATAAAAAAGGAGATTTTGATTATGTGAATAATAAAGAACAAAAGACAGTTGAAGATGATATGGGAAAAGTGAAACTTGCTTACAACGTCAATAAGCAGTAAATAAGGCTTACTGTGGACAAAGGATTTATTGCGAAATATAGATAGTCATTTTAATATAGGCGTCAGCAATAATATTAATTACAGAGTAGATTTAAAATTGCTTTATGTTTTAATTAATTATAATGAAATTGTGTTGATCGAAATGCGAAAATTGCTATACCTAGACTACTGACGGGTATTGACGATATAAATATTAAAATATGGCGACGATACTGCATGAATAATTAATCAGGTACCGAGTACTTACTTCATTATTCTATGTTGATCGATTCATAACAATAGCTCGGGATGTAGACGTGCGATTTTTTTAGCGATTGGTCGCAAGAAAAAAAAAATTGCGTGTGTCAGCTCTGATACACGACTGGAGTTTACTCCCTGCGAACGATTATAAAATTTAAATTTTCACAATCCGAACACGTCGAAGGAACAATATTATTATTTTTTTAATAATATTGTGCAGATGGCGCATAATCTATGAAACTTCAGATATTATTCTAATGCTAAGAATATTAACGCATTCTAAAGTATTTAAAAAAAAAATAGAACGAAGATAACTATAAAGCATAATATAACGAATTCGTGTAAAAATTTTGATTTTCCTCCCATAAATTTTCATACCACTGGCTTATATATAGAGTGGAAAAATAAGTCGGGCCCTGGAAGGAAACTACCTTAAATCCTTAAGATGGCTCATTTTACATAAAGGAGACATTCCTTTATTTTTAAAAAGAAACTTAACTGCATTCAAAGATTTTCTTAAGACCAAATGTTTGTTAGAGAAATTTTATCCGGAATAATAATCCTATCGATTAGTATAATAAAATAGCGTGTTTTTTTTTTTTACTTTTAGTTGGTTCGAGTCCCGGGCGAGTCAAGCGAGTTTTAGAAAATCTTTGAATGCAGTTTTGTTTCTTTTTAAAAATAAAGGAATGTCTCCTTTATGTAAAATGAGCCATCTTAAGGATTTAAGGTAGTTTCCCTCCGGGGCCCGACTTATTTTTCCACCCTGTATATATAATTATTCAATAGAATAATTTATTCAATTAGAAACTTTAAAACCCTTTTTAAATAGTAAAAAAAATTAAGTTAAAAAAAAGTAGCAACGCGACTAAAAGTCGCTCGTCTATCTGCGACCGACCGCGGCACGTCTCTTTTGTCAGCGATGACGATTTTAAGACGTAAGTACTAATTCTCCTCGGTCAGAGTATTATTGCTTTTTCACGCGTTCGCTTGTCTTTGAACAATACTTAAATAGTTTAATGTATCTAATTATGTGGAACCGAGGCGGAAAATGTTGTGGAGATTTTTGACATTTTGTGTACTCGTCCTGCTTTTATTATACGTCCTCAATAGCTATATACACGGTAGACCCTTGTTCTTTCGACGATGCTGCGAAGAAAACATAGAAAATGATCAGGTCATGGTTGAAAATATTGGTAACAATATCCTTATAGAGCGTTTGGTCGGCGCTGAATTCGTCGAGATTGTCAACTTTACGGACACCAATGAAGAAGAAATTGATGAAATAGTCAAAAAGATGAGAGACATGTTGAATGTACACGATCCAAAGATGAGAGTTAATGTGACAGTTTTTCTTGACAGTGACAGTAGGGGCGGGGAGGTGACCACAGAAGAGAATAATTTGAAAAAAGTCGATAGAAGAACATTTCTATAACAGTGTTGTGATTAGCCATAGTTTTTTTTAAATATTATTAAACTATTAGGTATGTTTGTAAATTTTGTGTTATATAAATAAAATATACCTATAACTATATAGTAGAATTCGCATTTTTGATTTCACACCTATAGGTATGTATATTACTTTTTGGTCGTAATCTATACTAATATTATAAAGCTGAAGAGTTTGTTTGTTTGTTTGTTTGTTTGAACGCGCTAATCTCAGGAACTACTGGTTCGAATTGAAAAATTATTTTTGTGTTGGATAGATCACTTATCGAGGAAGGCTTTAGGCTATATAACATCACGTTGCGACTAATAGGAGCGAAGAAACAGTCGAAAATGTGGAAAAAACGGGGAAAATTATTCATCTTTGAGGGCTTCCGTTGCGTGCGCTACGAAAACCGTTCGAGATACCCAAATGATTCCCAAAACAGTGAGGTGATATTACTACGTATAGAGGAGCTATCGCCCTCGTCACTAGTGATCCGTTCAACTGAAGCCGGCAATCTACACTTGACTTAGTCGCTTTCTAGCTCTTGAGTTGCTTGTTGCTTGTAACCCTTGTTTGTTTTTTAGCGAAATAACGTTAAAACTCATCAAATATGTCCTCGTGTGTGTTACGATATTGCACTAATAATTCAAGCAATACATCAAAGTGCAAAAGAATAACTTTCCATCGGTAAGTAACTAAATAATCATTTTAAAACTCAATTTGAGCAAAATATTTAGCGGACGCCATTTTGCGTCATTTGTCATAGACAAAAAAAATTTAAGAAGTGACATTAGGTGTATTGTATATATTATATATTAATATATATTTTAATAACAAATCAATAAATTAAAATATATGTTAATATATAATATAACATATATAATAAATATAATAATATATAAGAATATAAAAAATATTATAATATATAATATGTATATAAATTATAATTATATATTGATATATAGGTAATTATAATATTCTAAAATTTATATATTATAAAATTATAAATTAAATCATAAAATAAAATAATTATAAAATCACGTATTTCATTGGATGGATACCACATCCAATGAAATAGGCAGAATATAAACAGTATCGCCTCTATGACGGTGACATCGATTCTATGATACATTAGCCGCCTCTTGCGCGCCCCCTACTGCCGCGTTTGTTGGACAGATTTTGTTCGCACTGTCTGTTCTTTATAGTTCAATGTCCCAAAATAACTATTCCACGCGGACGAAGTCGCGAGCACCAGCTAGTATCTTAATAAAGGCAGTGATGTCCAAATAAAACAATATTCCGCATGTTGATCCTCCATAATTCTTAAACGAATTTCATGAAACTTGGTAGATAAACATTTAGACGTACGGAACACAGAATAGGCTACTTTTTTCACGCGGGCGAAGTCGCGGGCGCCAGCTAGTATTATATAAAGTCGCTTCCGGCCGTCTGTCCTTCTGTACGCTTAGTAAACGGATTTTAATGAGTTAATGCAGGATTTTAATGCGCAACGGACACTAATGGAAAGAGAGTTAAACGAGGAATTTTTTTTATATTATAAAATACTTTACTTACAGAAAAAAATATCTATAGAAACCGATATTTTGGGTCAATGTAAAATTCAGAGGAATTGTTTAGTAATTAAAATCACTAACATAATAAGTAATATCTATATGGTAATCAACTATTTTTTAAAACTCAGTCCAAGATGTACCTAGATCTAGCGTGGACATTGAAAAATTGTATTTTATGTTGTCTTATCCTTCTTTAACGGGAAGTTGGAAATTTTTGGATAGTAAGTGGATGAACTTGAAAGGCACCGATTGTGTGTAAGTATAAAAATAAAAAATAATCAAATACGAATGAATCTCGCAAATACGCCGCTGTTTTAAAACATATTTTAGATTAACAAGAAATACAAAGTTTAGAAAAGATTTTGCATTTGAATAGCGAGTAAATTCAAAAGAATTGTGGGGTAGAGATAAAAGAGAGCCGAAGGAAACAGAAAGTGGGCCTCGCAGAGGGTATAATACAACACTGGAAGTAATTTAATGTTATAACAACAATAAATTTAATGGGAGACTCCTATTTAAGACGCAATTGTAATACGGCTTATCAAGATCGAAAGTGGAGGCCCAGTAGATTGTAATGTAAGATGTATAACGAGGTAAATGCATTTTAAGATACCTTATTTACTCTTTACTCCTCCTTACTCTTTAAGGGATTCACATAGGCAAATTACATTGACGATTTGACCTTGTCTATATATTTCTATATAATATTTCAAACTAATTTTGCACGAAAAACACAAACGTAGTCCACACCTCAACGCAGTCACTAAGACACTAAAACTCCATATATTTAGAGCTCCCAGGCGGCGGACACAATTCAACAGGCCTGAAAGTTGTGGTTTTTTGTAATTACCATTAAAATAATATTAAAAAAAAAATACATTTTTTTAAACTGATATTGACTTATTAATCGGTGCAGGAATCATTTGCGCGCAATAAGCCGTTTTCGAAACAATTTTCAATATAAGTAAAATTCTTGTTATGTTCTAACTTTTATTGTGGGGTTTCTATTACTTCGATGAAAATTCTAAACAATACAATTTGTTCTTCACATGTTTAAGTATAACATTTTTTTTTTCAAACCAATTGCGTTGACACTTTCTTGTAAAATCTTTATTAAAAATGCATTTTTTTTTAGGTTTTAGCCTTTGTTTACCCCTTAATTGGTCTTCCTATCACAGCGATGATATTCACGGCGCTATAGACTGTCGCTTGATGGCGGATGGTTACCGTCATCTTTGAAGATAAGATAAGAACCTCTTGGATATTGATCCAAGAGGTACTGCGTGCGATGGTAACTCTGTTTGAATAAATGTTAAACAACTACCAAGGTTACCATAAGTATTTATTTTAAATAATAAAATAAACATTTGCATTTTGAATTTAAATATTCAAAGTGTAAATTCTTGTTTAAACTTGTAATATATATTTTTTTCACATCTGTAACACCACAATAAACCAGAGATAAACAATTGTGTAGGATCTTAGAAGATAACTTAAGTAATCAATTGAGAAAAGAACCATTTTTATTTGGTTAAAAATTCATATAAGTACTAAAAATACACAGAGTTTTGCCCTGACCTATTATTATTGTAAATTTGCATGACCCGGTTTTACCAGTGAATAGTCGCCGGGGCAGAGTAAATCTGCCATTCAGAACTAATGGGCGAGCCCCTCAAGATATAAATCTTCAATATCCTCGGAAGATTCGTCGGAATTGCTCCCGGCACCCGCTGTTAATGTTTTCTTACTTGATTATAATATAAACGCGGCCGAATATTATTTAGAATATTCAATTTCGATCAATTTCAACTCGTAGATACAGTAGACAGCATTTAATATGACTCGTCAGGAATAAGAGCGAGATGTACGGCTAAGGCTATCGGCTATTATAATGACTGTTTGTTTTCTGAATAAAGAGAGAAAAAAAATAAAATAATGCGAGTGAAGATAGATGACGTATTATTGAATGACAAAAATAACCATAGATAAATAACTAAAGATGAAAATAACGCTAAAACCGAAATGAACCGAATATCGCACTCTTGGTCCCGAAGAGCCAAATTAAATGGCGATCACACAAAAAAACGGCAAATATCGACCGTATTCTCAAGTGATCTCAAATGTATGACTTCTTTTTATATATGACTTCAAATGTATGGAAATTGCTTTTTTCTTTATTCCCTGTACTATATTATTTACTAAAAAAATGTTAAATAATAATAAACATATCATTCTATCAGAATAATAACAAATCACAGAAATCAAGGACAGAAAATAATAAATCCTACAATACGACTGACTGACAACTGACAGATCCGACTGATCGGACGAAGCAGTCGGACCACGCGGTCTCAGGGAGAATCCCAAGGAAGACTAATCATGAAAGCCAAGGCGGAGGCACAGGTCCTAGCAATATTCCACCTACGTTATCATTTTTGGGCTTATAACTATTTTGCTCATATAATTTTGCTTACAAATAAAATAGTCTGTGGTACATACGTTTACCCATTAATGTGTTTTTTATCGACTACCGCTTTCCGTACTAGGGTAATATAAATGCCTTCGCATTTCGTATGGAAACGACTAAGGGACAAAGAACAATAAGAATAGGGAACTGTGAACCAAAACGGACCAACTTAATATATTATTCTGTACTCGTAATATTGATTGATTGAATGCAAAACTACTTTATTGTACAAGGTATAGAGTAAATACAGTAGATATATTCAAATTTTTGTCAACAAAATTTGCTTACAATACATTTTTATTTGATCAAATTTGAAGAAAAGATCTAATAATACAACTAAGTGCTAATATTCTTTAACTTAAAAATTATTTAGATGGAATTTAAGTTAATATTATAAATGAAAAAGTGATATTGTTTTGTTTGTTTGTTACGCTTTCATGCCTTGGCTACTCAACCTATTATAAGGAAATTTTTAATACATATTGTCAGTGTTACAGAAAATGACATAATCTAGATTCAAATTTAGAAAAAATACATCAAGGCTAATTTGGTATAGGCGTAAGATTTTACCAAAATTATACCACAGATTATATATTAAAGCCCGTCACACACGTAGCTATAATATATATTAATATAAATTATAGCATGGCATAATATGATAAATTTTCTATACAAATGTTGGAGTGACCACGCAAGCATAATATAATATATAATTCTATGACGTCACCAATTATGGCACGGTATTTTAATCCTTACTAATATTATAAATGTGAATGTGAGTTTGTTTGTTTGTTACGCTTTCACGCAAAAACTACTGAACCCGATCACCATGAAATTTTGCATACACGTTGTCTGCTGGGATACCAGAAAGGACATAGGGTACCTATTATCCAGAACGCGGACGAAGTCGCGGGCACCAGCTAGTATTAATATATATTATAGCTACGTTTGTTGTCGCGGAGACAGCCGCGAAAACTCCATATTTTACACTGGCAACATTACCAAAGTAGAAAATGTGTTGCAAGGCGGCAACCTTCTTTCCTATATCCTAGTTTACGAGCTAAGTTAAGTTTTAAGTTAGTTTAAGTTAGTTTTCTAAGTGACGGGCTTTACTTTACCTACTGTTATTTGGTGTACCGTTGATTATGGACAGCTCCAATTGTTATTCTTGGTACGTTTTTCCGGCATAACATTCAATAGATCAATATGGGAGGCTCGAGTGTTTTGGGAAACTTCGAGTCCTTGACAAACATAAGCCACAAAAGAAACTTAATCAGTAACATTCTTATTAGATTTTTATTGTATTACATTAAGTAAATCCTGACTTATTACCTAACTTGAATAACATCAAAATCTAAGGGCTATTCTATTATATTATTATGATTGTAAGTGCTTTCTTGGGTGTATTCTAAGAAATTATTAATTATCGTATTAGAATTCCTTTAAAATTTATTATCACGACCTAGCGAAAGATTTTCCAAAAAAATAACTACATTTTCGAAAATGTAAAATTTTGGAATCATTTTAAAATAAACAAATTTTCAATAGGCGTTCGTTTACTCAATTTTAATTTTATGGTGGCCATATTTCATATGTATATACAAAGCTAAAAGGTTGTGTTGTAAAACTTTAACAGTTTCCAACAGGCGACCATGTCGCGAACGGTTTAATCCAAATTAAAATGAATCCAACTATGTTCGCGGGCTGTAGTGATCGAAATTTATAGAATTTACAAAGAGATAAAGGTCACTGGATACACCATGGGATTATTATTTACTAGATGCTGCTCGCGACTTCGTCCGCGTTGAAATATAAAAGATATAACGCCTGACAAAATATGTAAACCAATATTACGCCTGAAAATAATCTCAGAAATAAATAAAAAAATGCCCAAAGTAAAAATCCAAAATCCAAGCACCCTAACCAATCATCTAAGGGCTGTTTTTTTGGAAACTTAAACATTAAAATCACCAAGCAGATCTTTCTTAATTTGGTATCGTTACATGTGACAATGGGGACAATGTACACGTTCCCAATGGCCTCTTCGTAGGACTCCGAGAGGGGCCATTGAGAAAAAGGTGCCATTGGTAACAAGGGGCCATTGGTAACAAGAGGCCATTAGGAACAAGGGCCATTGGTTACAAGGGCCATTGGTTACAAGGGGCCACAGGGAACAAGGGGCCATTGGGAACAAGGGGCCATTAGGAACAAGGGGCTTTCACGTGGATGATCCAGTAAAGCAATTAATCTATAGCCACGTCCAATACTACAGCCGTCCACGAATCAAAGTGACCGTGGATGCGAGAACCGTATAATGGATTTTTTAATTGCAAGGGATGAAATGAATATCGTAACTTGCCTTCACTATATTATTATGTAAATGTATGGCCGGCTTTGTTCACTTAAAAAACACTATACAAAAAAAAATGAAATTTTACTGCCCGAAACAATGGCCAGTATCTACTGTTGTATGTAACATTCAAAAATGGAATTCGATATTATCAAGAATTAATAAATGAAAATAGTGAAAATGTCATGTGTAGCATGAGCAGTATTTAATAAAAATAACAGACTGTCAAAATTTTTTACAAAATATTTTGATTTTTATATTGATAAAAAAAGCTATTGTTATTGGATTTGTATTGAAGCCTGTTTGTGTGTGTCTTATTAAATTTTTATATGTATCTATGTCCTTTGTTGCAAATAAAATTTTATTCTTTTCTATTCTATTTTATTCTGTTCAGTCACATTCGTTCAAAGTTAACCCAGCCGAGTTCGAAGAGAGAAACTTTATACATATTTATATAAAAAAATACAACAAAGAACAAAAAACAGAAAATTTTATAAAACTAAACCATTAAGTACCTATCTATATATACAAGTAATAAATGAATATAGATTGAAGTCGCGAGTAAAACTTAGTATGTTAATGGCTGCGTGAAAATTGAACACAAAGCGATGATAAACTGTAGAATTTCCAAGGTAATGCTCATCGCCAATATTATCTTCAGATAATGTGTTTTTTTCGCCTATTTTTATGCTCGATTTAACTTTAATTCTCCTTTAATTTTACGCTCCGTAATACTAACAGGGGACAATTGGATGGGAAATAAAAATTTTCCCAGTTCCATTCTTTCAACATTTTCTTTGGAAGTTTAAACAGTATTTCATTCGCGGCGATCCGCCCAGCCTCGCGCTGTTCTGAACCACACACGCTCAGTGTAATTAAAAATTTGTAAGGAAATAAGTTATCTAAGTTACAGGCTCTATCTCTATATCTAGATTTTTTATGATTCATATTTAGCATTTGCTAGCGAGTGTTGAAAAATAATAAAATTAAAGGATGACAAAAATATATCCTGATATTATAAATGCGAAAGTTTGTATGGATGTATGGATGTATGTATGGATGTTTGTAACTCTTTCACGCAAAAACTACTGAACCGATTACCATGAAATTTTGCATACACTTTGTCTGGGACACCAGAAAGGACATAGGTAAAGTACCTTTTATCCAGAAAAAAGTACTGCTCCCGAGGGATTATCTAAAATTAAGGAAACTAACTCCTGGCTAAGTATAATAGCAATAACGATGTCAGGCGATATATTGCTTTTTCAACGCGGACGAAGTCGCGGGCACCAGCTAGTATTATATGAAATTGTCGTGTTACAGTGTTTGTAATAAAAACTCCTCCGATTTTTATTAAATTTTTTGTGTATATTCGGTAGGTTTGAGAATAGGTCGTCTATTGTCTAAGTGATAAGGGTGACCCACCCCAAAAAAATTTTGTATAGCAAAACAACGTTTACTGGATCAAGTAGGTAGTATTAGCACAGATTAAAATAATAGTTACTACTTATCGTAAGTATTAGTATGAATTGCGTTAATTTTTAGTTGCGTCTTCGATTGTTAGAATTCCTTGCATAAGTACTTGAAATACAGGTAGCAAAATACAGCCTCATAAGGGATGTCCGCATGAAGAGACTATTTCCCTTTGAGCTTACGGATATTACTGCGGAACTTGGCGTTGTTCTCAAACTTCCTACATTAACACACAGCTTGTTTACTTGTCTTGAAGAAGTCATTTATCAAATCTTTTTATATATTTTACTTTGTTAGATATTTTTGACGCGTCACATTATAACCTAACTTAAACTAACTAACTTAACTATAATATAACTAATTAACTAACTATAATATTAACTTATTAGTTAGTTATTAACTTAACTATATTATAACTTAACTATAGTTGAAACTATAGGCTTACATCCATACAAACTTTCGCATTTATAATATTAGTACGGATAGATAGATATTTTGTCGCCAGTATAAAAATATTTTGCATTATTTCATTTAAGCTATTTAATGTGGTTAGCATTGAATGAATTTAATAATGTATGCATTGCTAAAACAGAAATTTATTATCGTTCGAATATAAAATATTTGCTATAACGCGAACGGATTTGTGTAATCCAGTCATATTAGTGGTGGCAATTGGTTCGGCGATGGGATCATCAGCCAAAATAATAAATATTCAAAATCCGTGCATTTGGAAGCGCAAATAAAAATTTGTGTATAGTGTTACGTAACTTTTTTTCTTTTTGATGAGGAGAAATCCGCTTATAGAAATCCCTACCGCCTACCGCTGGCGGTAGGGATATGTGGGGGTCGCCCAGCACCTGATGTTAGCGGCACTGGGAATACCCACTAAAACTCCCCGATGCCTCCTTGCCCTGTGAGCGGGGTGAACCGGGTTCTGCCGAGGCACCTAACTCCGATCCACCCCTAGGGCAGCCTAGCCACTACGGGCTAGGCTATCGCCAAAGAAAGGGATTGCCCGGAGACACCCAGGCAATACCCACGCGAAGGGGGGGACCTTGTGCAGGCACACACAGCTAGCCAACCATGTGCGAGTGTTACGTAACTGGCTATTTGACAAGATTTGCCTTCGTTGATAAAGGTGAAATGTTTTCGTTAACTATGAAAATAATCAGATCTTTTTAAATTAATTATAGCTAAAAAAGATCCCGATCACGTCAGCTTTCAAACTAAAAAAAAAACCGCATCAAAATCGATTCATCCGTTTGGGAGTTACGATTCCACAGACAGATACACACGTCAAAATTCAAAATTTTAACACCCTGTTTTTGCGTCAGATGTTTTTGTTTTTGTCAGATGCCGTCTTTGCCTACATATACAAATAATTATGAAGTTAATATTGAATATTATAATCCTAATATATATAACAAATGCGAAAGTTAAGAATTAAAAATAAATATTTTTTAAATATTAATATAAAATAATATTTATAGTAATAATATAATTAAATCCGAGGAAGGTTCTTATGAAGAGGAAAACTAGAAAAATTGCATCCATGCGAAGTCAGAGGCGGGTCACTAGTTACTTAAGAAACACTTAAGAAAAAGGAGCGCAGACTATGTCGCGGGTTAAAGCTTGCTTACATACATTATGTGATGTAAAAAACAAAGGAAACAATAGAAGCCTTAAATAAGCGTACCAGGTGGAACTCATCCGTAGTTCCCACGAAGGTATTTCAGGTAAAAAAATAAATAAATATATTAACTGATTTTTCCCCACAAAACAAACCCCGTTTACAAAATTTATGGACACCGTTATTCAGCCAGCAAATAACTGGAAGGAAATACGCAAACAAAACATGTAGCCGGTGTTCGGATGTAATGCGAATTAATCACGCCATTTTGTCCGGCGACCGGCTATATTGGCACACTGGCCAATTGTTTTGGCTTACTCAAACTGAGTTTAGGGTTTGATTAATGGATTCCACCTTTAGATATTTGATAAAACCTTTTCACTTCTGAACGCTACGTTTTCAATCCTAAATAATTAAAAAAAAATTTTTTTTTTGCACGTCAGAAGTAAATACATTATCGATAAATTGTATAATAAACAAACTATTGACGAACTAAAGCTTATTATGAACCAAGAAGTACGTACTAATTCGGGTAGATGGCGCTTATGTCATACGATAACTTCACTGAGGGTGTCGCTTACAGAGCGTGACAACCGAGTTAAGTGTTTATCCCCATTATAAAAGTGCCCAAAGATTTAAATCAATCTTCTGGGTGAGCTCGCTCTATCATAGGTTGATCATAGGCCTCATCTTCGCTAAACAGCTGGATGTTGGCCAAGAGCAAACCCATCTCTAATAAAATAAATAATAATAATAATAAGATAATATTTTTTCTGGACGAAACGTAGCCTATGACCTTTTGTGATAAACGGTCGAGTAGATAAGGCGTGAAAGCGTAAAGACCAAACTTACTTCAGCATCAGCACTAATAATATTAATAGTAATATTTCACGATTAAGTATTGGTGTTTAAGCCTTGTTATGTTCTACATACACTGATAAATTATTGGCAAAATCTGTACATAATTATGGCAAACGTGTAGCAAATTAACAATGGAGATGCGTGTGAAATACTTGTCGATCGGTACATTAGCGTCTGATACAGTCGGTAACGATTTGCTTGCTATTTAAGTGCCCATATATGTAGGGCGACTATAATGGAAAATGTCTACACGGTACACAAATTAAGTAATCTTCTGTTAATTATGTTAAGAAATGAAAGATATATTTAAGTTAAATATTCTTAAGGTATTCTTCATGGATATCTTGTAGGACAGACGAGAGTAAGACCAAATGTTTGTTAGAGAATTTTTTTCCGGAATAATAATCCTATCGATTAGTATAATAAAATAGCGAGTGTTTGTTTTTTTTAATTTAAGTTGGTTCGAGTCCCGGGTGAGTCAAGCGAGTTTTAAATGCAGCTTTGTTTCTTTTTAAAAATAAAGGAATGTCTCCTTTATGTAAAATGAGCCATCTTAAGGATGGATTTAAGGTAGTTTCCCTCCAGGGCCCAACTTATTTTTCCACCCTGTATATTAAACAACACAGTATTTAAACATCCTTAGATTTGTGTACCGTGTCATATTATGCACAGCTTTACAGAGCTTAGGAGCAGTCATTGAGACAAGGAATGCTCGTTCGAGCATTATTACATTCCGATGTCACACCTACACGATTTCACGCCGCCAACTATACTCGCAGGGTCAGCTTTATGTGATTTTATTCGTGATTTTTTCCTTCATTATTGTCTCGAGTATCGCTTTTTTTAGATTGCCAGATTGCTGTTTTACATTTATATTTAACTAGCTGGTGCCCGCGACTTAGTCCGCGTGGAATAGTTATTTTGGGAATCATTTGGGTATCTCGAACGGTTTTCGCCCTCAAAGATGAATAATTTTCCCCGTTTTTTTTCCACATTTTTGACTGTTTCTTCGCTCCTATTAGTCGCAACGTGATGTTATATAGCCTAAAGCCTTCCTCGATAAATGATCTATCCAACATAAAAATAATTTTTCAATTCGAACCAGTAGTTCCTGAGATTAGCGCGTTCAAACAAACAAACAAACAAACAAACTCTTCAGCTTTATAATATTAGTATAGATTTATTTTCATTCTTTCATGATAGATCAAGAGACTGCAAGAAACACCTAGGAGTACAGTTGCGCTGCCCACAATCTGGATTTTTAGCCTGTTTTAACCAGATTAGATGATATTGTAGTTAGCGGGGAAAGCATCATAAGGGAGATTATCCTTGCAATCCTATACGTAAGCTTTAAGCCTTAAGCCTCTTAGTCAGCTTACCACATTACATTATACCACTATGATAATAACAGTCAAAATATTCCTCTGTATACTAAACTCATTTATAATGGTAGACAGCTTATATGAATCCATTTAGTTTAGCTCGTTTTCATGTCTAGGGTGACAACTACAGGCCTTTACGACAGGCGGCATCTAAAAAAGTGAAGAAAATTTCCTTTTTCGTGGTTACGAAAATGTACCAAAGGCTTTAAAATATTTCAAGGTAATATTCTGTAGCTACGCTACGGGAGGATACTAAAGCTACGCGGGTTGCTATCTTGCAGCTAATATGTATAGTACCTAAGTTATGAGGGTTTGAGTGTGAAGACGATAATCTTAGGGACATTGTCAGTTACTTTGGTCACGTGTCCGCCAGACGACCTTCAAAAATTAGTTATCAAGGACAAGGTGGTTGAAAAGAAACCCCAAGGCCGATCATCTAGCTGTTGGTGAAACCAATTACTGCTATAACTAAGTCTTCTAGTGACTCTTGCTCTGAGAATAGCTGAAAGACGGAAACAGTGGAGGCAAATAGTGCACAAAGCCATGAAGAACTTCCAAGGACAAGACCTTCAACATTGAAGTCTACGACTAAAAAGAAGATGAGGTAGACTGCTTGGTCCACTTTAGGTAAATGGCAAGTAAAAAAGGTCTCTGATTCCTCACAAGCCATAAAACAAAAGCACAAGTGCTGTTATTTACCTTTATTTACCGGGTAGTGCCCGTGGTCCACCTAGTTTGTACACTTTGGTGGAAAACGGACATAAAAAAGTGCCCGTCCACCTATCGGTATAATGACCTCATGGGAGTAAAATCATATGTCACCATGACTACTAAACCGATCACCATGAAATTTTGCATATACGTTGTCCGGGACACCAGAAATAACATAGGGTACTTTTCATCCAGAACGCGGACGAAGTCGCGGGCACACACCAGCTAGTAAAAATTATAAACACGGGCACTACCCGCTTTAAAATGTGATGAAAGAAAATACAAAATATCTTATGATCTACCTAATACTGTATTATTCCGTAGACAAATGCAAATTACCTACATTTTTCATTTTTTTATAAGTAAAATAATTCAATAAAAAGTTTATAATATTTTGTTTTAATACAAAAACCTTCCACGTATTACCTGTTATAACTATAGTTATAAGTATGAAAGCATAGTGTACTTTCAATATAAACATTATTACATTATGTCGTCGCATAGAGACGCATTTTTATATTGAATTCCCGCATCACACGCTGCAGTAAATTGTCTTTACCTAACAACGTAGGAGTAGCACATCTTTCATACTGGCGTTCGAAAGACTTTATTTGCATAAACGAATATCGAATCATTATACCTCGTATATGAAAAAACTCTAAAACTAGCCGACGGATTGACTTGAAATTTTTACACAAATTATGCAATTCGCTTCAAGGATTGATATTATCTATATACACAAAATATATAAAGAAAGAAAGAAAGAGTTGGCAGATAGTTGGGGGAGATGTTAGTGTCAAATATCACTCAAAATACATGTAAAATATTAACAGATACCTATAAACAATATAATATTACCGGAATAATAAAACTAATAAATACTAGCGCATAATTTTTGGTAATTATTTCCATGTTTCAAAAACTAATATCTCTTTAATGAAATAAATGTCCAGAATGTCCAGAATGATCCAGAAATGTCTGGAATGGTAATAGTGTATCGAATCCAGTATTCTTTGGGCCAACTACACTAAGTAGTACATCAACGTCTTGCGAGTCCATTACAATAATGGTTTCAAGTTGTTGATCAAGTTGACTCATTTTTGTACCTCTCAATAGTACGGCATGAAAGCCGTGCTTCGGCAAGCAAACGTCAGTGTGAAAGAGCTGCAACAACACGACATCCTACATTTTCTCTTATATTTCTTACGTAACATCCCGTTTAATACCTGCGACAATCACTTGCAATAATATTGCAATAGAACCGGAAAATAAGACACATACCAATTTATTAATTTTGTACCGGACACCATTGACGTAGGAAACAAAACTCTCCCATTTCAAAGGAAATGTGATGCTGGTCATATATTCTATTAATATTTTTTGTAAGGGGTTTTTTTTTGTTGGCACTTATTGTAAGGGGAAAAACACTGACACTGACACTACATGCTTTGATAGATATTTGTGTTTGTGTGTTTGTGTGCGTGCGTGCGTATGTGAATGTGTGTGCTTATACTAGCTCTTGAAAAAATAAGAAAAAATCCAGGTCACTTGGTTAAGAGACACCTCTTAACCAAGTGACTTATCTAAGTGACTTAACCAAGTGACTTAACCATGAAAAATAGACATCCTGGACGATATTTTTGGGTATTGTGATCACATATTTCAAAATTTTCAGTTTATTTTGTTTGTATAATCCCAAATAACTATGCTCTTGCAATTATAATTTCAGTTAACATAATTGATTCTGTAAATTTTGTATTCAAAAATAAAGTTCAATTAGGTAGGTGCTTAAGTCATTTTTAAAAATCTTTTTTAGTCAACTCTTCCGGACTCATCTTAATTTTTTAGTGATACACAGAAACTCTGACACAGAGTCATTATCTTTCAAACACTTAGTTATACTCCAAAATTATGTCCGCATAAGCTCTCTAATTAAAAGTAATTTAGTGAGTGGAAAATGAGAAATAGTGTTATGTGAGTGAATAATGAACATCTTTAGTGTTTAACTCTAAGTGAACTATTACGTGTATTTGGTGTCAACTTATTATTTCTTTATTATTTTCTGAAGTTTTTACTGAATTCAATATTTTTGAAATTATGCTCAAAAGCGACCAGGAATCGAATCTAATCAAGTTTCTGTAAAAAAAACAGCAATTATTTTTATCACCGAAAGTGATTCTCTAACAATAAAAATTTAACGCCTGATATAAATATTAAATCAAATTCGCGGGAAAATGCTAGTTGCTTATAAAAATCTTTCAATGTCTATGACACGTAATAGAGAATATAGATAATTAAATGGTTAACGCGCTTTTAGCCGCTAGAGCCCGAGTTGGGTAGCATATTATAAATTATTCCTGCACTTATTACAAACTAGCTGGTGCCCGCGACTTCGTCCGCGTTCTGGATGAAAGGTATCCTATGTCCTCTCTGGTGTCCCAGACAACGTGTTTGCAAAATTTCATGGTGATCGGTTCAGTAGTTTTTGCGTGAAACAGTTACAAACATCCATAGGTACATACATCCATACAAACTTTCGCATTTATAATATTAGTACGGATGTAGTTTTGATGTACAGGCATGTCTCAGGCACAAAGGTAAACACATAAACATTTGCCCCTAGCGGGATTCGAACCTACGACCGTTTGGTTAACAGCTAGAGTTACTAACCACTAGACCAACTAGACCAAACGTCTGTCCGTTGATTACGAATACGAGCCTGTGAAATATCCCACCATTGGACAGGTGCCACATTGTCGCCAGGCTGGTTTCCTGAACGACTGAGAAACGCAGTGCCACTGCTTGCCAGGACCACACCAGAGTCAATTGTGAAATTTAATATGAAAAGTTCACGAGACGGAACGTTAAAGCAAGCACCTTAACTTTTCGACCAAAAAGTTCAAAAAATTATATTATTAGACAAAAAAATTAGGTACACAGTAAAAAAATACCAAATAATTTGTTTGTAAGAACAAATAAAATCAGAATATAACATAATCATTTATAACAATTATATTGTCAAAGATACAAGTTACAATCTCGTCACTCAAGAATAAGATTTGCTTTCCTCCGTCTGAACTCCAAATAGCTACTTAAAATTTAGAGGTTCTGGCCAGCGGCCATATTGGAATATTTATTCAAGCTGGCTTTAAGGAAATCAAAGAGATTTTTCTATTTTACCTTATCTCTGACCGCATTGAGACGCAATAGTCCAGAAGTCTGCAGTATATATGTATAATAATGGTGATTCTATAACCGAGTTACTTAGAAATTCAAATGAGCTTTTCTTCGAATTGGACTTTTGAAAAGTATTTTTAAAATTGTTACTCGTAGTCTGAAAAATTCAAATGATGTTATGTTATTTAGCCATATTTTTTTAATTTTATCTTTGTACTTAAATATTTAAAAATTGTGGTGCTACTTTAATTTAAGTAAAACAAGTAGTTATTTAAGAAGGTACTAAAAAACTTAATTTATTATTTCGAAAACAGTATAAATATATCTATATAAAAGAGGGACATTTTAAAAGAGTACTTGATGTATGTGAACATTCTTCAAGCTGGAACAGAGTAAACAGTCTACAAATGGCTGTACAGTCGACAGAGTATTTTCAGACCAGACACAAACATAGTACTAATTTTTATACGTCGCAACTTCGGCGTACCCGAAAATGGAGGTACGCCGAATATAGGATTACTGTTGAAAATATACATACAACGGTTTAAAAAAAGTTACGTCGTGTCACGTTTTTTGACGCCAATGATCTCCTAAACTACTGAACCGATTTTGATAAAACTTGGTAACTATGTGTAATTTGGTCCAACTTAAAAGACAGGATAGTTTTTATTTTGAACCCGGGCGACGCCGGGAGCCTGTAGCTAGTATTTTAATATTTTTTAAACCTTTTCATTGATGATATTTCCACTTTACAACAATTACCTTAGAACCAACAGGATTCTTAGTAGGTTGTTGCACTTGCTAGTA
This sequence comes from Synanthedon tipuliformis, assembly GCA_947623395.1. NCBI lineage: Eukaryota > Metazoa > Arthropoda > Insecta > Lepidoptera > Sesiidae > Synanthedon > Synanthedon tipuliformis. The sequence goes on along the minus strand of OX392431.1, from coordinate 6,361,293 downwards.
GGAACCAGGAGGTTTACACTAAAAATTTTTATCTCCAGACGAATATGTTTGATAATATCATATTACGTAGCCGATTGTACTTTCTAAAGCCACTTTTCCACATGCATGTACGCCGGAGAAAGTTTTTGTACAACTAGGTACCTACTGGAATTTACGTCGCGTGGAAAATTTTTAAGTGCATTAGAGATATGCATGAATAACTTTGCAATGTTGTGGGTGTTTTTCCCGAAAAGTTTTCCGCATTAAATCAGTCACTTGACTTGACAACGTACAAACATACAGTCACACACACAGAGAGAAACTGTAATATACTTGTATTATAAGCATATTAGACAGTTCTAACATGCTTAGACCGGCCTTGCGGGAGATTGCCGCCTGTCGTAAGGTCCGCGTACCTCCACCTTCGGGTACGCCGGGGTTCCGACAAGGAGCGTAGCTCTCCTCGCGCTGGATAGCAGCAGCGGGGCACAGAAGTCGTGTCGTAACGGTCATCTAAGGCCGCGCTAGGAAGTCGTTGGGTTTTAGCCAGTAGAAGTCCGGCATAACCGGGTAACGGCATAACGCTGCCGGGTATCCAAGAGAATTTTCCCAACACGTTAAAAAAGGCTTATAAGGCTTATATCCAGTAGTGGAATTCCTACGGCCGATGAAGATGCTATTGAGAATTAAATGTAGAAAATGAATTTAAATGCTATAAATTCTACTTTTTTTTTGAAAAAATAGAATAAAAATTTAATATACTTCAAAACTTATTTAATTCAATTATTATAGAGGTCGCTCACTTGTATGAGTTTTCAGAAACCTTTCAGAACATTATGTAGTGGCCGGAAATAACCCTTCACACCGGAAATAATTGATTGAGGTCGGTACAAACAGAATAATAGACTAATTTTATTAGTAAGCGTTGTGGTTGTTTCAATTTATACTAAAATTATAAAGAGAGAAGATTTGTATTATTGTATGTTTGTAATAAATAAACTCAAAAACTACTGGACTCATTATAAAAATTCTTTCACCCATAGAAAGCTACATTATTAGCGAGTAACATCTTCTAATATATAAAATTCTCGTGTCGCGGTGTTTGTTGCCAAACTCCCCCGAAACGGCTGGACCGATTTTGATGAAATTTTGTGTGCTTATCGGGTAGGTCTGAGAATCGGCCAACATCTATCTTTATACCCCTAAATGTTAAGGGTGGTCCACCCCGAAAATCTATTTTTTATTTTTTCGCAAAACAACGTTTGCCGGGTCAGCTAGTAGGCTATATAAAAAAGCCTATAAAAACTAATAAAATACATGCCATAATTGGTATAACTTTCTCTGAAAGCTGTGTATGTATTTTAGCATTCTTTTGGTTGGCGTAGCAAACTACAGCGCGTTCTTCTCCATAAAACATAGAAGAGGCCGGTGCCCAGCATTAGTACGACTTATATATGTCGTCGGCACATCGTAGAATTGGGCATGTCATGATATTCCTGGGCAGATCATATTTCTGTTAAAACTGAGAAGGTCGCCTCACTCCGCTCCACTTCGCTCGGCTTCCATGTAAACTTAACACGCTCCTCCTCGCTTTGCTTCGCTCCGCTCGCGCTCCTCGTCACACCTATTTTTGACTTTTGGTAAAAGATTTTTGATTTCACACTGTACGATCTGCCCAATTCTACGATCTGCCCACAACATATATATGACATATAAAGATACTATATAAGAAATACATTTTATGACTATAGACTCTTAAATTAATGTGCAAAAGTAAACATGTTTTCAGTGTGGTGTTCACAGATGACCGGCCGCCATATTTATTAGCAAACCACATCCGTTTCCGTCTACGGCGGTGATTTAAGAACAATTTCCGTAGTATCTAACACTCGATATTATTTTTGAATCATAGCTATATTAGAAAAGTTTACACTTATAATCAGTAAGTACACTTTTGATCAATTTATTAAAAGAAAGGAGTGGCAGGCGAGCTGACAATATACTACATGGTATAAGAGCTCTGCCTATCTTTATGGGATACAGCACTAATTAAGGCAGCACTTAGCAGAAAACGTTATTTTCATTGTCTAATTTGACTTCTTACAATAAAATTACAATAACACAGGGAATAAATAGACTATATTAAAAAAAAGTATGAATCGGCCAGACAAAAGTTTGAATACGAAGAAAATTTCAACAACTACATTTTAATTATTAATTATTATTACAGCTTATTAATTTACTTAAGTTCTATACTAAGTTACCACCCGTAGCTTGGGTCTGCTCCCGCCACCAGCGAATAAAAAATTAACATTAAGTAAAAAAAATAAAATACGTGAATAATAATAATAACTACACTGGACCGCAAAGAAAAACCGTCGGATAGAAAATCTCAAAAGAAAATCAATATCTTCGAAAGTACCTGACCTTTATGAAATAAAAACTAAATTAAAGAATATTTTAATGTGCTTAAATAAAAATAAAATTTATTTAGTGTAGCTTTAATTTAGGCTTCATTTCATAAAAGCTAGGTTAGGTACTTTTGAAGGTATTAAAGATTTTCTAACCAACCCTTTTTTCTTTGCAGTCCACTGTATATTTCAGACATATGGCCATAGCTTTTAAAAAAAGTCAAAAAGTTAAGATGTTTCAACGTCTGGAACTATAATCTTCTAAAAAAGGAAACCAGAAAGAAATAATGGCTCACCGTGAACGCATGGTTTTCGGATATTCTTGTAAAATATTGTATGATCTCCTGTTTTAAAACTTGAAATAAAGCTCGCTTCCTCCAAGAGGATAGCAATAAAAATAAATTATGGTGTTGTGGCGATTCTCATGTTCAAAGTTATGGCTGAACCATAAAATGGGACTACATTTTGTTGTTGAGTAAATTTAATAGTGAACAAAAGTATTATTTTGCCAATGATAAATTTAGTTATTTCTCTGTCTTATGGCGATTCATTGAAATTAGCATCTACATCATATTCTCCTACTGTTAACTTAGCTTAGACTAAAACCATGGACCAGATATACCTCTACCAAGGGGCTAAGGGTATATCTGGTCCATGGTCTTGGGCCAAATAAGTAAAGAGTGGTTTTTGCATTCTTTCATGCATGCATTCGCATGATTTCACACTCATTTTAAAAGTAAATAAAAATATTCTTTTTAGCATTTTTTTTTTTCATTAGAGATGGGTTTGCTCTTAGCCAACAACCAGCCATGTGGCAAGGATGAGGCCTACGATGGAGCGAGATCATCCAGAAGATGTCTATTCACTCGAACCTTGAAAAGATTAGGGTTATATGTGCTCGGAAATACAGACGCCGGCAGGAGTTCCAAACCTTGGCAGTGCGCATTATAAGGATGTTTTAAAGCGCTTGGTCCGAAAAAGAGGGATTTGGACAAGATGAGGATGGCAACCAGCCGTACGTCTGAATGTCCGATGGAAGAAAGGGGAAGACGGTATGAGCTAATGCAGCACCTGAGTATAGAAATAAATTAAGGTAACTTAAAATTTGGGGCATAGCTTTCGTCGTATCATTTGAAGAAATTATATGAATAAAAAAGTCACAAAAAAAACCATAAAGAAAATCTTGTGTAAAGCGCTTATTTTCTTTAAAAAAATAAAAAACGTCTGTGTCCATTTCTACCCCACCAGTCATTTAAGTTACCCTTGCAATAGGATCATCTTATCTTTTGAAAATTTTCCAAAAGTTCTCAATTTAACGAACCGAAGACTTCGCACCAATATGTCTTTAAAATCCTGCGCCATAACTTATAAACTGACACTAAAGTCTGGAAGCATCTGTTAAATGGGGCAAATGTTCACAGAAAGCTTTAATATATTAGATAATATATTTTCATATTTTACGAGATTTTAGATTAAATAGTTCTACACGTTTATTCTACACACATGTACAAGTCAATATAAAGATAAAATATAAGATAATCTCTATATATTTATATAAAAATTACGTGTCACATTGTTTGAGGCCAATGAACTCCGAAACTACTGAATTGATTCTGAACCAATTGAAAATTACAATTGGTAAAAGTGTTGGTTAATTCATATTTTAATTTAAAAAAATATTTGTAAGAATCTACTACTGTATGCAAGTATAATTACAACATTTAATTTGTCTGACATAACAAAAATCTTATTGTCACCTTATTAGAAAGGGACACACGGCTTGTCTACTACATATCCTGCTCGGCTCGCTTTTAGATTCAAGTAATAAATCCTTTTATAATAAATCCATGGTTTAGGTTAAGAGGAGCAAGCCGTTTAAGCTGTTTGACTGTAAAAAGAGTAGTCGAAATTGTCATGTTGAAAAAACCGGATTATTTTGGAGTCACTTTAATAGCGACAAACACATGCTTGCATTAATTTTGGTGTTTTATGGAATAGTTTTTATTTTGCCGTTAAACTAAAAGTTAATTAAAATTAACTAAAACCAATAGTTATCAACATCGCTTAAAATGGCTTCAAAATGTTTTAAGCATGAAATATTTGCCGCCAACACTGAAACCTCCTCTCAGCGGGACAAAGAGCGTACAATCCGGCCGCATTCGTTATTCAGGCGCGGCCCGGCAGGCACCTGATTACGCGCTTCAGTGACCATAGTGATGCGACAACAGTCGACATTTATCTATCGATATTCTGTTATTATAAGACCTAACATGCCGAACAAAGTGTTGATAATATAACAATTTAAAGAAATACATAATTTAAACAAATGCTGCACCAGAAAAACTTAGAGTTTATCTGTGTTCAGAAAAAAAGCAATAAACTCCTGTATTGTTTTTTACAATATACAATATACAAAAAAATATTTTTTTTGACAAACACAACGATATAAAGAAAGAAAGAAAGGGAAATAGAAAGAAAGGATTTTATTCAACAAAAAACATAATACAACAAAACAGAAATTAATAAACAGGTAAAACATAACGTGTGTCCTCGCGGCAGTGAATTGGATACTGGCTCATTATACTATACTACCATACTTCAGCCAGATAACATTATACTTGAAGAATCCTTAAGACTAAAGCGGTGTTTTAGCAAAAATAAATAAATAAAGCTATTTGATGAAATTGGCCGGTGGATAAAAGAAGTAACTACAGTTACAGATAGCTGATTAAAAATTATTCCCAACTCGGATAGATTGATTCAAACATTTTTCAAAACGCCAAAATAATAATAAAATACAAATACAAACCTTTTGTTTGTTACCTATACAGCCGCATGTCCGTATTTTACAAATGAATATTAAATCACAAATGAATTGAAATTAGAAATTAAATTAATTATAACTTAAGTATTCAAGACAGTAGTTCAAGAAACACAACTTCAAGAAATAATCATTGTCTTTATACGGTAGGTAGTCGGGGTACGAAAACCTTCGTCAATTTTTATATTAATTCCGTTATCGAAATCGTAGACTCTTAGTACCTTTTGAAACTAAAGCACTAAAGAAGGCAAATGACATACGTTTGAAATGAAATTTTGGCATGACTGACAATTGCCCTGGTACAAGCTAATTTCGACTTTAATGTGACGAACCTTTTCTTACTCCGACTGTACCATGAAATACTTAATTTAAAATGCTGCTCTATATTATTTTAACATCGTCGTATTATTATCGACAAAGTCGACATCACATCACTAGAGCGTTATAGACTCGCAGAAGTGAGCATTTGGTCCGATGCCGTCCTCCCTTCGAGAACATCTATTGAACCACCACTTAGATTATTGCCACACCGGAAGCGGCGCAGGAGGGTTAAGCTCGTTGCTTGGATGGGTCATCCCTCAGTCTCAATTAAAAAGGATGAACTTAAAAGAGAAATTACCTTCAATTTCAATTATCGATATTACGAGTTAGGTACAAATTTTTGTTGTCGAATAGACCACACCCCATGATTTATAGGGATACTCGTTTCATGTTATTTTTACATATTTTAATATCAGTACTGTACTAATATTAAATATAAATTATCCTACTTCCTTTCCACACATAAATTTGTAAGACATTGAACCTGTATTTCTTTTTTGCTCACTGAGCTTTTACAGCTTATGCTGCTTATTAAAATCATTATCATTAATGTGATTAATGTTACCATTAAAATGATAACATGAGACTTGTTAAAATTTGAACTAACTTATTTTGTAGCAATTTTATTTATTTATGACGAGCCATTCACAGTCTTAAAGTGTTATCAATACAATGAGTGGCCGTACGAATGAATTTCTAATATTCCGAATGATATATTTTCTCTATTGTAAATAGAATTGAGTGCGGGATTAAACTGCTACCTTTCCGTAAGGAGTGAAAATATACATAACAATGCACCATTATTGCTAAGCGTCCGTTGCCGAGTCACTGATGAAACGGACCCGTTGCCATGGAGACCGCCAATGACATATAGATAATGGAAAAGTACTTAAGAATAAGAATAAATTTTTATTTGCAACAAAAGACATATAAATATACATTAAAATATAAATATAATAGACATATAAATATAAATAGATAGCATATAAAAAGACAAACACAAACGTCCCCCGTCATAAACCGGCTCTAACTCAGCATAATAAGCTCTACTTCGCATTAAAATGTCGGCGGCTGATCATAAAATCGGGCAGTTCGTGATGTGCCTAGGCAGATCGTGATATGGCGGTGTTTCATGAAGTTGCAAAGTGATCAAAAAAGTGTTTATCAAATTACATTTGATCAAAAACTAATCATAATCTCTCAATACATGAACCACATACCTGGACATACAATGGACAGCTAAATCGTCGTGAACGGTACATTAAAAAAAAACTACTGAACTGATTTGGATGTAATTTGGGACACTTATAGCTTATAGACTAACATATAGGACACTTTTATTCTGAAAAATAAAAATTAGGTTTCTGAGGGATCGTCCAAAAATATAAAAAAATTGGGCGCCACTGTCGCAGTGGCGGTGCCACAGTAGTCACAGCGAGAAATATGTCAGATATTTTCTCAGGTGATACAAATTTTATTTCTGGTCACCGCGACTACGTGGACGTAGTCGCGGTCACGAGCTAGTTGAAACATACAATAAGCCCTAACGATCCAATAGCTTAAAATATTTATTAAAAATCTTTATAAAGGGTTAATTTAATTTTAGTTTGCAAGTATGCAAGTATACCTACTCTCAAATTTTTTTTTAGTTATAAGAAATGTAATATTTAAGAATATAAAGAAATTAACTATAGCATAATTTATGTAATGAAACACAATAGCACAATTGTTTTATTTTTAAATAAATTGGTTAATATTAAATAATAGGTTATTGATAATAGTTTGTTAATAATAAATAATAAAAATAATAGGTTTAGACATATCTATAAACTATATATAAACTGACATATCTAGACAAAATTATTGGCACAGATCTATGTTCATACTCTAGTTAGACATTCGGTGCTTCGTCATGGCACCAAAGTCAAGCGAGCTTATATTATCAGGCGTTAAGAGGTCTCCTAAAATTTTGGGACTGTGTTAAGGCACTACTAATTTTATATTCCATCTATTAAGATAATTTTATTATATTATTATTTTCTATTAGTATTTCATATAATATATTATTACCTACTTACCTAAATAATAAACAAAAATATAGTAGGTACCTACTATCCTGCCTGCCTTCAAGTGGACCGTCAGCTTGTCTGTCGACAGTAACATAAAAAAAAAGGTACCGCAAACCGTTAGTCAGCGCCTCAGGACGCTGTGATATCACGCTGCGTATCTTGGAGAGAAGCCGATCATCCACCGCCGACTAAACTAACTAACTAAACGCCAAGTTAGTTTAGCGTGGTTTAGCTTAGCTCGCATAGTTGAGCCAGTTTTTCATACATGGTGCGTCCACCGCAAACTATGCCAGCTTCACTAAATAAAATAGCCCAACTAAGTCGAACTAAATTACTTGTGCGCGTCTCACCCCCTGGCGCCTGTCGCTAGTGTTGTTTGTTTGTACACTTTTTCGGTGGACGGACAAAACATTTGCTAGTTAGTTTAGTTTAGTTTAGTTCACTGAGCTTAGTTTCCAGTTAGTTTAGTTGGCGGAACGATCCGCTTGAGGCCGCGTACCTACTTACTGAACTTCGTACGTTTTTGCGTAGTAAATAACTTCTCATCAAATCTATACTAAGTATTATTATAAAGCTGAAGAGTTTGTTTGTTTGTTTGTTTGAACGCGCTAATCTCAGGAGCTACTGGTTCGAATTGAAAAATTCTTTTTGTGTTGCATAGATCATTTATCGAGGAAGGCTTTAGGCTATATAACTTCACGTTGCGACTAATAGGAGCGAAGAAACAGTCGAAAATGTGGAAAAAACGGGGAAAATTATTCATCTTTGAGGGTTTCCGTTGCGTGCGCTGCGAAAACCGTTCGAGTTACCCAAATGATTCCCAAAATAACTATTCCACGCGAACGAAGTCGCTAGCACCAGCTAGTTGTGTATAAAATAAATGGCTTATCCAAAATTTTCGACATGGTTAAGAAACGTTTCGCAACTCCTTGTTCTCTTATAGTTACCTATGCCTAGGTCCTACGTTATTAATGGTTTTTGTGAGGTCGACGGAACCCACTTTTTGAGCTGTCAACCTGATACACCCCACCTGAACCTTAAATTGAGAATATTATTCATGAGACTATATGTGCTAGGTATGTAATTTTATTTAAGTGTAAAGTATATTATATACTTTGTTTTAATTTTATTTCGTAATCTACATTATACATTACGAAACATAAACATATTAATTATTTATTTTTTACACAGACTTGATTTGTATAATCAAAGAAATCAATATATTGTGATATTAACTCTTTTAATAACACAGTATATCTATAAATATCATATATCTATACATATTATAAAATAAAGTAGCTGTCTGCCTGTTTCCCTGCTAACGTCTTCTAAACTATGCAACAAATATTAATATAGTTTACACTAATGCAAAGACCGATAAACGAGGAAATTTTATAATATAATAAAATAGTAAAAACGATAATTTACAGAAAAATTGCAAAAATAAAATAAAATTACAAAATAAAATTACAAAAAAAAAACCATACGAATTCTTTCCTTTAACATTCCGATGTTTAAGAATTATATTTAGCTATAGTTAGCTCAAATATTCCCGAGGGATGCGGACAAAGTCGCGGGCACCAGTACTAATATTTTTATCTAATTAATTCTATCCAGCTAAGGTAAATGATGTGCTATAAGCGTTATGATAATTTCGTATTATAGGTATCCGTTGCAGAGACGTGTTATATTTGAACTTCCACGTGGCGTACGAACTAAAACCACTGATGCAAGGAAACGATAGTTTAACTACGAGTAGTTACAGCTCGGAAATGCATTCCAGCTTGTTACGAGGCAATTAGCGCGAATCATAGAACTTCAAACGATTCACGTTTCGGAAAACAAATTGGATTTTCGCACAGTTTCTGAGTTGAGATTTTCGATGATTTGATAATTTTCGAGCACAAGAAAAGTAGGATTGGTGCGAGCGAAAGATAGTTATTACATAATCCTACAGGGTATTTGTAACTTTAAAAGTAATATTTTATGAAACCATAAATTCATGTCCCTTAGCGTAAATAAGAAGATAAAGTGTATAGTATAATTTGAGGGATTTCTCCACGGAGAGCCACATTGTTCGACACACCGCGCCCTATGTATGGCTAGACCTATTCCGCGTACATGTTTTACACAGTAGTACAATTTTCGTATGTATGTCATTAATTTATAGGTACCTACCTACCTATGAAATCGTTTATCCTAAATACGCACACACACACGCACACACACGTTTTACGACACGTTTGGTCTAGTGGCTAGTCTATAACACTAGCTGCTGACTAAACGGTCGCTGTTTCGAATCCCACTAGCGGCAAATGTTTATGTGTTAACATTTTACCTTTGTACCTGAGTCATGGATGTTTGTATTTATAATATGTATGTATTAACAAAAAAAAGTAATCTGTGTAGTATATATAGTTTTTGATAGGTATCCATAATACAAGCATTAGTTGCTTACTGTTGAACTAAATGGTGCTGTTTGGAATGTGTGAAAATTATCTGTACATTAATCTATGGCAAATTGGATATCTATAAAAGATTTTTTAAATAACTTGCCAAGGTTATAATGCTTTTTTGTAAAAATACCAAGTATCAAAATTGGATGAATTTTTAAACAAAACAAACAAAATAAATAAATAATGAATTTATGACTGCAATCAAAAGCATTTAAGATTACATAAAAAATAAATATATGCAGAATTGGAAAAATGTCTTCCAAAAATGCACCCTGCATATCTGTATTATCTCTTAACCAAGTAATTTGTATTTTTTTCCTTGAAAAAGACCAGAAGAAGAAGAAGAAAAAGTTGAATAACCAGCCTGTCATCCCGTGCCCACTTGATGTTGAGTTTCGGAACATCCTGTATGTATATTACTAGCTGGTGCTCGCGACTTCGTCCGCGTGGAATAGTTATTTTGGGAATCATTTGGGTATCTCGAACGCAGCGCACGCAGCGCACGCAACGGAAGCCTTCAAAGATGAATAATTTTCCCCGTTTTTTCCACTTTTTGGACTGTTTCTTCGCTCCTATTAGTCGCAAAGTGATGTTATATAGCCTAAAGCTTTCCTCGATAAATGATATATCCAACACAAGAAGAATTTTTCAATTCGAACCAGTAGTTCCTGAGATTAGCGCGTTCAAACAAACAAACAAACTCTTTAGCTTTATAATATTAGTAAGTATAGATAAGAGGCAAAAGGTACAATTTGAATTAGTTTCGAGTAGATATACTACTGTCTCGACTTGTCAATTTCCAGTTGCGTAACATTACAGCTCCCCTAAGTAATGCGTAATATGACAGTAGACTCCAGGCACTACCCGCCTACTTGTTCTATACTTGTTAGTTATTTTATGTTCGTAACACTTAAGTTGTTATATCTTAAATAAGATATGTTTTAAGACATATTACTACGCTAGCTGTGACTTGCGGTTTCGCCCTTCCTAAAATCAGTTTCTTTTTAGATTTAATTTAGGTTTATTTACAGATTATACAGCTATAGGTCTAAAACTAGGCCCTTTTTTGCCCCCAAAAAAGAAGTGACAAGTCACCTATTACCGGGAATAATTTATCTGATAATACCTTTGTTTGTACGGTAAACATTAAAAAGAAAATAATAAAAAAAAATTCGCCTATCGAAGGATGCACTAAACCGAGTGAATATTTAATGAAACATAAAATTATTTCTAAAAGTAACTAATCAACACTTTACTTGTAGTTGGTGAAAGAGGCCCTAAGAGCTCAAATTTAAAATTATGACTAGAGAATTAGAATTATTGACTGTGTTTCAATAAAATAAAATAAAATAAAAAATAAAAATGCGTTGTTGAAAGACAATATTTTTGAAGGAAGTTTCAGGTGGAAAAGGTTGTGTTCACTCAGGTCACTAAAGGTGAAACATTGTTTTATTTTGAAATACACGTTTATAGCTCATCAATCATTTCCTAATGGCCGTTAAACACAGAGAAGTGTTATACTATCAATCCCCACAGAACAGTTCAAACCTTCAATTTTTCATATTTCATATTTTCACTAAAACCTATTTTTAAGTCACCTCTTTTAATGGGATTGTTACTCGTACATTTTTTTACTATTTCATTTTTTCAAAAATGTACATTTTAAATTTTAAATAAATATCTTCACACATTCCACACAGCACCATCTAGTTCCACACTAAGCAACTAATGCTTGTATTATAGATACCAGACAGTTGATATTCTACCTATATAGATTACTTTTTTTGTAAATACATACATATTATAAATACAAAACATCCATGACTCAGGTACAAAGGTAAAATGTTAACACATAAACATATGCCTCTAGCGGGATTCGAACCCGCGACCGTTTGGTTAACAGTTAGGGTTACTAACCACTAGACCAAACGTCTATAACGTAACTATAACGCATAAACATAACGCATTCGTGTAGCAATTTCGTTTTTACAATAGATAAATGATTGGTCTCGCTGCGCTAGACTAGATATCGCCGTTGTACTTGTAAAATGCGGCATAAAATAGTAGGCCGAATTCGGCGTACCTAAGCCAGTCACACTGCAAACTTTCTGTGATGTGTACGTGCCGAATGTTTTATTAAATTTTAGGCATAATAAAATACCAGTTTGCGTAAATAGTGAAACTGTGTAAAAATATAATAAAAATGGGTAAAAAGTGACAAAAAGTGACGATTTTTTACACACACTACAATAAAAAGTTGCCACGTTTTCGGAGCTATTGCTTTTGTATAGTGCTCTATCTAGTCGAGCGCGGTGAGACAAATCAATTATCTTTGGTTTTTACTATCATAAATTTTCATAGCACGGGCTTATATTATATTTATGCAAATCGATTCTTATTCGTAAACTGCAAAACCAATTTTCATTCAATGCTTCATTTCTTCTATTTTTGAAGGAGCTGCAAAGGCTTCTTTTGTTGTGCCCCGTCAGCGCCTACATTTGGGGGTGTCTTTCCACTCCTTTGAACTGAATGTAACGTATGTCAAATTATTTTTTTACGCTACAAAGATTGATGACGACGTGAAAGAAGCTACGGTCTGCTCTGTATCAATAATTGATGTGGAAAATTACAGAAAATATACCGGCGCGTATTTGTGGGAGCTATCAATCATATTTTGTTGAACGACAATGAAATGTCGAGCCCTCGCGATACGTTTAAATTGTATTTCTATTTTATTGTAGCTATTTTTTGTGTAACATTTTATTTACATTACACTAACGGTTGCACGCGACTTTTCCCGCGTAACTATATAAAATATAGCCTATGTTATTCGCTGATAATTTAGCTTTCTACAGGTGAAAGAACTTTCAAAATCGGTCCAATAGTTTTATTAATTACAATCATACAAATCTTCTCTCTTTATATTAGTAGGTATAGACTAGCTCTTTCCAGTGGCTTCAGCCGTCTTAACAAGAAATAATTTATGCAAATTGCTAAGGGCCGGTATTTCAGTCTTTACTTAAATATTTACACTTAACTAAGCTTCACTTTACCATAAAGCTAAGCTTTCTCAGGAACGAATTTGTGTAGAGTGAAAGATGAAATACGCTATAGTAAAGTTAAGCCTCACTTACATTTTATTTCTAAGAATAGTAACGGTTGAACATTAACATCCACGTGACGTCATAAGCAACTAACAACTTGCCGGCCAGTATTGCTAACGGTACTGAGTGTGTCAGTAGATTACGTCACTAAAACGCCGACCAGCTGCATTAGCAATTTGCAGTAATTATAACATGTTTTTATTTGGTTAATGATTGCTTGAACTATGTCTATGCTGTCAATTTTTCGCAATCGCCTTTAGGTATTTTATACTTTCTATACCACGTAATGGCTTATAGGATGCCAGAGCCATCCTTATCCTTCACACTTGCAGTACTTATAACGTTGCTTGGGTTATAGGCGACGGTGACCACCTACCATCATGTGGACCGTCAGCTTTTCTGTCGACCTTAACATACAAGAAAAAACCCAATATATTCACTAAGCATCTGTATCTGCATAAAATTAATTTAAAAAAAATGCTTACGAACGAAGTTGCAGACGATCGCTTGTCATAAATAATTACACGAAACTTTGTGACACAAGAATAGTTGGTAATCTAATTAAATAATCTTGCTTACATCCGTTAAGTCTGGTAATAAATCTGAGGGTACATTTATATCACCCACAGATTACCGTGAGCGCTAAAACGAGGATTAGTTGGACCTCAATTACACCGTTGCGTAAACAGCGCTAATTGGTTCGATCAAAAGAATAAATAAGCTTAAAATTTAAGTGTGAGATTAAAAAAACATTGTCTGGTTTTATGAAACCTCGATGCGTGAAACTTTTTTTCCACATGGTCATCTGCTGTGAGCCATGGGCGTCGCCATATTGGCCTTTACCTTTTCACTTTACCCCTACTCCGCGGCAGAAACCCAACAGCATACGCGCTATTATATCACATTGTGGTATCCTGTAAAGAGCTGATCACTGCCCCCAGACGGGTTGTCTAATTTAAGGCATTGGAATACAGTCTTCCTTTTTTTTAACGTTGGGAAATCCTCTTGAATACCCGGGAGTAACACTGCGGGGTTATGCCGGATTCGTACCGGCTAAAGCCCAACGACTTTTCTAGCGCGGTCGTAGTTGGGCGGGGTCACGGGGAGGTTAAGACACGACATCGGTGCCCCATCACGGCTATCCAGCGCGGGGAGGCTTACGCTCCCTGTCAGAACCTCGGCGTACACGAAAGTGGAGGTACGCCGTCCACCACTAAATAGTACAATCACAGCATACTTATTTCATACAGTAGGCCGACGGAGACGTCTAGACAGGGCAATCGTGCGGGGCGCGAGGGGTTAGGCGCGATTGGGACGTGCCCAAGCTGCATACTTCGTCGTTCTTAGTAGCTTGGGATAAATATTCCAGGGCTATCGCGTCTTTCAGATTTTAATTTATCACATAAATCAAAATAATGCATACGGCATGTGCTGTAAGTGCGTGCAAATCTTTATCTCGCATAAATAAAGAACTAAGCTTTCATCAATTTCTGCACGATGAAGAAAGGTACTTAAGCACATTTTATATTACTTAATTTGTGTCAACATTTCCGTAATTTTTAAATACCTACACAGGCCGGTATCGCCCAACATCAAAGGCGTCGGCTTACTTTAGGAAATAAGTATGCTGTGGTGCAATGGTGTAATTGCGTCTGCACTTCCGTTTAAATAGCATTTAACTCCATCTGAGTTATTGAAGGTTTACTGAAACCAGGTGAGCTGATGTATACTGTGTTTTGTCTCCATTTAACAATGGATTAGGGATTTTTAATTTAGAATGTTTGTATGCGGTAACCTTGACCTTATTTACTTTTTAAAGAGAGCTTTGTCGACGGTTACAAGCGAATATTGGCGAGTCCCTCATCCCCCCTCCTCGACTGTCCCGGTCGACGAGGGAGTGCATCAATGTCATTTCCCCTCTCCCAAAATAAAGGCAAGTCTAACACAAATGAACTATGTTTTTATGGTGGTTTTAGATTTACGATAATAGGTAAATGTATGGTCTCGCTGCGCACGACTAGATACCGCCGTAGTACTTGTAAAATGCGGCATAAAATAGTACGCCGAATTCGGCGTACCCGAGCCAGTCACACTGCAAACTGTCTGTGATGTGTACGTGCCGAATGTTTTATTAAATTTTAGGAATAATAAAATACCAGTTTGCGTAGTGAAACTGTGTAAAAATATTATAAAACTGGGTAAAAAGTAATAAAAAGTAACTCCCTCTTTCCCATATAATTATAATGTCGAACACGGATATTACAATAAGGTGTTCTATCAAGTAATTGTGTAAAACGAACGCGTATACTATAATTCAACCGAATTGTATGAATGAATAAATCAGTAGACACTCAATTAAGCTCTTTTGTGTGACCACTTTGACGTTTCCACATTAAATTCAGCGATTCACCTGATCATCTGCAACTACATCAAATGTATGGACGGGTCTTATCTTGTATACTTTTTTAGTTTTATTAAATACCTACTATTGTACTCCACTTCGCCCGCGTAATTTTATACAATAGAGCCTATGTTACTCGCGAATATGGAGCTTTCTATGGGTGAAAGAATTTTACAAAATAGGTTGAGTCATTTTTGAGTTTATTAATAATAAACATACAAATCTTCTCTCTTTATAATATTAGTATAGATATAGATTATATATAATTTATAAATACTATCTTATATGCTATATATAATGCAATTTCTATAAGTATCGTTTCATTGTTGCTTATCCCAACCCAAAGACAAAATTCAAATTCTTTAAGTTGCAGAGTAACAAAATGTACCAGTTAAAATGTCAGTAATGTTTTTTTCTATTTCAATTAAACAAAATTATATTTTAACATAGGCTATATTTTATAAAGTTATGCGCTCAAAGTCGCGTGCAATTTTTTTTTGATTACTAAGCCTTGGTACGTCTATTAATTCAATACTGTGTGCGAATGTAACAGGAGGCTCAGTGCGCTACAAGAGGGGATGAAAGGGGTGGATACGGTTTGAGTTAGAGAATTTCCAAGTGAATCGACTCAGACGTGAACGAGGTAAATCGTCCAAAGAAATCCTTTTAAATCCAACACAATACAAAAAGCGATTCGCGATTCGATTGCTCTTTGCCAATTTTTAATGCGACGATTTAGAACGATTATTTAGAATATTTCTTTGTTTTATGTTTTTGGAGTTTAAGAATTGATTTTCATATTTATATGCCCGGGGTATGAAAATTTATGGGAGTAAAAAAAAAAAAAACCAGAATTGTCACACGAATGCGTTATGTTATGCGTTATAGTTACGTTCTATTTTTTTAAATTTAAATTTGAGTAAGCAGTAAACTCCAGTCGCGTGTCGGAGCTGACACACACATTTTTTTTTTAATTTACTGTCAACCATTCATTGCGAGAAGAAACTCATTGTGGTAAGGCTAAGACGAAGCGTCAAATCCATGTTACTATTAGATTGTCCATAACAAAAATGGAATTAATAAATGCACCGAAATCCATTGATAAACATAATTCGATACAACATTAAGCACTAAAATGCTTAATAATTGAAGAACAATATCTCGCTAGTCACCTTCCCAAGAATGAATGTTGAAATAATTTTCTCGTTGAAATTTCTTAACAAAGGATCTGGCTTAGTGCTTTCAAACTATTCTTAATACATTGTATAAAGATCCCTTCTAACTGAGTAGAAAGTTTGAAAGTTAGTCGCAGAGGGTTCGTGCTGAGTCGTCAAGCTGAGCGGAATGCATAGCGAAGCTTAGAGCGATTTAGTAGTGACAGGATAATAATAATAATAATAATTTTATAATAACATTTCACAGTCATAAAATGGAGAGCATGTATGGCGGTAGTAATTACACCCTTAAAGTAGATCTTCGAGAAATAACAGCTCTTGTCTTTCTGTAACTTGGTAAGAGATTACAGAGTCTATTTCCTTATGGGAATCAATCTATCAATCAATCAAATCCCATACTCTAATAATTTGCAGGTTCCTAATAATTATATTGCCTGTGTTATAGGCGACGGTAGCCATCTACCATCAAGTGGGCAGTCAGCCTGTCTGTCGACCTTAATATTAAAAAAAATCAACTTGTATAACATGTCTGTAACTTAGTATCCTTACATATTATAAAACAAAGTCCTCCACCACGTCTGTCTGTCTGTCTGTTCGCGATAAACTCAAAAACTACTGCACCGATAGAGTGGTTCTCTAGGAAGGTTTTAGTATATAATTTACAAAGTTACGCGGGCGGAGTCGCGGGCAGCAGCTAGTAATAAATATTATATAATATGCACAGAATAACTAAACTAAAAATAAAAGGGCTAAGTTTTACCGCTATCAGCTTATAAGTTCAATCGCTGTCGCCTATGACCGTGCCCATAGTCTCTCCACTGCCTCGTTAACAACAATCCAACAATCATGGCGCAAGCGACCGCATTCAGTTATATGGTAACTTAATTTGAGAGGTTATTGTCAGAGCTTTCGCTGAATTATATGTATAGGTACCTATATTTCCTCTCTATAACTTTACCAATTACAATACTTTTCTCGATATGATCGTTGAGAATTTGTTATAAAGTTTTATAATATGTTATTTTAAAATTTCATACAGTTTAAAACACAATTGTCAAACCGTTCATAATAGTGTTACTTTATATATTATTTATATCTATATATTATTGGAGAGACAGCAACTTTACTTTAGGGTATATCTTTATATCCTTACTAATATTATAAATGTGAGTTTGTTTGTTTGTTACGCATTCACGCAAAAACTACTGAACCGATCACCATGAAATTTTTCATACACGTTGTCTGGGGCACCAGAAAGGACATAGGGTACCTTTCACCTAAAATGCGAACGAAGTCGCGGGCACCAGCTAGTATACATATAAAAATTTCGTGTCACATGTTTGTTCCCGATGAACTCCGAAACTACTGAACCGATTTTGATGAAATTTCGTAACTATGTGTAATTTAGTCCAACTTAAAAGATAGGATATATAAATTGCACCTCGGGCGAAGCCGGCAACGGGTCACTAGTATGTTATAGATATCTTTAAGAAGGCATAGATTAATATATTATGTTACAGCCTTAGGTATGGCTTACAGACAAACAGTTAAATTTTGATAAGAATTTTAAAATACTTAAATTTTAGAGATATATATATATATGACAAAAGATAGAAGATAATAAGATATCTATTTACTGATGTAAAGATATACAAAGCCTTCATTTCAGTATCTAAATCGCTTCCAGTTTCCAGTATTGTTTTGTAAAAGTTAAGTTAGACGATACTCAACAAACGACTTCCAATGGAACAAGTTCTACAAGTAATCAAACTTCATAGTATAATAAAATATAAAGTAATGTATCTCAAAAAATATTCTAGTATGTCTTTTCATTATACCCATTCGAATTCGGGTAGACCGTCTGGTGGCAGTAACTACCAACTTACGGAAGACCAAATTACTTTGTTAATTACTAGCTGTTGCACGCGACTTCGCCCTCGTAATTTTATAAAATATGATAATGTAGCTTTCTATAGTTGAAAGAATTTTCAAAATCGGTACAGTAAGAAAAAAGTACTGTCCCATCAAAAAAAAAAAGAAAACTAACGCCTGGCCAAAGTGTTATAGCAACAAGAGGTCGAGCATTATATTGCTTATATATGTATATTTTTAAACTATGTGTAATTTGGTACAACTTAAAAATTAGTATAGTTTTCGTTTGAACCCGGGCGAAGCCGGGAGCGTGTAGCTTGTAATATATAATTCACATGAATAAAGACTAGGCGAGCAATTTCCACTACTTAGTATACTGTTTCAGATATTTTTACCAACATATCTATAAAGTTTGCGAGTTCTGATCGACGGTAATAAGTGAGACGCTTCGAGACTAATGAAGTGGACAATTTACAGATGGCAGTTCAAGTTACGAACAAAGCTTTCATACTTCGTACTTCAAATGAATTCATTTCGTCAAAGTTCTCCCGCGTGAAACTGAGTGGAGGCTTGATAACAAAAATCTACGTTATTATTATGAATTGAATTAAATGTAGGACCAGTTTTTTTTTTGAGTTTACTTTTTGAAAATCGATTTTCATATTTCATAGGAAAATTTATGGGAGTAAAATCAAAATTATCACACTATATGCGTTACGTTCTATTTTGGAATTTTTTAGAATATCTCTGAAGGGGTTAGCGTACCACTGGTCAGTTTCCTTACTCGTCAATTTCATTAATTCATCAGTTTACTCATTAGACAGATCCTGATTCGTCAGTTTCCTCCTTTGCTAGTTTTGCTAGGATGTCAGTTTCTTTAATTCGCTAAGTATCCTTGTGTACTAGTTTACTTTTTTGTCCGTACTTAGATAGGTAGGTAGGTAAGGTTGTCTTCTGCACTAGTTTCCATATTTGTCTGTTTCACTGACTGCCTGGATGTAAAGATTTCATCAGACATCTTTATCTTTATATAGTGGTATGGTACGGGAAGGAACGAGTTTCATAATTGAGGAGTGTCAAAATTTCAAAAGGACTTATTTCCACCTTATCCGATTTTTCAACAAATCGAATTATGTATTGGAATTAAGTCGGTTTGTAAAAGAATCTTTTGTGCCTTAGAAATTACGTGGAAATAAGCGTAATAAATTCTGGACACGTGAAATGAAAGTCAAATGTAGAGGAATTAAACATTATTGTTACAAATAATTTGGTATAGAGGTGCAAACGAATACGAAAAATGGATTCCAATCATTACTTCATTTTTATTCATAAGTGGAAATAAGTCCTTTTGAAATGACACTCCTCAATTATGTATTTTATAATTGTTTGTAAGGAGTATTTATTAATGGTCTGTAGTTGGACGAAAAACGGCCCTAACAGAAATTCAGTACTTATGTACATTTGAGTTGGTATGCGACAAGCCGCCAAACATAGTCGTATTTACCTTAAATTAATTCAAAATGCATGCGAAAAAAGTCCGCCTTGGTGAAAGGGGAAAAGCACGTGTTTCCGGTCGCTTTAATTAATCGCATAGCGGTTGAATTTCTGCGAAGCGTGGACGCGGAGTTAGTGATGGTTAGAAGTGACATTTCACATAATGCATAAACGTTAATTTGTATTTGCTTCATTAAGCAGCGCCACCTAGTGGCTAACGTGTAGCGCTGCTTCTTTCCCATACAAATTTACGTTTACGCGTTTGATGCGTTTGAACGAATAAAACTCGCACTAGGCACTAGAACAGAAGTTCTTGCCATGTCTCGCGTAAAGCAGCTGCTAGAAATGAAATTTTGCTTTAATTATTGAATTTATTCATTTATTTCATTTGTTAATATTAATTTTAATTTTTTTTAAATAAATATAATAAAAAAATATCAAACAACTTTTAACTTGTGTACTACTAGTAAGCGGGGCAGGTCCATTTGGACCTGGCCCGCTTGTACCGATGGTCCAATATAATTCCTTGCAATAAAATATCGCCTTTTGTATCTGTCTCGTGTATCGAGAGTCTCATCTTGAAACGTCTATGGGGACAAAATGTCAAATAGCGTTCAACTCGTGGGCCAAGTCTAGACACGAACTTAGTTTATGTCATGCTATACTTCAATCGACTATGTCGATAAGATTTATTGTCGACATATTTCTTATAATATTCGTTAGAACCTTAATAATCACTGAGTATTTATAGCTTTCAAGTGTGGATAAGAAAGAGTAATCAATAGTTCTAAAGGTTCTAGAAGAAAAGCAATCTTTAAAAGTCACATTTTAAGTTAAAAATGACACATATACCTCTTCTCTTTATCTTACTGTAATACTTGTTGGATACTGTAACAAAACACAATAGTTCACATAATGTAATTTTACTGCGGTCTTTTGTAAGGCGTTGGTTACTGCCATCAGGTGGGCTGTCCAATTTATTGCCATAAGGAATTAAAATTAATTACAATTTAATTAATATTATGATTAATTAATTAAAATTAAAATTAATTAATATTAATTATGAAATAATTAAAATGACCATGTCAGTTCTATCAACTCATAACTCTACACTACTTTAAATAACGCGATGCGGACGTACTCGAAGCACGTTTGAGGGTATAAATTTGTGCATAACGGATGTGACTCCACTGTATATTTACATTACATACTAAAAAACAGTTTTTTTAAACATTTTTTAATGTTTTATGTGGGAGAAAATTATAATTTTTAATACAGGAATGTAGGATTACTTAAGTACAAAAATAATTTTGCATATTTTTGTATGGGTAAAATTTGCGGAGTTGTACCACGAATATATTATGCCTCCTATATTTTGATACAAAGCGGTGGTAGGATCGCGGACACTTTTTCTCAATATTTTTTTTTACATTTTCATAATATGGAAAACACACCATTCGGTAGGAATGTACATATTAATATTTCTCAAAGTTTATTTATATTTATATATTTTACTCAAAATCCACATGTAATATATATATCCACATATAATTACTTATTGAAGTAACTAATTACGAGTATTTAGTATTTAAGAATATAGTCAGCTTGCTAGATACCTTGCCACCTGACGGTCTTTTTGCAGAGTATCCTTACTTATTTGGGGGAAATCTGGATAACATTTAGCAATTTAAACATTGTTGAAATTTTTTTTTAAATATCGAACGTACAAAAAATTGTAATGATCACATATTGCAAACAGCCATTCATATCTATCCCTCTTTGACTCCGCTAGTATTTTCCTGCAAAGTTCCGGAAATTGGGTTACCATCGTTAATCACCGGACGTGACACGGGACTTCAACTTCCGGTTCGAAGGCTTTCAGGGTGCGCGATTACTGAAAGCCTCAAAGTTTTCTTTAGAAACTTTCATGTGAGCTTACCGGATGCGTAAAGATATCGAAAGTTGTTTTCAAGTCAAAGGGCTTTAAACGCCATTTTTGCTGGGATAATATGGCCTATTTGGTTATTTTACTTCGTAACGGGTTTCTAAAATAAATAATTTGCCTACTTACCTACTAAAACTTTGTTGAGAATCCTCAAAAAATATTGGAAAAGTATTGCCTTTGCCTGCCTGGTACCTTAAAGATGTAACATTCTAATTTGGGTTAAGTATATAATGAAAATATTATTTAGACTTTTATAGTGAAAATATAATGGTTATATATTGAAAATATTATTTATTTCATATTTTCATATTATATGTCGCAGTATAATAGGAAAAAATGGATTTTCGTTATATTCGATCATTCGATGTTCTCACGACCGTTGCAAAAATCCCAATTTGTTGAAATTGTTAATTAGAAAATGAAACGCTGATTGGTCAATTATGTATAGCTTCTCTTTTCTGGTTGGTCAATCAGCGCTTCCGTCAGTAAGTATCGTTCATTTCGGCCAATCAGCGGTAAGACTTGTGACAGTATGCGTTTATTCGCGACGGATTTTTTCAATCATTCTCAAAGTACTTCGGATGATTATAAAATTCGTTGTTAATTTCGTTTCAAAATTCGTCCTTTGCAATCGTACTAGGATTATTGAGAAATTCCAATTTCTTCGAATATCCTGCAACATATGTCGTAATCATAGATGAATGATTGGTCTCGCTGGGCTCGACTAGATACCGATGTAGTACTTGTAAAATGCGAGAAAAAAATACTACGCCGAATTCGGCGTACCCGAGCCATTCACACTGCAAACTGTATGTGATGTGGACGTGCCGAATGTTTTATTATATTTTGAGCATTTTAAAATGCCAGTTTGCGTAGTGAAACTGTGTAAAAATATAATAAAACTGTGTAAAAAGTGATAAAAAGTGACGGTGTTTTACACACACTACAATAAAAAGTTGCCGCATTTACGAGGCTATCGCTTTCGTATAGTGCTCTATCTAGTCGTGCGCAGCGAGACCAATCAATTATCTTTGTTCGTAATATACTTCAACGTATAAATAAAATTGATAACGATAAAGTAGGCGAACATAGTGAAAATAGAGCCTCTTTATCACAGTGTGAAATATGGCAGCATAAACCAGGATGAAATGAAATTCATTTGGAAAAAAGTTTACTTGATCTTGGGTAAATACTGCCGTGATGGACAGCTATTCATTAGATTTTTCTCCCACTCTCCCCTTGCGAGATTAAACAGTACTGAATGAGTGGATTTCATTTTTTATTTACTAAATTAATACTAGCGATAGCGATCCGTTCCCTCCTTCGCCCGCATCCGATCGCTACCAAACTTTAAAGGATTACCCGCTGGATTAATCTGAAGATTGTCTGAAAGTTTCATCAAAATCGGTTCAGCGGTTTTGGAGTCCATAAGGAACATACGGGAACATACACACATATCACCTTTTATATATTAGAGAGATTTTATTTACTAGCTAAACCCTTGTACGCTTCGCTGTGGCTCTGTCTTATATTAACTCGGCTGCCATAACATTCCACTTCCACTTTAAATGTGACAGCGGTTCTCGTTGGCGAATTATTTCTTCTTGCTTTCGGCAGATGGCGCCGTAAAAAAGCGATGTTTTCTCGCGATTGAGTTTATATTATTACGCAAAATATAGATAAGATCAATCCGTCGTTATCGGCGATGGTAGCCACCTACCATCAAGTAGATGTCAGCCTGTCTGTCGACCTTAACATAAAAAAAAACTTGCAACATGTATTATTATTAAATGTATTCTAATTGTGATAAAGCTAAAAAGTTTGTTTGTTTGTTTCTTTGTCTGAAATGACGGTTTAGAAAAAGAATTTTTGCATTGGATGCCTTTGTCATCAACATAGCATTTGAAATCGCTTGACACAACTAGTAATAAACGTAGGTAAATTATGTTTGAAATTTTTAACTCCGCTCGAAGCAAGGGTCGCTAGTTGTGCATACAGGCCTTCTATTGGGGCGTTTGCTTGTCTGTCACACATTATAATAAAAATGTTTATAGACCCAGATCAAAGGTATGTCAACTAATTTGGTTTGGTTAATTTTGTCGCCATTTGTAGAAGGAGATTTCGAGGGGACGGATTTTTTTACGCATCAAGGGCATTGGGTATGGAAATTTTTCACCATTTTTATTCCATATTAATTTTTTTTTACAAATATTTTCATTCTGTTTCCGTGTTGTGATCGATGTGTATAATGAAATTTCATTTTATTGTGGGCGGATGATTTTTGTACATATTTTGGAAGCTTTTATCACCCGACCCGCTCCTTTCTTCGGCGTTCCTGTTGTGTTCCGGTCAAATTTAAATTTGACGACACGTTTTGTCAAGTGGCCTAGCTAGTTACCCTAGCTGTTAACCAAACGGTCGTGGGTTCGAATCCCGCTAGGGGCAAATGTTTATGTGTTAATATTTTACCTTTGTACCTGAGTCATTGATGTTTTCTGTTTATAATATGTATGTATTTACAAAAAAAATTATCTATGTAGTATATTATCAACTGTCTAGTATCCACAATACAAGCATTAGTTGCTTACTGTGAAACTATTGTAAAAATAATCAATCTGTGCTTAAAAGTTCTACACATTTCTTTGAAACATTCAAAAGAGATGTCTCCCTTCCCTTAACGTATAAAGATTTCCTTATACAAAAGTAGGCAGTTTTTCAAGTTGATCTCAAGTTATGAAGCCGCCCCATACAATTTAATATCTCAAAATAGGGTTTTCGTACCCTTCCGAGATTGTGGTCATTTGTTATAAGAGTATTATTTTTATTAAGGTTTGCAGGATGCGGCCCCTTTCGGTTATACTCGTATATCAAGCGTTACACAGACAAGGCGATGTGTAAATATATTGTTACATCTATTTGCTGAAACTTTGAAAGACAAACTGATCAAAAGATTTATGGAGAGTGAAGATTAATTAATTAAATTTAAATTTAGAATATACAAAATATACTGCGTCACTTGTTAGACGGGTGCGGGGCAGCTCTAACAAAGTTATTGCAATGATCGCTGACTGATAGGCTAGATTGTATATGCAGGGCGTCCCACGACTATGCCACATGGAGGGAAAGTACCTTGAATATTGTAGATGGAACATTTTACTGAAAGAAGACATTATTCTTCCTTTTATTTCTGACACTATGTTATCTAGCAAAAAATAATCCTTATGATGAAGCCTTTCGATCGGTATGATAAAGCTACAGGATATTTTTTTTCTCGTGTAGCGGGTTCGATTCCCGGTACAACCATGTAATTATTTAAAAATCTATGAATGCAGTTTAAATTGTTTTTTAAATTAAAATAATGTCTTCTTTCAGTAAAATGTTCCATCTACAATATTCAAGGTACTTTCCCTCCATGTGGCATGGTTGTGGGACGCCCTGTATATCCGACATTGTAGTAATAGACATGTTGGTGTTAGTTTTTAGCTATTATTATTATTTCTTTTCTTTAATTTTGTATTATATCTTAGTATGTATTATAACTATGTATAAAAATGTAAAATATGGGTCTAGTTACCTGAAAATACTGAATTTGAATATGAATTTGAAATACAGAGTCCATACTAATACTAATATTATAAATATGAAAGTTGTTAGAATTTTGAATTTTAAACACTAAGTAGTGTAAAATTTAAGAAACATCCGTCCGTACTAATATTAAAAATGCGAAAGGTTGTATGGATGTATGTATGGATGTTTGTAACTCTTTAACGCAAAAACTACTGAACCGATCACCATGAAATTTTGCATACACGTTGTCTGGGACACCGGAAAGGACATAAGTACCTTTCATCAAGAATGCGGACGAAGTCGCGGGCACCGGCTAGTTATATATAAGTGTAATGGATATTTTTTTGAACATGGAATCACATAAAATAATGGCTGATTTATTCGGTTTTGATTAACGTGATTTTCAAAATATCACCTTTTCAAAAATAATAAGTTTACTCATTCGACAAATCCGTAGGCAATAGATAGTACAATAGTTAAATTTTGTTTTTGTTTTCAATGTTGTTTCGGAGTCGTTATGTAGTCGCAATTTGATTGATTACATTTTGAAACTTAGCAAACTAATCTTATTATAACTCAATTTCTTAATTACAATAACTGAAATATCTGTGTCGTACTATAGACTCTAGAATTATATTGTGTATAAATATACGAGTATAATTATATACTAATAATTATATACTAATAATTATACTCGTAGTAATGGGACTAGTAATGATCCTGTTTCGGTTTCGTCAAAAAAAAAAACTTATTTGGGTTTTATTATATACTAGCTGTTGCACGCGACTTCGTTCGCGTAACTTTACAATATATAAATATATAGCCTACGTTACTCGCTGATAATATAGCTTCCCAACAGTGAAAGAAATTTTCAAATCGGTCCACTAGTTTCGGAGCCTATTCAATTCAAACAAACAAACAATCAAATCTTTCATCTTCATAATATAGTATATTTTATTATACATATAAAAAATCTGTGAAAAATTATCGAAAGAAACGAAATTATCGGGTTACGAAAACGTTCGTCAATTTTTAAATTAATTTCTTTATCAACTCGTAGACTCTTCGTGCCTTTTGAAACTAATAAGACTATCAGACGTTTAACTGATAATTGCGTGACTTTAAAGTCACGTACCTTTTCGTAACCCGACTGTACCTCACAATTTGGTTTAGTAGTCGTCTTGCACAATTTTATTTCGTAAGAATTGTGCGAAGAGCCAACCATAGATGATTGATTGGTCTCTCTGCGCTCGATTTGATAGAGCCCTATACAAAAACAATAGTTCCGTGAATGCGGCAACTTTTTATTGTAGTGTGTGTCATCGCTACTTTTTATCACTTTTTACACAGTTTCACTACGCAAATTGACATTTTATTATGCTCAAAATTTAATAAAACTTTCGGCACGTACACATCACAGACAGCTTGCAGTGTGACTGGCTCGGGTACGCCGGATTCGGCGTAGTATTTGTTGCTGCATTTCACAAGTAAGACGGTGGTATCTAGTCGAGCGCAACGAGACCAATCATTTATCTATGGAGCCAACATTAAATTTAATTATATTTTTAGTAGTAGTAGAAGAAGAAAAAAATGTAAGTAACTACTGCTGTGTACGACAATGAAATAGGTAAAAAAAATTGTTCATGTCAAATTTTATCAAAATGAGTTCAGTACATCAGATGTAATAGACAGACGAACCGAATAAATTTGCATCTATAATTAAAATTATACAACAATTACAAGCAAACAATTATCCTATTGTCAATAAGATACGAAATAAATATTGAAACGCAAAACAACATTGAACTCGTCCTTGAAAGTTCATTAAAATTTGTCAATAGTCCGTGACAGACAGACGGCTTGACAATAATTGAGTGTACCGCTAATGCTTTTCTTCAGTTAGTTTAATGCACCGTTTCACTACGGCTTCTTAAAGGTATACTAATAAATATATACCTAATAAAATCAATCTTGATGATTAAGAGCTGGCGAAGTCTAAAGTGTTTCACACACGCACGCGCACACACACACACACACATTAACACACACAATCGTTCTATAAAAAAATATCTTTTTTCTTGTTTAAAAAATTATATAGGTATTATTAGGTATATACTAGTATATTATTACTAGCTTTTATGGAAGAGCGAAGGCTCCTGGCACAAGCTTCCGCTTAAAAGGAGTATTCAATCATAGTTATTGTAAATACGATTTTTCTAACTGTTAATAAACATTTTTATTTTTTTATTATTCTGTCATATTTGACCTGTATCAAACTTTTTAGCAGTGTAAGCTGTGGCGAAATGTGAGCTTACTATATTGACGCATTTTGTATGGCTCAAACGCATAAAAGCAGATTCACAAAATACCAGATTTTCAAATAACTAAATTCGCAAAATACCAGTTTTTTTTATTAGAGATGTGTTTGCTCTTGGCCAACAACCAGCTGTGTAGCAAGGATAATAAGGCCTAAGATGGAGCGAGCTCACCCAGAAGATGCCTATTCACTCGAACACTGAAAAGATTTGGGTTATAAGATCTAGGAAATACAGATTCTCAAATAACCAGATTAATAAAATATCAGATTTTGTACAGATAGTAAAGTTACGAAGTAAATGAATTCTATATAATATTACTTTCGTCTTTCAAATAATAAGGTCCTATATATTTACACCCTAAGTAGGTCCTAAGTAGGTAGGTCTAATCATACACCACAGACAGATGAGTATGGTAAAATATACTACTTCCTATACTTATTTCAGGTATCTACTTATTCGAATTAGGGCCTAAATATAGTCGAAATTAGAGTACTTAAGCATTATTTTAAGTCTTAGCGAGGCACCCTCGTACGTACGTAAGCTAAGTTAATGCCACTTCATTAATATGCCATTTGCTTAATCCTTCTGCACAACGTAACCTTGAGGTAGCGTCTCGTTCGGGGAGCGAAAATAACAAACAATGGAACCGGTTGTGGCTTTTGATTAAGTATTTTCAACCTTCTCACATCGACATAAGGTATATAGATGTTCATTTTGACAGTAATTGGTTTTTGATCCTAAAATAACATCAGACAAAAATACAAGGACACAAATAAGGTAGGCTGTACCACAGCATACCTACTTATTTCCTACAGTAGGCCGACGCCTTTGATGTTGGGCGATACCGCCGCCTGTGTAGGTATTTAAAAATTACGGAAGGGTTAACACAAATTAAGTAATATAAAATGTGCTTAAGTACCTTTCTTCATCGTGCAGAAATTGATGAAAGCTTAGTTCTTTATTTATGCGAGATAAAGATTTGCACGCACTTACAGCACATTCCGTATGCACCTTTTTGATTTATATAATAAATTAAAATCTGAAAGACGCGATAGCCCTGGAATATTCATCCCAAGCTACTAAGAACGACGAAGTATACAGCTTGGGCACGTCCCACTCGCGCCTCACCCCTCATGCCCCGCACGATTGCCCTGTCTAGAGGTCTCCGTCGGCCTACTGTACGAAATAAGTATGCTGTGGCTGTACCATTAAATTGATGTTACGGTTAAGTCACAGCTATAAAAATACATTAGAAATAATATTGAGTTCTCTATTGAGTTATTGAGTTGGAGTTGTTGAGAAATATTGAGTTATCTTTGAACTCATCCTAAGTAATGCTTTATCCAAAGCGAAGCAGGAATATTTAGCATGTACAATTTCGCACATCGAGGATCAAATGGGATTCTAGGATAATGCTTTTGCCTTTTAGCTACTTTACTCATATAGGGTTCACTTTTATTGACATTTTTTATTCATTATCGTGTTATTTCAATCCTAACACAATCCTTCCTTAAAACACCTAAACCATAGATTAATTATTGGTCTCGCTGCCCTCGACTAGATACCGCGCTTACTAAAAACAAAAGCTCCGTGAATGCGGCAACTTTTTATTGTAGTGTGTGTAAAACATCGTCACTTTTTATCACTTTTTACACAGTTTTATTATATTTTTACACAGTTTCACTACGCAAACTGGCATTTTATTATGCTCAAAATTTAATAAAACATTCGGCAAGTACACGTCACAGACAGCTTGCAGTGTGACTGGCTCGGGTACACCGAATTCGGCGTTGCCGCATTTGACATTTACGACGGCGGTATCTAGTCAAGCGCAGCGAGACCAATTTTATTAATCTAAGACCTAAACAATGAAAAAATGGCTTTTCTTTTAATGTCAAGTTCTGAATAGATGCTTCATTTGGCTGCTGCTGCTGCTGCTGATGATGGTAGTATTCAAAAAGCCATAAATTTTGGTTCCCTAACGGGGTCTTAAAAGCCATGTCTTTATCTTGAGGCCGGTTTCAATACGCTCGACATTTCTGTTCAGCAAAATACCTTTTATCTACATTGTTCAGCAGGCATTCTATTACACCATTCGTATTCGTATAAATATTCATTTAGGAACGTGTTTCATTAGTTCTATTACTAATTGTCTATGAATACCACAATCAAAACCATTTTCTGCTTACGCTCTAGAATGTATATGTCTTTTTAAATCTTTAATGTTATTTATTTACTAAGTTTTGCACGCGAATTTGTCCGCGTCCGATCGCTACCAAACTTCACAGGATTACCCGCTGGACTAATTTGAAGATTGTCTGAAAATTTCATCAAAATCGGTTCAGCGGTTTTGGAGTCCATAGCGAACATACACATATATATACATACATATATACACACATTGGCTTTTATATATAAGATTTATTATTACAAAGCCTCTAATGAGATAGGCATAAAATAAAATCATCATCATAAAAATCAAGATCAAAAAACATTTGGCAAAAAAATAAGTAGGTAATGATTAACAAACTTTTAATTTTATTCGGCAATTTTTTTTTCTGCAAATTATGTGCAAAAACCTTCCTCATTGAACATGTCTTGAAAATTCCCAGCTGTGAAGCCTTTATTATATCTAATCACTCTAGTTACATTAAACAGAATTTTCTAAGTAGTTCCTTAAAGTACTAACTTAGTCAATAGTCGCGGTGCTCCGAGTCTGCTCTGTGTGGTTCACGTTTTCAGCAGGGGTACCGGAATAGGCTCTTATTCCATGGGCATTCTTTACTCACCCAGAGAAACACCAACAAAACACGTTCTGTTATTTCATAATATTTTTGTGATTTTAGATGGCAAATAGTATTACACTTTAACGTTATGGCAATAAAGTAGAAATTTCCAATATACCTATATGGTTGTAGTAACAAAAATGCCGATTCGGTACGCTTTAGGCTGCCGCTTCGCGTCCGCTGCCTTGAGATGCTTCGAGATGCTTCGGCATCCTTCGGCACGCATGGACGCTTCGGCATCCCTAAGGACGTTGCAGCATGCTAAGGCATAGTTTCTAACAGTGTGCGTTTGCATATAAGGATGCCGAAGGATCTTTTCCCTCGCCGATGCCGTAATGGGCGCCGAGCCTTAGTCTGCCTGCAGTCGTTCACAAAAAATATAAATACGGTGTAAAAGTGGATTGAATTTATAAATGGCCGCAGTTCATTTACATTTGAATGTAGCCTCCGGTCCGTTCTTTGTTTATTCAACTGTAGTCTGCGTAGAGGAACTAAACCGGCTGTCCAACTGTACTTAACTCTGTTCGATTGTTTCGCTCAAATAAAACTAGACGGCGACCGCAGTTCCCAGTTTAACAATAAGTTGAGATGGCTATTGTCGATACTTTCGGAATAACTTGGATTCAAATACAGCTCATCCTCGTGTAGCAATTGCACTTTTATTCTAGTATTTTAATACTTTTACTAATACGTTAAATTTTTTACATAATGCTTGTAATATAATGTAATTTGTTTACATAAATGATTAGTATAAAAAACTTAAGAAACAAAACAATTCTGTAAAAATAATAAGTAGGTCTACTGCCTCCTTATTATTTTACTAATGGAATGAAAGCAAGTAAAGAAGTCGCAACACGTCTACTGTCTGCCCGCCGGCACGCCCCTCTTTCCATGCTCTCGTCTTTTACATACATTACCGGCTGCGAATTCGGTACTGTATAGAATACCTAGGCAAAGTATAAAATAAATAATATTTCATACATTACCTACACATTTTAGGTATTCTATACATTGCCTAGGTATTGTAAACAATACCGGATTATACAGATTGCCGGTAACACATATAATATAAACGCTGATGCGAAGCGTAGAGGACCGTGCGACCGTGACCAGACCATACAGGCTGATAATACTAATGACACTAAAGAGAAATTTTATACTTTTTGCAATTTTTATATTACACTAAGGGCCTCTTTCACCAACTTCAAGTAAAATGTTGATAAGTTACTTTTACAAATAACTTTATGTTTTATTAAATTATGCACTCGGTTTAGTGCATCTTTCGATAAGCGATTTTTGTTATTATTTTCTTTTTAAGGTTTGGGACTTTTACAATATAACAATGTAATTATTACGTTGCATAATAAATCTCAGGAACTACTGGTTCGAATTGAAAAATTCTTTTTGTATTGGATAGATCATTTATCGAGGAAGGCTTTAGGCTATATAACATCACGTTGGGACTAATAGGAGCGAAGAAACAGTCGAAAATGTGGAAAAAACGGGGAAAATTATTCATCTTTGAGGGCTTCCGTTGCGTGCGCTGCGAAAACCGTTCGAGATACCCAAATGATTCCCAAAATAACTATTCCACGCGGACGAAGTCGCGAGCACCTGCTAGTTCATTATTCAACGTAATAATGTAAAGTGAATATAAATCGCGAAGTCAAATAAATTTCGGAAGTTTTAAATACGTGCGGTGTGTAACTTGTTGCGCAAATTTTAACAAGTTGATTAAAATGTCTGAATGCAAACCAGAAGTTAGCGTGGCGTCTTACCAACTTAATATTGTCTTTCCAGTTTCGTTCCGCACGTAAGTCGTACGTACGGTACGCTAGTTCCAGATTTATAACTTTTAGTATAATCATTAAATACTATCAAAAGAGTAGAAACTATAATTACATATTAATTAATAAATTTTACTATAATTTATAAGATTAAATATTTATAATTTATAAGGTTACTAGCTGCTGCCCGTGACTTCGCCCGTGTAACTTTGTAAATTATATAACCAATGATTATTGCATTGGTCTCGCTACGTTCGACTAGATAGATTACTATACAAAAACGATAGCTCAGTAAATGCGGCAGTTTTTTATTGTAGTGTGTGTAAAACATCGTCACTTTTTATCACTTTTTACACAGTTTTATTATATTTTTACACAGTTTCACTACGCAAACTGGCATTTTATTATGCTCAAAATTTAATTAAACATTCGGCACGTCCACATCACAGATAGTTTGCAGTTCACAAGTAAAACGGCGGTTTCCCCAAAATTACAATCTCGGGGTCTTCAAACGTAGGGTAAATGGGCATCTACTAGGTAAGCGTGGTCCACCTTCGGCCGCAAATGCACCTAACATCAAGTGAGATCGCGGCCAAGCGCTGCCTTGACTTACAAAAAAAAAAAAAAAACTAGTCAAGCGCAGCGAGACCAATCATTCATCTATGTATATAACCTTCCTCGAGAACCACTCTTATTTTATGATACCAGTCTTAATACGGCCGCAAAAAATGCGTACCAATCAAGGATTAAATAAAAATATTTTTTTTAAATCTACAATTATAAAAAGGGCAATAAATAAATATATTTTGGTATAAGCAGGTAATATTATGCTACATTTATTCCGTCATAACTCCAATGAACAAGTTATAATATATCAAAATAATGCTATTTTTTTTTCTGTATATTGTAAACTACCTCTGGCTATGTAAAAGTGCCCGCAAATACTATCAGTCTATTAAAGATTACTTAGAGTGAAAGAGAGTTACCGCGCTAGACGAGTTAGACAAGGATGGCAAAAGCCTTTGCGTGTGTTTTGAAGCCATTAACTTATCATAACCATTAACTGGCATACATTTAGTAACTTCTTATACGTTACTAAGAAATAAATTATTTATCAATGTGAAATCAAAATCAAAATATTTATTTATCAATTGGCTTTCTACAAGAAACTCTTGTGATCGTCTTTATAAATTTAAATTTACCAGGGTTTCGGAAAAAAAGGCCAAGATGACGACCCTGAGAAGGAACCCCGAAAGAAAATCAGGATACTATTCTTTTTGTCATGTTTAAAATATAAAGTAACAACAATAAATGTATTTTTTTTTTTATATAAGAGATGGGTTAGCTCTTGGCCAACAACCAGCCATGTGGCAACGATGAGGCCTAAGATGGAGCGAGCTCACCCAGAAGATGCCTATTCTCTCGAACCTTGAAAAGATTAGGGTTATATGAGCTCGGAAATACAGACGCCGGCAGGGAGTTCCAAACCCTGTAAATCGAACATTAATATTTCATACTATTAATATATTATTATAACACAATGGCGGACAACAGTTAAGAATATTTAATCACCATTAGATTAATTTAATATAAACATTGTTTCCCATATCAATTAATGTCGTCCATCACCCTCAGGGTGATGTCTCTATGTGTACACTTTAGATTAATTGTAAACATGTTTACCGCATCGATAAAGGTTAGTGTACACATGCGGCTTCATTTACTGCAAGACCCATTCGTGGTTTTGACTTTGAAAGCTTATAATTCTGGGGCCTGATTCTGTATCGCAACTACTGTTGTCTTACTTTTTCAAGACACGTCAATGTCTTGCTTTATCTTGTCATGGTTGCAGACAAACAGATAACTCTTATTTCACACACGATTCCGCGAAGTTTTAAAGCGTGGTATTTTTGACAGTTCAAACCGCGCCGTTCCACGTCTATTTCGTGCAACATGCCATAGAGAATAGGTTTTTAGCAGATGTCGTAACAATAAGGAATCGCGAAATGGCGATACAGAATCAGGCCCCTGCTATGGCGCCATCTTTGACCACACGTTTACAAAATAAAAGTAATCAATGTAGTATATCAACTGACTGGTATCCATAATACAAGCGTTAGTTGCTTAGTGTGTAACTAGATGGTGCTGTGTGGAATGTGTGAAGATATTTATATTTATTTATCTTTAGATAAATTTCAGAAGCTCTATTATGATATTATACTATTTATGATAGAAACTTTCTTGACTAGCGTCTAGTACTTGAGGAGCCCTTTGGATGAGTTATTATGGTGTTTGCCTTAACGCTCCGTCTTGGGGGTTCGATTTCCGCCGACCGGGAATTTACCTATTTATTAACTCACTTTAATACAATAGCACGTATACTGTTATTTCATTTTATTTTTGTTGTTATTTTACTGTTAACCACTTCTTTACAAAAATCTGACAATTACTGACGGGCTGCTCAAATGTCTGCGAAACGCTTTACCACTACTTTCCAAATCCAGACCAGAGCCAACTTTGAAAAGTTCAATAAGGTACTTTGAAAAGTTCAATTTGAAGAATGCCAATATGGAGATATTATGGCCCAAATTGTTGTAAAGTAACTAGAACAAGTGTTTGGTTCTGTGGCAAGTCAGTCCAGCCGTCAGCCCTTGATCTATGGGCAATGACAGACAGCTGTCAAACGTAAATGGCTGACGGCTCGGGCTGACTTGCCACAGAACCAAACAAACCTGAATCCAATAGTGCTCGTGCATGCACTGAATCGCCTCCAAAACCCCAAACAATAAGTAAGTAGAAGTAAAGGCACGTGTGTAATCGACCTAATATTGCATATTGGTCAACTGTTTTCTCAAATCTAGTTCACATTGGCTGATGAAGGGTTATTACGGGACAAACACTGTCGAAGCTACCCTTTATTGTGTCTGCTCGTAAGGTGGAGTGGCACTAAGCTCCTCACCAAGCCTTTAGCTTGTTTACGTTAATTAAATTAAAATAATATTATTGTAACATGTCATGGGTATCTCTTTCAACTGTCAAAGACTGGGCATACCCCTAAAATTTATGTTAAGGGTGGTCCACCCCAATTTTTATTTTATTTTTTTGGCAAAACAACGTTTGCGGGGTCAGCTAGTATTCCATAAAGTACGTAGTGTATTGTATGGCATGCGAAATCCTAGTTGTAGTATTTTGATGGATATACCTACATAGCTTAAATACGTAACTTAAAAATATATTTGATTTCTCCTATATGAAAGTTCGCTCTTTACAATGACCGCCATTAATCCAACTTTTCACTTAAAAGTCGTCGCTACGGAACCGCGGGTCATCGTTTTACAATTTGCATATAAATAGAACGAGTTGTGAAACTCTTCCAGTTAACTTCGATATTTTTACATACGGGACGTGAATAGGTCTGAATTCAACCGAACCTGAATCTTTAGTTTGCAAAGATATCTTTGAAGGAATCTTTCAAACTTAATATTAAAATTTTATATTTATCTATATTTATCTGTATTTATATATAATTTTATGTATTTGCATTAGACTCCCACGATACAAGCACTGCTTAGTGTGGGGATCAACGTCAACTTATGGCTATTGTAAAAATTTTGTGTGGAAATAAATAAATAATAATCATTATTTATTATTATAATTATTTACATATATTTATTTCTTTTCTTAATCTTAAATTTTTTTACAATATATATTATATAAAAACAATAAATATTATAAAAAAACTTATTATTATTATATTAAATTATTAATATAAACTTTTGTGTTTTGGCAAAAGGCATTTTTTTATTTTGATGTGAATATTATTATCAATTCAATTAAAAAAAACTAATAACCACAAAATCGGAGGACGAAAAAGTTTGATGCTATAGTTACTTAACATATCCATGACTAGCTGGTGCCCGCGACTTCGTCCGCGTTGAAAAAGCAATATATCGCCTGACATCGTTATTACTATTACAATTAGCTAGGAGTTAGTTTCCTTATTTCCCTATGTCCCTATGTCCTTTCCGGATGTCCCAAACAACGTGTATGCAAAATTTCATGGTGATCGGTTCACTAGTTATTTGCGTGAAAGAGTTACAAACATACGTAACTCTTTCAACGGGTTACAACATACATACATACAAACAATCGCATTTATAATATTAGTACGGATGTACATCCAAAAATTAAAAACTACCAAAAATCTCGGTTAATATTAAAGTCAACCAATGAACTAAATAATACACAAAGTCAATAAGAGGCATTCTCACGGTGCGGTGAATAACATCACTATATTGACAATTTCAGAGGAACACCAAGATAAAGGCGATTACGTAAAAGATGTAAAATGTACGTAAAATGTAAGCTGAAAGCGATTAATGTTTTTAACGTAAACGTCAACAGACAAGTCCACTCAATGGTGAATGGCTACCATCATCAATAAAACAAGCAACGCTATATGTGCTGAATAATTATGCTGATTGTGAATAAGGGATTAGGACGAGATGAGGGATAGGTTCTGTATGTGCGTTCCTTACTCAATCATCGAGCAAAAATTTAAAAAAATCAAAATTATAAAATTAATTAATCTTTGGAGCAGTCGGCAATTTAATCCAAGAACATTGTTTGATTATATTATTATATATTTTTTAAATATTGATATTTTGAAGATACGAAAAAAATGTACCAAAATATGTTTATAAACATTGATAATTCATCCGTACTAATATTATAAATGCGAAAGTTTGTATGTATGTATGTATGTATGGATGTTTGTAACTCTTTCACGCAAAAACTACTGAACCGATCACCATGAAATTTTGCATACACTTTGTCTGCGACACCAGAAAAGACATAGGGTACCTTTCATCCAGAACGCGGGCGAAGTCGCGGGCACCAGCTAGTATATTATATTATTTTTTTTGAATCTTTTTGGTCATAAAACGAGGAGGGTTACAAAAAATCTCATTAGATGGCACTAAGCGTCTAAAATGGAAAATCCGCTCTTTCTCATAACTTGCGCCACAATATTAAATGAAGCGTTCACAGAATAGTCAAATGATCCACAGACTCGTCTAGTTTTAACCGAAAAACGACACACGGCTTCCAAAGATATTCCCAATAATAAAATGTGGCCGGTGTTTTTTGAACTGAGCACACCGAAGCGTTCAACTGGCTACGTGTCTATAACTGCAGGGGCCAATTTAGTTTTGCATTCACGTGACTTTCTATGCGAGCTTTTAGCGAAGATATTTTTTATAAATAAAATTTCAAATACGTATTCAAAAATTTCCTCTACTAGCAGTAGACCGGTTGTTAGTCCAGTTGGCCGAACTATGTAGTTCAACTTTTCAGTAGCAGAAGTTCAAAATGGAATGGTTGACTGTAGCTCAAATTTAAAATGCCTTATGCGTTGACCTAACGTGTTTCATAAGTCAAACAGTCTCTATATATTTTATACTAGTTGGTGCCCGCGACTTCGTCCGCGTTGAAAAAGCAATATATCGCCTGACATCGTTATTGCTATTATACTTAGCCAGGAGTTAGTTTCCTTAATTTTAAATAATCCCTCGGGAGCAGTACTTTTTTCTGGATGAAAGGTACCCTATGTCCTTTCTGGTGTCCCAGACAACGTGTATGCAAAATTTCCGGGTTATCGGTTCAGTAGTTTTTGTGTGAAAGAGTTACAAACATCCATAAATACATCCATACATCCATACAAACTTTCGCATTTATAATATTAGTACGGATTTATACTAGAGACCCGCTCCCGGCTTCGCCCGGGGTGTAATTTATATATCCTGTCTTTTAAGTTGGACCAAATTACACATAATTACGCAATTTTATCAAAATCGGTTTAGTAGTTTAGAAGTTTATTGGCGTCAAACAAAGTGACACGATTTTTTTATATATATAGAGATATAACTAGCGACTCTCTTTCGGCTTCACCCGGGATGCAATCTATACTAATATTATAAAGACTTGTATGTTTGTAATGAATAAACTCAAAAACTTTAATCTGCATTATCAGCGAGTAAAATAGACTACATTTTATAAAGTTGCACGGGAAAAGTCGCGTGCAACGGCTAATTTTTTTATAATAAAAAAACTTTCCTTGTCCATCCCTTTTTCCACTGGTGAATACTGTATCGAAATCCTTTGGGCGATTTAGAAGTAGTTAGCGGAGAAATAGACAGATACCAAACCAATGTCATTGACATTGACCCATCTTACTTGTAAAGAAATGATTTGAATTTGAATATATAAATAAATAAATAAATAAATAAATAAATAAATAAATAAATATATTCACACATTCCACACAGCACCATCTATATAGTTCCAAAGTAAGCTTAATGCTTAACTTAATGCTTGTATTATGGATACCAGACGGTTGATATACTACATACGTTACTTTTTTTGTAAATACATACATATTATAAATACAAAACATCCATGACTCAGGTACAAAGGTAAATGTTAACACATAAACATTTGCCCCTAGCGGGATTAGAAACCCGCGACCGCTTGGTTAACAGTTAGGGTTACTAGCCACTAGACCAAACGTGTCGTCAACTATAAGTATATGAAATACTAACTAGAAACTACATAAGCACAACCACAAGAGAAAATTGTGCTTATTTATGATATAACAGTATCCGCTAAGACCGTTCTGTCGAGATGCAGAAAGTGTTCCCGGGAAATGAAGCCGAGGATTCATTCGAGATTTGTTTCGAATTTATTCACCATAAAGTAAATGGGTTGCGACAATTGCGCTCCTGGTTGCATCTTATTTTATTTGGTTCGGAATTATTCCGTGTTTTAAAATTAGCATTCCATTGAGGACAACTAGAAAATATTGCATGAAAACTATATTAATTCTAAGCAATTTAATTTTTAAAATACTCAAATATCCAACCTGTAGAAAATTTGAAAATTATTTAAAAAAATTTTTTTTTATGTTAATTTTTTTTTATACTTTTGAAAATTCTGTGGAATCCTAAAAAAGTGGACGAGTCACATAGCAAGGCAATAGATAAATCCTACCTCAACAAAAGACAAAAGATAGAGAGGACTGCTCCACGCTAATTGCAACCTTCACTAGTTGGAGAAGCACTACAACAACAAGAAGTATAACAAAACCTAATAAATCTAATGAAATGTCGAAAAATAAATAGTAAGTCCGTAACTCGACAAAATATTAAATTTTGTCCTGCACTGATACCTAAATGTAGCACCAATGTATACGTTCCATATAAAAGATTGGTCTCGCTGCGCTCGACTAGATACCGCCGTAGTACTTGTAAAATGCGGCATAAAATAGTACGCCGAATTCGGCGTACACGAGCCAGTCACACTGCAAACTGTCTGTGATGTGTACCTGCCGAATGTTTTATTAAATTTTAGGCATAATAAAATACCAGTTTGCGTACATAGTGAAACTGTGTAAAAATATTATAAAACTGGGTAAAAAGTGATAAAAAGTGACGATTTTTTTACACACACCACAATAAAAAGTTGCCACATTTTAAGAGCTATTGCTTTTGTATAGCGCTCTATCTAGTCGAGCGCAGCGAGACCAATCAATTATCTTTGATAGGTTCCTTAAAATAGGCACTAAAATATATTCTGAATGATATAGTAATAAATTATTAAATTTATCATAATAATGAAATAGACATGACGTTCTTAGCAAACTAATTTGACCTCTAATTGTATGCTAATTGTATATACATAGACACATACAAACTGCGTGCGGTTTCCAAAGGATTTGCACAGCCAAATGAAACTTTAAAAGTTTTAAACAAATTTGAACCTTATTACAAGTCAATAAAGTCGTAACGAATCGAATATCAAATTGTTGGCGTTCTCCAAACTATTTCAGTGGTAGATGCGAAGGATTTTGTGCTTTAATTTCAGCGTGATAGATTTCATAATGAATGTTCTGTAAAACGATGGTGGTTGCAATTCAATAAAACGCTGCACTGTATTTAATCTTCCCTATTGATGTATGAGCTTTTCATATTTGAAGCTATTTTGATTTTTATTATTTATAATAGAAAATCACATATAAATCTGTATGATCATGTCATCATGCACATGATGATAATTATGATTGTAACATGTAAAATTTGCACAGACCACTTACGTTGGTCTGTGTAATATATAATGGACTGTGTGTCACATGCATCTGCCATCTGTCCGCGGGGGTAGGAAACGTGAAAGTGGAGGGAGTACCGAGATAATAAAAGCGCGAGCGCAAGCCGGCGGGCTACGCATTCGGACGCTTCCATACTATTTATATTTTTACTTAATTAACGACGTTTGCCTATTCGCTCTCCTACCCTCGATTATCCTGAGCAGGAGAATCGAGAAGATACTGCGGCACGATCCGAGCTTCGCCTGTGTGTAGAAGTAGATCGCCGAGGTCCACGCACAACTCTTGCGCGGGCGATTGTACCACTGACGTCGGAAGGCTCCAGTGGCTATCACCTAGTTGGTAGCACCTGTC
This sequence comes from Synanthedon tipuliformis, assembly GCA_947623395.1. Taxonomy (NCBI): domain Eukaryota; kingdom Metazoa; phylum Arthropoda; class Insecta; order Lepidoptera; family Sesiidae; genus Synanthedon; species Synanthedon tipuliformis. The sequence continues at coordinate 6,320,275 of OX392431.1, read as the reverse complement.
TCCGGTTCCCGGACCCTTCGTCACGCCGACGCATGTCTACACGCCCTTCGTGCTTTATTGAGTCTGCGCCACGTCTCCACGCTGAGGACCGTCTCTGCTGATCCCGTGGAGCGCCATCAAAGCTGAGTAGATTTATTTATTTCTGTTCTATCAGCCACCCTCGGGGCATCATAACGTCTACGTCCGACTCGTCATCACGCACGTCTTCAACGTGCCATTTAATCTGTAGAATAGCACCAGTGCTAACTGTGCTATTTTGTCTACATTCATTCTACAAGGCGGATCAAGTGCATCCTACCTCCTATTGATATTGTAATTAACTAGTATAATTTAGCATCTGCACATATAATTGTATCTCAACCTATAATTATATAATAAACTTGTGTTGTGGGAAGTCTCGTGTTTAATTTGATAGGAAAGCCTCTTTCTTCTCTCCAGCAAAGGCGCCCATAGTCTCGTGCCTCTGCCTGCTGAACCCTAGTCGGTGGTAACGATCTGGGGCAGCTAGGTGAGAAAGAAGCCAAGCGCACCAGAGGGGTTACATGATGCTGATTAAAATATTAAAAGGTACCAGACAGACAGACAGAGTTACTTTCGTATTTATAATGTCGTATGTCGTATGTTGACGAGGATAAATGTTTTGTTAAAACTTACATCTAATAAATGATTTATTATTATTATTATTATTATTATTATAATATTAGTATGGATTACAGAAAATATTACGATTTCATCCAATCCAAATACACAAATACAAACTTTCGCATTCATATAATATTTAGTATGTATGCCAGTTTTTTCGAATTTGCAATTGGAATATCAACTGCAAATTATCTCTGGCACAGCACATAAACATGGACGCTCAATAATGCGGGTGTATTGAATAACATTGTTCTGTCACCTCCCCTGGGATTAATTTAAAATTTGGCCACATTATCGCGGCCTCTCATGCATAATAAAACCCTTATTTACAACTTCGAAAGCATTTGTCAAAATTAAACTTAATTCAAAGTCGCTATTATACTGTGGTCAGTAATTACAAATTACAATGGGCTGTTGTGTGGTGACTTCTTTTTGTGATTAAATTAATTTATGATGAGGTTTAACATGTGATTACAGTTTTCTTATAGAAAAAAAAAATAAAAAAGAAAAAAATTTAATGTAAAAATGAAATAAATAAACAAAAATAAAAATATCAGATGTTGGACGTCTGAAGTGAAAACTTAGTTTCAAAAAAAAGTTTAAATACTTTATTTTTCGACGACAGATGTCACTGCGTTGGCAGGTTATAACGCGTTATCGTTCATTTCTTTAAAGTTTCATACAAGATGTCCAAGCATGTCGGGATGGCGTGTCGCCTTATATGGTGACCTATGTTCAGCATGGGACACATAGGTCGTTACCTGACCTATGAGCGTGGGTTTCGTTACCTATGAGCGTTCATTACCTGATAATGTTTACTACTTCCTACTTACACATTATCATGATAGTGCAAAAAGCAAAATAATTCTCTTCCTCTCCTTTCACATCCGATAACAAATCTGTAAAGTCAACAGAATCAGAAATGGAAGCAGTCGGGCAAATATTTATATTCGGTGAGACTATCTTTGAAGTCGGGCCTCGTAGCGCGTCTACGAATTGCAAAAGTGCTACGGCTCGTAGCAAGTCGTAGCACTTGTGTAGCGGCCGAGATCAGTTCGAAGTGCTTTTGACTTTGAATTTCATTATCCGTTTCAAGTACGTTTCTTTTTAATACTTTTTACGTTTCTTGAAAATGTTTAAAATATCAAATTTTACGCTTTGCAAGTTTGTTGTTTGAACTAGCCCGTTGGATCAGTGCTTAGAGCACTTACTTTAAAGCTCTCCGGGGGTCCAGGTTCCATTCCCGGCAGGGTAATTTTTGGAAATTAACTTTTCAAAGTTGATATGATATTGATATGATATTCACACATTCCACACAGCACCATCTAGTTCCAAAGTAAGCAAACTTAATGCTTGTATTATGGATACCAGACAGTTGATATATTACATACATAACATTTTTTTTTTATATATAAGTCAAGGCAGCGCTTGGCCGCGACCTCACTTGATTTTTTTTGTAAATACTAAACATTATAAATACAAAATATTTTTATCAAAGGTAAATGTTAACACATAAACATTTGCCCCTAGCGGGATTCGAACTCGTGACCGCTTGGTTAACAGCTAGGGTTACTAGCCACTAGACCAAACGTGTCGTCAAAGTCAAAGTTGGCTCTGGTCTGGATCTAAAAAGCACACCGCGTTTCGCTGTTATTTATCTGCAGTCACCTTAAGTGGGCCGTCAGCCTGTCTCTCGATCTTAACATACAAATATTATGACTCCCAAAAATTATTTCTATTTAGTAAACAAAATTACTGCTTCTTTTAGAAGTGGCACTAAAAGGCATTAATTTATAATGCTACTTTTGAGTTTATTGAGAAAATTTTAGACAAATACTTAAAGGGCATTTGTCTAAAAGTACTAATTGACTATAAATAATATAAGATGTTAAATGTTATCGTAATGAAACTTAACAGACAGTGCTTGAATTTCAACAATATTTGTTTTGGAAAGGTACAATATTTTATTAAATGTTATGCTTAGAAGTTTTAATGTTATAAAAATCATGTTTATTTTATAAAGAGCACTTAAAAGTATTCAAGCAACTTTTGTGTTATTTTTAGAAGGGAATTTATTTATAGATAATATTATAAAGCTGATGAGTTTGTTTGTTTGTTAGAATGCGCTAATCTCAGGAACTACTGGTTCGAATTGAAAAATTATTTTTGTGTGGGATAGATCATTTATCGAGGAAGGCTTTAGGTTATATAACATCACGTTGCGACTAATAGGAGCGAAGAAACAGTCGAAAGTGTGGAAAAAAAAACGGGGAAAATTATGAGGGCTTCCGTTGCGTGCGCTGCTAAAACCGTTCGAGATACCCAAATGATTCCCAAAATAACTATTCCACGCGGACGAAGTCGCGAGCACCAGCTAGTAGTTATTATAGAATTAAACATATAAAATTATTAGAAATTGTTTTTTTTTTGGAGAATTGTTTTTTTTTTAAATATGATTTTTTTTATATTTTATATTTTATTTTTAGATAGCTGGTGGCCTATTGGAATATTTAGATTATGGTCATTGTGATATTCTAAACTGCTATTGGTGAAAGTCGTGTGAGTAATTTACATACAAACATAGTATTGATATATGGGACTAGGTATTTATCTAGGTATTGTGGAAGCAATACTAAAATTAATTGAAATGAAAAATAAAGCAGTTGGCATAACCAAAGCCGGCTAATAAGTACTTAATCTCTTATAAACTCCGATTACAGATCACAGATAAGCCTCCGGCAAACAGATTGCAACAATGCCAAGCCTTGTTGAGAGTTACCAACTTTCTACGGTATTAGCACAGTATAAATGTACCACAGTATAGATTCTTCTATTCTGTCTACTTTGGTGATAGTTTTTGGAGTTTACTCCTTAAGAATAGATATATTTATTTATATATAAGCCTGTGGTATGAAAATTTATGGGAGTAAAATCAAAATGGTCACACGAATGCGTTATCTTAAATGCGTTATAGTTACATTATATAACGCTATAATAAATATTATTTTAAAAAAAGAACAATGTTGTTCCTTCGGCGTGTTTGAATTGTGAAAATTTAAATTTTATAATCTTTCGTAAGGAGTAAACTCCAGTCGTGTGTCGGAGCTGACACTCGCAATTTTTTTAACCTAGTTACGAAAAAAACAAAAAATGCCTTGTTTACGAGTTATTGGATTTTATTTATTACAATAAATATTTTATGTAATGATCAAAACAGTTAAAACAATCACGATGACGTCACTTGTGTCAAATTATATTAATTTTTTATTTAATTGAAACTAAAATTTTAAAAAAAAACGTGGTAACGTATTATTCGTAATTTATTATTAAATTTAGAGTTTTTTTGAAAAAGGCTATTCTTTTTCTTATATTATCATAAAAAATAACTAGTGTTACCTTACTGCAATATTAATTTGTACTGTGTACGAGTCCATAAAGCACCACAGCAAACAGACTGGACAAAAGACATACAGACAATTTAGTATGCTGCTGGCAGCCGAAGTCAATATTTGCTTGAATCTTTGGCAGACAGTGTATCTATGGCGTATGAAACATTATCCTCACCATAGAGTAGCAAAATACGATACTGATCACTGTTCTCTATAAATCTAAAAGCTCCTACACACGTCCCAAAAATCGGTAGCAATATCGTTGCAGTAGTAGGAAGCTCCCTAAATTGCACCCTAGATCGCCTCTAATCTCTAGATCGTTTATGCCTAACTCTAGAACGATTTGCCTACACATGAGGCGATCAAGAGAGCGATCTAGGGGGCTCCGCACTCCTGCTCCGATATTCCCACCGATTTTAGGGCCGTGTGTAGGCGCTTTAATGGAAGGTTGAATAATATTTAATGTTAGACAAAGTTTATACAATACACATTAGATATGTAATCTTGATGAAGGCAAGATTATGTTACGTAACCGTCTTGGGGCTCAACATCGTCATGTAAATTTATATAAGCGAAATTACCCCAAAACCCTCGATAAAGGATCCCTTCCTTTCTCGCGTCACTGAAATTATTTTGCACTAAGAAGTCTTTGCAAAAATTATTATCGAGATTATTTCTTCTATCGTTTTTGGATAGGTTTTTAACTTTATACTCCTCCGATCAATCCGTACTAATACTCGCATATCCGTACTAATATGCGAAAGTTTGTATGGATGTATGGATGTATGTATGGATGTTTGTAACTCTTTCATGCAAAACTACTGAACCGACCACCATGAAATTTTGCATACACGTTGTCTGGGACACCAGAAAGGACATAGGGTACCTTTCATCCAGAAAAAAAGTACTGCTGCTCCCGAGGGATCATCTAAAATTAAGGAAACTAAATCCTGGCTAAGTGTAATAGCAATAACGATGTCAGGCGATATATTGCTTTTTCAACGCGAACGAAGTCGCGAGCACCAGCTACATAGTTATATAAATTTTCACAAGATGGTAATAATAAGAAGTAGTATTATATAAAAATTTAAAAGCCAGTCTTCTATATTAATCGAGCAGACCTGGGTGTCCAATAAATGCCATGTTTCGAAAATAGAAAACCCATTTCTTGGAAACTCAGTCAATAAAAATTGCTCGGCATAAGCTACACGTTGGGAGATGCACATACGTTCTGTGTTAGGATTTATTTACAACTTTCCTTGAAAGCGTTGTGTACGCAAGAAAGGATGCAATCGATAAAGCCTTTATCGGCAGCTGACGAGTTACAAAGCAATTGAAATTCAGGAGAATTGATATACAAGGTACTTTAACCTTAGTATAAATTACTTATAGATTTTCTACTAGAGCGGCCCAATCCAGCTTCATACAGACACAATTTTTTCTGCAAATTATATGCAGAGACATGTCACTTTTTCTGCAAATTTAATATATAAAACATTTATCGCTCTATCCATTGTTGAAAACCAAATCAAAATCCAGACAGGATTTATTTTAAAATAAAAACAGATGTATGTTTTTATGCAAATCATACATACATATCACTTTCTGTTGAGACTTTTGTTTTATATAGGTACTTTAATAATATTATAGAAAGCTACATTATCAGCGAGTAACATAGACTATTATTTTATAAAGGTACGCGTGCAATAGCTAGTATATTTTATTTATCTACGCGGACGAAATCCCGGGTCTGGTACCTGTAGTAGTATTATATAATCACCGAAAAGTAAAAAGTGTGTTTATGTTACACACGTTGTTATTTTTATGGTAAGGGAGTGGTTACTGTCGACAATTGAGCTGTCTACTTGCCCACTGCGGAAAGCAATGTGTCCTCGCAGTTGCCACTATCATTGATTTAAAATGACATTAGCACGTTCGAATTGTAGCATAGACACATCGGATGTCATTCCCACAGATCCCGTCATTCGATAGACGCGGACTAACCGAATGTCAAACCAATCGACCGCAGCGTCTATCCTGCAAATGCGTCTGACAACTGACAGTTTGACACATAAACCACGTTTGACAGATGAAAAGACAGCAATACGTTGGCTGTTCGCAGCTCATAGTAACAAGGTTCAAAACATGAACTTTCGACTTGACATGAGTGATTTGGACTTGACGGACACGTTTTGGAAAAGTCAAAGAAAAATTGTGGACTTGAGTGACTGATTTTAATTTTAATTTGGCCTTTATTTATTTTAAAAATATATATTTTAAATTGCTATTCTTACAAAATGAAAAATATGTGTACCAAACGCGTGGATGGACTAAAATCGCGTTATGACTAAATATCATAATCACCCTTACTTTGAATCATTCACTTCATGATTAAAGCAACCGTTATAGACATAATAAAGGTTAATATGTCTATAACGGTTGCGAATCATAAAGTCATAGACTAAAAATTGGTCTCGCTTCACTCGACAAGACAAAGCAGTCGTAATTGTCAAACGCGAAAAAAATGATACGCCAAATTTGGCGGACCAGAGCTAGCCACCACCCAGTCACACTGCAAGCTGTCTGTCATGTGTACATGCCGAATGTTTTATTAAATTTTGGGCATAATTCAAACTAAAATGCCGGGGTGCGTAGTGAAACTGTGTAAAAATAATACCACAAAAAATAAGAAGAACACTGGGATCACATACCATCAGTAACTATCGTATAATTTCGAAATTTCAACATAAAATAATATGAACCCAAAACGCCATTCAGTGTTGCCGCGTATACAAGAATCAATTTCCCCATGGTTGAGATTTTTATAATGTGAATTTATTGTTTTTATTTTATTTTATTATATAACATATTTAATTTATCTAACCTAGTTATTGGGAATTATTTAGAATCGTGTGGGAAGATTTTAGGGTATTTAAAGGTTAAATTAGTTAGATATGGATGTTAATTTTATAAAAATATAGTTTTTATGGAAAGGAAATGAGTCTACAATTAATTTAATAATATTTTAGAACATAACCTAAAATTGTTTACAATACAAATAAATATGTAGGTACATACCAGGTTTGTTGCAACTATCAGCATCAGCATCACTTAAAAACATTATTACAACACACATATTCAGTACAACACATAAATTTTCACTGTTTAAAACTGTTTTCATTTATTTAATTTTGTTGTATCTACTTTTTACATACGTGTTTACTTCAAGTTTAATCTTCAACCACAGAGCCAATGAGCCACAGAGTCATAAACATTATGGAACCTAACCTATTTGTTTTCATCCAGTACAAATGTCTTGTACCTACAACATGTATGTAAATATTGATGTACTATACAAACAATTTGAGGTCATGTTTTAAAATCTATATAAAATTAATTCCTCTATGCATATCTTGAAAATTCAAACCTTGCACCTGGTAGTCCAACATTTAACGTCCGATAGCTTGAAAACTATGGACATTAAAAAAAAAAGTTTCAAATAAAAGTTGTGGGGAATAGATTGATCTTTAAAAATGGATTGATGCATTTTATTGACTAATCCAATATTATAAGAGTTATCGACCGAGATAGAAAAATGTGTTAATTAAATGAGCCATAAAACGTAAGCGGTGAGTTTTACAAAAAAATGCGTAACAAATAAAAGATGCGAAATAGTATTCTCTACAATAATGGTCTCTATCACTTTTGCCCTAAAGTGCATAGTTTCCGAGATATCGGCCAGAAACGTTTTTTCAAGATGGCGCCTATGCTGTCACCGGAATCTGTCAGCATTTTGTGATTGTACACTCAGTAAGTGATCCTAAACCTTATAGAAAAAAAAAATTGGATCGGTAGGATAATGCAAAGTTGACCAAAAAAAAACGACTATATTCACTGTACTATAAATTAATTGTAGACTGATTTCCTTTCCATAAAAACTTTATTTTTATGAAATTAACATCCATTTCTAACTAATTTAACCGTCAAATACCCTAAAGTCTTCCCACACGATTCTAAAGCCAACCCTTATTAACCCTTATTTTTAATAATAACTTGTAAATATTACATGTAAATAAAAAAAAACTATTAAAAATAAGGCCTAATCATTGATATAATACATATTTTCCATTTTTCTATATATATAAATATATTTATACATTCCGTTTTAATTTATTGTTCATTTTTAAGTATTTTCTGAGCTATATTTATAACTTAATTAACTAATAGACCACAGCATAAAATATTTTTCCCATTAACTCGGGTAACAGTTAGCAGCTGGTAACACAATTCTTCACGCACACTAGTTCACAATGTCAACTGACAAATGTTGCTTAAACACACTAGAATAAAAAACGGCCGCATTTACGGAGCTGTCGTTGTTCTATAGTCCTCTATCTAGTCTAGCGTAGCGAGCGAGACCAATACAAAATCATTGCATAAAGTTTTGCGGTTGCGATTGTCAGTCTTAATCTTCATCAAACCGTAATATCATTAATTACAACAATTAATAGACTATGCAATACAAAAGTAATCTGATAGTAATTTGATAAAGAAAAACTAACAATATTGAATATATTATTTTTGGAAAACCATCGAAATTACTTAGATATCGTTTACTATGAATATCGTTATGTTTCCGTCCGACCATATTATATTTATAGTCTAGGAGCTCATGTTTTTAAAACTTACATCTATGTAATATAATAAAGAGGTAAAGTTTGTAAGTAGATTTGTAACTAATGTTATCCTAAAAATCTTTTATTATGAGATAAAAAAAATTACCTTATCATCAAGTACTATAGGGGAGGCCTATGTCCAGCAGTAGGTCCTACGGCTGAGCTGAGATGCGCCGAAAGCACCACCTCCCATCGTTGCGCGATGTTGTGATGACAGCGGGCGCGAGAGAATCACTTGTGAAGCAAGCAGCCCATAACCTCTTCTCTGCGGCACAATCTACCGAAGAGTCGCTTCCACCTGAAACTCCCGGAGGAAGATTTGTGTTTATAATTCGCAGAAAAAATACAATCCATGTGAAGCCTAGTGTTATAAGTAAGGACAAACTGTGGATCGAGAAAAAATAAATTAGAAAATTAAGGCAACATTAAATTATTGTAAATACATATTAACAATTTATCTATTTTGCCTCATTGCACATAAAATTACGTAAAATTACATGACTTTGATTCGATGGAATATTTTAATTTATATATAGAAACTAGCTACATGCTTCCGGCTTCGCCCGGGTTTAAAATAAAAACTATCTTGTTTTTTTCTCTTAAATTGCACCAAATTACACATAGTTACGAAGTTTTATCAAAATCGGTTCAGTAGTTTAGGAGTTCACCGCGGACAAACATATGACACAAAATTTTTATATATGTAAAAATTGGCCGCTAGCTCCTGGACTAGAGTGTACGATCAAGGACGCGTATCACGTATAGTAAAACAGAACACAATGTATTGAATTTTGCTCACGTACCATCTTTGTATTTTCTACTTTAGCGTGTCTCCTATTTCGGGTTCCGTACGGCTGGATCTCATTTCATATGATCAGCTGTTTTTTTATCTGTATAGACATATTAATTGTATTTTTGACAAAGTAAAATACACCTCACATTATCTGACACGTATCTCTGTTCGTTTAAATCTTGTTTTATGAATAGAAAATATATTTGATTTTAATACATATTTAATGGAGCAGTAATTTCATCTGCTATAGTGGTAGCTGATTCAGCACTCAGCCTCACTCAGCTACCACTATGGCAGATGCAAGTTCGAATTCCAGTCAGACCTCTACTTTTGAACTATTTAAATTTTATATGGTATCGGTTAAAATAATGATAATTTTTCTATTCTTAATTCTTATTAATGAAATTTTATAGTAATATATTGTTTGTTACTCTTCCACACAAAAACGTTTGAACAGGTGTGTATTAAAGTCACACAGATAGTTTATTACCTGGATATGATGCTTTTTAACCTGGAATAATTCCCAATTCGATGTATCTGTTTCATTTTGATTGTTCATAATTGATGAATAATCACATTTTAGTTAAACATTATTTAAGTTATTTACATAACACAAATCAATTACTTACATAAATTATAGAAATTACAAAAAACATGCACAAGATTACCTACTGGTGGGACAAAGAAGGGACAAGACAGACTTACCTAATAATTTAAACAGGTTCGCCTGCTCCTTCAGCGCTGGTTCGATTCCACCATAATCCACGAGAGTTTTTTTTATTGATTAGCGTTTTATTCTTAAGAGTTATCACATACCACACAAACGCGTAAAGAGTAAAAATCTTTGCGGACAGATGCGAGCGCGGCGACAACTTGTAATCGTCTGTCTTAATTTGAAGGTAGGAAAGTTGAATAAAAATATATAAATATGTGGGTATATATATATATGCCTGTGATGCGTTTGTTTGTGTGTGTGCTATGTGTGCGGATATATAGGTAAAACAGCGTCAACACCTACTATAACATATTATACTATTTATAGTCCCACCCTACTGAATTAATTCATGTCAGAGGAGCTTTGCCAAGCAAATCCGTTCTTGCGCGCGATATGGCGAAGAGTTGTGGTCTCCGTCTCCTCCATACAAATATGTCAGGAACACATCTGTTCTATTTTATTTAATAATTCACAATTGTATATTTTTCCTCTCGGCAATTTCTATAACTAGCAGTTAATAATTACCTTTCGCTATCCGTTCTAATAATTATAAATGCGAAAGTTTGTATGGATGTTTGTAACTCTTTCACGCAAAAACTACTGAACCGATCACCATGAAATTTTGCATACACGTTGTATGGGACACCAGAAAGGACATAGGGTTACCTTTCATCCAGAACGCGGATCAAGTCGCAAACACCAGCTAGTTTTTAAATAAAGCCTTAAGGCGATACTAAGAGCCAATCGGTTGAAAAACCGGATGTTCAGAGGCTATCTCCTCTTTCATAAATCAACATAAATTTCCGAAAAAAATATATGTTATTTATTGATATTTTATCTATATAATGTACATATAATATTGTTCTAACTGTTTAACTACTATGTGAAAAAATAAAATAAAGTGAAGTCGCTATTGGCTGAAAATTTGTATCTTCTTTTAAACCACAAGGAATATTTACATGATTCTTTTTTTAAAATATTGGTATGGATTAGACCTATAAACTGTACAAATAATTATTTATTATAATAATTTTTGAAGCCATTATCCATATTTATCTTATTTTACGTAAACAAAGACTTAGCGGGTCCGTGCGAGGGCGACGGGCGGCAGTATAGAGCTGATCGTCGTACGGGTGGGTTGTGCGTCTCGTCGCTGCGCCGGCTTCGCCTATTCCCAACTCGTATATTATTATTGTGCATGATAAACAGATATGACACTGTTTTCAAGTGACATTTTTAATAGTTGTGCATGAATGGACAATATTGGACAACATAATAGGATATTATTATATTTACTATTTAGTGGTAGTGTAAATAATAAGTGTATATTTTTAAATTTGAAATGCCGAAGATAAATAAGGTGAAGAAATCCAGAGCTGTAAAAGCTCAAAAAATGCATGAAGTAATGTAAGTAAATATTTTATTATTTATAATGTTTACTACTTGTATAACTATGTACATTATTAGTATATAATATGTATTTTTTCTGTTCGATTTAGGAGGTCAAGAAAGAAAAAAAAATGAGAATAATAATAAGAATAATATCTTAGCAGTGTCGGAGAAAAATTATAATAAGTAAGTATGATACATTAATACCTACATGGTGAATACAATATTACCAGTAAATAAAGAATTTAACTTTGGCTGGTCTTTATTTACAGTATATAAAGATCGTGGAATAGGCCTACCGGGGAAACCACGTAAAACAAAAACGCGACAAATAGGTACACTCACTACTTACCTCACTGGTGGCGTGGAAACGTGTGCATATTACTTATGTTATGGATATGGATGGACATAAAACTTTGTAAGCAATGATCACAATAAATCAATTTAAATTTCTAATTTGTGTTTTGATATTTAGTATTTAGATAAGCTTTTTTGATAAACTTATTACATACCTATCTGTTGTTTTTTTATATGTTACGTTATATCCCCGCTGATTGAGAATCGATTTTAATCATTTTTTTTTTCATTACCGTTAATTATTATCTGCTAAATATGTAGTTGGTTTCAGTAAATATTAGCTGTTTATTTACACCCCATATGATATAAAACTAGTATTGTAAATAAAATAATATTATTAAAATATATAAATAAGTAAAAGTTAATCAGTTTTTTTGCTGACGCACCTCAAAAATGCTTTGTGAAGTTAGGCATTATATGTTCAATGTCAAATGTTACCGCTCTACTTCGTTTAGTCTTTGACTCGTTTCACGCGATCTCTAAGTGCGGGTGTAGGTGCAGGTGGTGCGGGGGCTCCGCCTACTCGCGCTCGTCGCGCGCAAAGTCATCGGGTCTTAGTAGGACCTTAAATTTATCAGAGGTCTCGAAACTGTTAAGTTTTTGCTGCTACGGGTCCCTCCAATAATAAGGGTCCGCTACAACCATGTTTACTTATCAGCTTTGTGTTGGGTCAGCGGATAAATAATATCTATAGGAACTAGGCCAAGTGCCCTCAGAGGGTAAACTGTGGGACGTAAGTAATTAGATACGTGATTACATTCACAAAAATATAATAATAAAAACAATGCTCACTCAGTATTATGAGGATGAGGAGGAATGATCGTATTACCAATCAGAATGTTACATTACATTACATTACAGTTTCATTTGTTCGCTTATCTACACTAATCTATACTAATATTATAAAGCTGAAGAGTTTGTTTGTTTGTTTGAACGTGCTAATCTCAGGAACTACTAGTTCGAATTGAAAAATTATTTTTGTGTTGAATAGATCATTTATCAAGGAAGGCTTTAGGCTATATAACATCACGTTGCGACTAATAGGAGCGAAGAAACAGTCGAAAATGTGGAAAAACGGGGAAAATTATTCATCTTTGAGGGCTTCCGTTGCGTGCGCTGCGAAAACCGTTCGAGATACCCAAATGATTCCCAAAATAACTATTCCACGCGGACGAAATCGCGAGCACCAGCTAGTATTATTATAAATAGAGAGAAGATTTGTATTTTCATATGTTTGTAAAATCTAGTGGACCGTTTTTGAAAATAACGTTTGGTCTTTTAAGTTTTTTATATATCTACTAGCTGACCCGACAAACGTAGTTTTGAAAAAAAAAAAAAAAAAATTTGGGGTGGACCACCCTTAACATTTAGGATTATGAAAAATAGATGTTGGCCGATTCTCAGACGTACCCGATAAGCACACAAAATTTCATCAAAATCAGTCCAGCCGTTTCGGAGGAGTTTAGCAACAAACACCGCGACACGAGAAGTAATTAATTTGATTAAGTATCAGCGAGTAACGCAGGCTATATCTTCTTAATATATAAAATGCGATGTGTGTATGTATGTTTGTTCCCTATAGACTCCAAAACCGCTTAACCGATTTTGATGAAATTTTCAGAAAATATTCAGATTAGTACACAATTTCAAAACAAATCAATCTATTGCCAAATTTCATCCAAGTCCATACATCATCCATACAAATTTTTGAAAGTTGAATTTCAAAGTTAACCCTGCCGGGAGTCTTACCTGGACCTAGACGCATAAAAGTTACTAGACGCGTCGGCACTTGTACTTTAAGTATATTATCTTTTCCATGGCGCAGGTAAATCAGAAATTTTATTAAAAATTTAAACCAAAATGTTCGTTGTTTCTTAGTTACACGCGAGAAAAAAACCGAAGAATCATATGCAAGACCACCTTCTGCTCATAACAGCCTCATTCCCTTCGCATTTTGCATAAAAATTTGCATAAAAAATGAGAATGTTGTAAGGAAAAATGGTTGTTCTGTCAGTAGGTACGTGCAGTTTCTGTAATATGTAGCTCGATATTGAAACGTTTGTGCAATCAAGACAACATTGCACTCAAATTGAAACGCTCTCCAGCAATTTCTCTTGACTCGGCATTTCAGGAAAACTTTCAAATAGACATTTCCTGCCAGTCTGAAATCTCATGCAGAATTTTCAAATTATCTCAATTTTTTTACACATCAGGGATATACATACATATATATACAATTCCTTCATTGTATAGGTATTTTTTTTCACGGTAGTTGAAAAGCTTAGGTACTCTTTTAAATTATCAAATTACATATAATAAGAAATATTGTAATTATTATAAAAAAAATATTATTCCTACAGTTATTGCAATAATATAATAATAATAATATAATTTACAATAATTCTTACTAATTTGTTATTGCACATGTCAGATTATTTGAACCACTCGATCTATGCCTTCAAAGATATGCCTCTTTTGCAGTTTAGCATGACTATATTGACTATACATGACTAGCCTTAAATACATCTTATGCAAATTTGACAGTAGGTGGCATTAACCCTCTTTTATATTAAACTAGCTGATGCCCGCGACTTCGCCCGCATAACTTTGTAAATAATATACTAAAACCTTCTTCGAGAACGACTCTATCGATATGTGAAAACCGCATTAAAATCCGTTGCGTAGTTTTAAAGATATAAGCATACATAGGGACAGACAGACAGACAGACGCGGCTTATAATATCTAGTGAAGTGATGATGATGATGATAGTGATAGTGAAGCAACGCCATCCTTGATAGGTTAGGTTATTTAGATTCAATAGTAAGTAATACGTGGAAGAGCTGTTCCAAGTGGCCTTTTCGAGAGTGATCGCCTACTTCGGGATAATTTTTTTTTTTTTTTTTAGGATGGGCAATGACATTTACGCACTATACCTCGTCGACGGGGACAGCCGACGAGAGGAGTGTGGGACTCGCCCGGTGAAGTCACTTATCACCGAGAATACCAACTAAAACACCCCCGGACTCCACCATCAGCGGAGATGTGTGGGTTTGAGATCACAGCGAGGCCTTGTCCTCGGATCCCCACTCACCGCTACGTCCGACATCGGGATAACCTGGAAGGTTACCATAGAGAAGAAAAAGCAATACATAAAATCTGTCTACGTACGAATTCGTCGGCGAACGCTAGTATAGTGTAAATGGTATGCATTTAAAATTGGAGTCTACTACGTGTAACCTTTTTTCAGTCTTATGCACATAGAAATAAGAGTGAAATAAAATGTAATATGTTTCCACATTCAACGACAGCTTTTCTACATTTTCGTCTCTAACGTGGCGTCAATTTTTCGCTCCTGATCCTTTCACGGTCCACTGCATTGCTTTATAAGGTGAACTTTCGAGGTATACTCCCGTTTGGTTACATTTCATTTTATAAACAACTAGCTGTTGTACGCGACTTCGTCCGCGCGAAATGTAAAGTACAGTTAGGGGTAAGAAAAGGTTCGTCACCTTAAATACCACATTTTCTTGTATCAATTATAAGTCACGCCAATGTTTCATTTCAAACGTCTGTCATTTGTCTGCTTAGTGTTTTAGTTTGAAAGGTTACTAACGGTCTATGATTGATTGATAAAGGAATGAATTTGAAAACTGACAGGTTTTTCTTTTTCATATTTTACGTAAGTTTTCGTACCCCGACTGTACCCTGTTAGTTTTATGAAAGTCTGACAATCTGTATGTGTCGTCGGCGCATCGTAGAATTGGGCATATCATGATATTCTTGGGCAGATCATATTTCTGTTAAAACTGAGAGGGTCGCCTCACTCCGCTCCGCTTCGCTCGGCTCCCCAAATTTATTTCCATGTAAACCTAACACGCTCCTTCTCGCTTTGCTTTGCTCCGCTTCTCATCGCACCTATTTTTGACTTTTGGTGAAAGATTCTTGATTTCATACAACATAATTGCAAAACTTTGCAGCACTTGTGGCATTGCTTGTGTTATAGGCGACGGTAACCAACTATAATCAAGTGAACCGTCAGTCTGTCTTTCGACCTTAACATGAAAAAAAAAATCAGGCTAAAAATACTTGTAATTTTTTTGGTTCCTTACGAGTAGTGACTACAACTTTAGCTCAACAATATAATATACGTTTGTGGTTGATTGCACATTCACAATTGTTTGTTAAATATTTCAAGGGGCTTTTAGTAAATCACCCGATAATGTGTTTGGACGCAGTAAATATTAAATGAATCCCGTCGAGCGTTAAACTCAACATAATAGTGCATTAAATGTGCGCTTTAATGCACTTCAAAATATTTCTCTCATTTTATAACTGTTTTGTGTGCCGTAATTTTTAACTTAATAAATTAGTGTACACTTGACCATTGACTTTTTTAAATATTAAGTTCGGCAGATAGGCTGACGGTCCACTGAATCGAAGGTTGATGGTCGAGCAACACTAGCGACCTGCACTTGCCTTCGCAAGGATTTGAAATGCTTATGTTAAATTATTCGACTAGTTGTTGGACGCCATTTCGCGTGCGTAACTTTATAAAATAAAGCCTACCAGCTGGTGCCCGCTACTTCGTCCGCGTTCTGGATGAAAGGTAACCCTATGTCCTTTCTGGTGTCCCAGACAAAGAGTATGCAAAATTTCATGGTGATCGGTTCAGTAGTTTTTGCGTGAAAGAGTTACAAACATCCATAATACAAACTTTCGCATTTATAATATTAGTACGGATGTTACTTGCTGATAATGTAGCTTTCTATAGGTAAAAGAATTTTTGAAATCGTTCCAGTGGTTTTTGAGTTTACTCAATACAAACATACAAATCTTCTCTCTTTATAATATTAGTATAAATATAGATAACTTATATTTTAAATATTTGTTAATTTCAGCTTTCAAGACTTAGTAGTTTTGGCTGTGAGTAGATAGGTAATTAGGAAAAAGATATTATAAGTATAGATAGATGAGCTACAAAAAATATTAAGCTCTTAAGAATTACGAATTAAAATAGAGAAGATTCGTGCAGCAAAATATAAATATATATATAAATATTTTATATTATATATATTTATATACATAGTTTTAAAATAATATAAAATTAAAACCGTAGCGGTAGCAACCCGTGGTCCAACCACCGATCATACGCTCGAGTGACTTAGCTTGCAAAGACTAGTTGAGTAGTGATGTGCCTCATATAGAAATGTTATTATCGATGATAATGTGCTCCAATATACCTAATGGTAGTATTGTTAATGTTTACCGTATGACTAATTAAAACAAAACCACGTGATGGTTTGAATTATGGTGACAATTAATCAAAATTATGGCGACTTACACCATAATCGAAATTATGGTTGTTAAAAAAATTAAGCGCCTTGGGACTCCAATAAAAAAATAAAATAAAATTGTGGCATAATAATATGTTCTATAATTAATTATGTAAGTAGTTTCACGTCAGAAACGTGTGCATTTAAAATTAATTTGTTCTGAAATCCGCCGAATCGTTTATGTGACACAATTATAGGGATTATCAATCGATAAATATACCTCACTATCGCCGCTCGACTGACCGCATACATTTAGCGCGCAGTAATCACCGCGATTACGTCGATAACATTTTATAGATGTAGGCGCATCACTAATATACAGAGTAAATGCATTTGTGGGAAAGATCGGTTATTTTTCAAAGGTAGTTCTATTTTAAGAGATGTTATTTTTTGGACTACCAACATTCCTGCCATTTATTTAGAGAACAAATACCTACACCTGCAGTTACATGTATAATTTTTTTTATTTTTTTTTATTTATTTATTTACAATATAACATGGTACATCATTACAGGATAATTCCTAATTCGATGTATCTGTACATTTTGAATATTCATATATACATATAAATACCTACATATAAAATAATTATCTACATAAATTATAAAAATTACAAAAAAAACTAAAATATGCCCAAGAATACTTAATAATAAACTTAAATTACCTACTATAACATATTACAAATAGTCCTACTCTACTAAATTCGTTCATCGTGCAATGGAACAGGTCAATCAATTGTGCAATTTTATTAAGGCTGCGCAAAGCTCGTGTCAGATATTTTATATTAGTTATATATTAGTTGAGAAGCTATATTATCAGCGAGTAACATAGGCCATATTTTATAAAAAAAAATGTTCGGCGGACGTAGCCGCGGGCACCAGCTAGTAAGTCATAAAAGGGACGAAAGATGAGTTGGATTTTTTCATAATCTTCTGTCAAAACTTAATAAAGTCGACTTTTCATCATACGCAATGTTAAGTTTCGTGAATAAAAGCATGTTACACAAGTGTGAGCTTTTCATCAAATTTTCTTGAACAACTTAACTGTTGTAGCTGGAATGGAAATTTGTATGGACGTATGGATGTTTGTAACTCTTTCACGCAAAAACTACTGAACCGATCACCATGAAATTTTGCATACACGTTGTCTGGGACACCAGAAAGGACAATATAGGGTACCTTTCATCCAGAACGCAGACGAAGTCGCGGGCACCAGCTAGTAGAATAATTTATTTATTTAATTACAGGAACACCTATGACAACACACTAGGCATACAAGCCTGTGTTGTGTGTTTCATGAAACTTTAACTACTAACTATATTACTACGGGCTTATATTTTAATTAAATCTTCTTTTACAAGATAAATATTGAACATCAAAGGTTAGTTCAGGTTTAATGAGTAATCGGATTAAATATGATATCAAACGGATCTTTGTCGACTGATTTTCAAAGAGTTCTCTAGTCATAGGTTGTAGTCACACTGAGTTTTTTTTTAAATGAAAACTTCTTTAGGCACGTTTTGAGATGAAAAAAAAAAACCATCGAACTCGCGACCCTGTTACCGTAACCGATACCTCTGTCGACAATTATAAAAGAACACAGTAATTTCAAATAAATAGAAAACGGCTAGTGATACTCCAAAAAGGTCGTCAACATTTTCAGTATAGACGAGCTACTGAGAGCTTAGGTACTCTTTTTACTAGTAGTGGGTAGTACAAAGTTTTTACTTTCGTCGGCACTCCCTGTAGTGCCCTTTCTTATGCTCTCCGAGGCTCACGCAATAGAGTAACTTATATATTATATGCTCACGCATCACTCCCGGACATACGCATGCAACTAACTTATCCCACGTGGATCGTTGGCATCAGTCACGTGGTAGGTTTTAGACTGTGCTTGTAATGTTGCTAGTGAAAAAATCCAAGATGCATACACTACACTCCCGGAGTGCCACTGTTCTTTTGTATTACTCAATATTCAATAATGATGTATTGAGGACTCTAGGGCATAGAGAATGAAATAACCGAAGCTCATTGGTGAGTCGTAGCTCATTGGACGAGCTCACTGGTGAAAAATTATTTGGGTAATATGTTTAGCCAATGGGTACCATTGGCTAAAGATATTACCCAAATATATTATATTACGGCTAAATATATTACGCGGATGCTTTTCTTTTTGAGTTCGATTCCTGAAATGAATATTAGTCTACATTTTGGTATTATTTCTAGATTTTGTACTACAACGCAATGTGGCTCGGTATGACATCACCTTAAATACTTCTGAAGGGCAGCAAAACGGAAAATTAACCAAGTAAAAACGTGAACCGTATTGATTGCGCAAATTACGGTTTTAAACTTTAAACGCAAACATTCCCATCAAACAACTCTCTGTCTCTTCACTTTCTTTAGGAATGAAATAATTATTGAAGTCTAAACGTTACGTGCTCCAATGCACCGTGGTCTTCCGGAAAATATTTTGTCTAATTATAACGCATCGATATGGCACTTGATTTTATCCTAAACTTAGAGGTATGAGTGACTTTTCGACACGACCTTTTGTCTATGTAAATCTCGACCATGGATGTAATATATATTATCCTACGTCCCTGAGCTCAACATACAGGCTGACGGTTTACTTGATGGTAGGTGACTTCCATAAATTATAACGCGGACTTGGTCCGCGTTCTGGTTGAAAGGCACCCTATGTCCTTTCTGGTGTCCTAGACAACGTGTATGCAATATTTCATGGTTATAATATTAGTACTGATGTAGCACACAGCGCCGTCTAGGGAATTCTGTTTGAAACGATATAGCATACTTCGAATAGTGAAGAAAGGTTGTCATAGTTGCACAGTATTTTGACAGATGGCGCTACATGATTACTTAATAAAATTAAAGCTGCGGTCGACGCAGACGCATACAGGGAAATGGCTTCCACTAGTTTACTTCTGAACAGAATTTAGTTCAAAATCATTGTTTTAAATAAAGTTGAAGTTATTTATTCTCAAGAAATATACATTATTTTACGGTGTTTGTGAATTAAAACTTTAACTACAAACTTAACTAACCAACGGGAATAAAACTTAACGAAGATACATCCTTTAACTTAGACGCTGCAAAAGTTATCTTGAAAATCATTTATCTACATAAATATTAATTATATTATAACTAGAAGTCGAATCAAAATCATCTTAACGCCTGGTAAAACTTTAAAAGCGATTAAGATGTCAAGCCTTATTTCTCATATATTTTGTCAGGCGTAACATTATGTTTTTTTTTTAAATAATTCCGATCTAACTTACAGAAATAATGTTTTAATTTAAATTTTTTAACTAGCTGGTGCCCGCGACTTCGTCCGCGTTGAAAAAGCAATATATCGCCTGACATCGTTATTGCTATTATATTTAGCCAGGAGTTAGTTTCCTTAATTTTAGATAATCCCTCGGGAGCAGTACTTTTTCTGGATGAAAGGTACCCCCTATGTCCTTTCTGGTGTCCCAGACAACGTGTATGCAAAATTTCATGGTGATCGGTTCAGTAGTTTTTGCATAAAATTCAAACTTTCGCATTTATAATATTAGTACAGATTATTCAAAAACATAGATATATAGAGTCGTCTTCTTCTTTGCTGGAGGTCGTGCCCGCTCCGAAATGCCTTGGTGGCATAGACCACCAGCTGTTTCCACTCCACCCTGTCCTCAGCCTTTCTCATAGCTTTCGCAACTGTAAGGCCTGTAAGAGCTATAACTTGGTATGTCCATAGGCTAGGAGAACGCCCACGAGACCTCTTGCTATCCACTCTTCCAACCAACACCTGCTTCTTTAAGTTTTCTGGTTCTCTGCGGGCTATGTGCCCAAAGTAATAGAGAACTCTTTGACAGCAGGTGGCGAATCGCAAGCTGTTTGAAGATCGAGCTTTTTGACCTCTTAGCCGTCCATGGAATGCGCAACATCCTTTTCATGCAGCACCACATTTCAAACGCATCTATCTTTTTGCGCTCCAGAAATCGAATCATCCAAGATTCAGAGCCATAGAAGAATATTGACTTATCTGTACTAATATTATAAAGCTGAAGAGTTTGTTTGTTTGTTTGAACGCGCTAATCTCAGGAACTACTGGTTCTAATTGAAAAATTCTTTTTTTTGTTGGATAGATCATTTATCGAGGAAGGCTTTAGACTATATAACATCACGTTGCGACTAATAGGAGCGTAGAAACAGTCGAAAATGTGGAAAAAACGGGGTAAATTATTTATCTTTGAGGGCTTCCGTTGCGTGCGCTGCGAAAACCGTTCGAGATACCCAAACGATTCCCAAAATAACTATTCCACGCGGACGAAGTCGCGAGCACCAGCTAGTTCAAATATAATATATAAAATTCATAATAATAATAATAATAATCATTTATTTGCTGAATATAGGTACAATGGTTTTACAATAGATAAGTCTCACTACATTCTACCCTTCGAGGGTGTGCAAATAATTTAAGTAAGTATACTACATGAGACAATAAAGCTAATTAATATTACTAATTATTACAATATACTATTAGTCATATAATCTTTTATACTATAATAACATTTATCAACGAGTATTTGCTTCATTTTCTTCTTGAATAAGTTAATATTGATAGGCATAGGCATAGGCAAATAACAGCTTTAAAAGTCGGTTTCCGTCAATTTCCGCTCGTGTTAGATTTGATAACCTTTTACAGCTATCAAAGCGAACGATAACATTCAACGTACGGCAACTTTGTATTAAAAATTCAAGAGGTTATTTCCGAATATAATAAACCTTTGTAATATGTTCCTCAACAATCTTTCACGTCTCTTCCTTTTCTTATTACATTTTCCGCCCTACACGAATATATCCGTTAACTCTGTTTCACTCAAATATCAAGAGGTTATTATGAGTAACGATTCTAGATCGATATTAATAATTCGACGTTAACAATTAATGCAAGCAATATTTATTTATTTATTTATTAGAAAACAGTGTGTAGTGTGAGCTTTACTCGATCAAACGTATCGAACGCGTAAACATAAATTTGTATAGGAATGAAGCAGCGCCAACTAGTGCCTAACGCTACTTCATTCCCATACATATTCCCATACACTCAGGACTCACCTTTTTTAGGTTTATTATTATTATTTTTTTATATTAGAATACTAGCTGGTGCCCGCGATTTCGTCCGCGTTCTGGATGAAAGGTACACTATGTCCTTTCTGGTGTCCCAGACAACGTGTTTGCAAAATTTCATGTTGCTCGGTTCAGTAGTTTTTGCGTGAAAGAGTTACAACATAATATTAGTACGGATACGGATCTTCTTGAAACGTTTTAATATCGTTTTTCTTAATATAACCACACCCATTTCCAGAGAATAAAGCAAAAACCTTAACTATAACGAAGCACAAATTATTATTATTATTATTTATTTTACTGAGAAAGGTTTCTTTTGATATGTATCGGCCCATATATTTTTGTGTGCGGATATAACGATATTACTTGGTTATACGAGTGGCCCACGAAAATACTTAAAGTATTTGGCAAATCAAAATGATTTAACGATATCCATCATTAAAATGTTACAATTGATAGTTAGTTTTAGAGGACAAATTATAATAATTTCTGGTTTCGTTATATTATAAAAAAATCATAGGATCATCATTTATGATATAACGAGATTTATCGCGACCTCGTATTTTTTTAAATTATTTAAATATATTTCTCTTTACAGAGAAACACAAAATAGTAAAAAAACGCTAAAAAGACAAAAAATGTGTGTACTTTTTGTGCAAAAAAAGCTCCGACGCACGACTTGATAAATAAATAATTTAATAAATACGAAGGAATAAATACGATTATTATTGAACGCAAGAAATACAAGAGAAAATATATGACACTGGCACACAATGACAATTAAATAGATCATAATTATTTAACATGAATTTCATAATGACAGACCATTACGACCTTACGAACGATTATAAAATACATTCTAAAATATTCAAAAATAGAACGTAACACATTCGTGCTCGCATTCCGTGTGACAATTTTGAATTTACCCCCATAAATTTTCATACCCGATGCAAATCGATTCTTAAAGAGTAAACTCCAAAAAGTGTCCAAAAAGTCATTTTTATATTGAAGTCTAGATTCATTCTAGATTAGATACAGAATACCAATTTATGTGAAATTTTTAAAGATTACCTACATATTTAAACGCCGGCAGCTTCAATCGAGCGAGGCCTGTGTGTGTCGTAGTCACGGAATAAATGAAAGGCTGAAACCAACTTGCCTTTTTTTTTTCAAAATGTCATCGCCCAAAGCGGGGCACTTCCGTTATTAATTTTCGGGAAAAAAACGTACAACAATGCCTTTTAAAGTCCCGTTTGGGGAAATTTCATTCTTTCAGCGGTTCCTCGGATGAAAAATGCTTTTGCCCACTTACTAGAATTCCAGGCGTGGCTCGAGGAGCCGTATGTATAGTGCTGTCCTCCCTATTGTTAGGGTTAGTTATAATAGTGGGTATCAAATATCTTCAAAGAGTTATTACTTTATATTTAACAAAAATATGGATTACTACGTTTGTGTTTTACGTGCGGAATTAGTTTGAAATATATAGACAAAGACATTATATATACAAATATATAGACAAGGTCAAATCGTCAATGTCATTCGCCTATGTGAATCCCTTAAGTTGAAATTAGATTAGAAAGGTTAGAAAACTAATTCTTTAATACAGTCCTCTAAATTCCCACGGGAACCCTAAATCTCTTATTAAACTATTTTACTAACACATTAGGTGAACAGTTTTCTTCTTCAAGTACAAACTATAGATAGGGGTCACGCAAAACACATGAACTCGAGTGGAGCTCGGCATCTAATAACTGCACCCATCTCAGTGTCACTACAAATACACATAGCATATCTTGGCATGTCACACAATATTATTAAATGCTAACATGACGTCATTTTACCATATTAGTAGGACTAAGCATAATGTTGTCACCAGAGAGACACGGTAGTTAAGGTGTAAACACACGCCAATCCAAAAAATTTGCATTTTTAAAAAAATATGTTAGAAGAAACTGTCAATGCAATTGGTTTGAAAAAAATATATGTGATACCTAAACATGTGAAGAACAAATTTTATTGTTTATAAATTCCATCAAAGTAGTAGAAACCCCACAATAAAAGTTAGAACATAAGAAGAATTGGACTTATATTGAAAATTGTTGCGAAAACGGTTTATTGCGCGGAAATGATTCCTACACCGAATAATAAGTCAATATAATTTTAAAAAAAATTATTGATTTTTTTATTTTTTTTAATGTAGTTTTAATGAAAAGTACCACATTTATCAGGCCTGTTGAATTGTTTCCGCAGCCTCGGAACTCTAACTATATGGAGCTACAGTGTCTCAGTGACTGCATTGAGGTGTGGATTACGTTTGTGTTTTTCATGCGGAATTAGTATGATATATATAAACATTCTAAAGGTCATATCGGTGAAGGTCAAATCGTCAATGTCATTCGCCTTTGTGAATCCCTTAAGGAATCGTTAGTTTTGGTACACACTAAATAAGGCGCGTCGTGAATCTTCCTTCACGCAGAAACGCCTTTTCGTTGTTGCGATACTAGAAAAAGCAACGAAGTGTGTGGATTGGTCGATAGCATTTTTTTTTGTATAAGAGATGGGTTTGCTCTTGGCCAACAACCAGCCATGTGGCAAGGATGAGGCCTATGATGGAGCGAGCTCACCCAGAAGATGCCTATTCACTCGAACCTTGAAAAGATTAGGGTTATATGTGCTCGGAAATACAGACGCCGGCAGGGAGTTCCAAACGCTGGCAGTGCGCATTATAAAGGATGTTTCAAAGCGCTTGGTCCGAAAAGGAGGGATTTCGACAAGATGAGGATATACCAGTTTTCAAATTATTAGAAATCAGAGTTTTATCAGCAAAATATACTTTATTTGAAATTCTCTGCTCCAATTTAACAGAATCCTTCTTATCCGGATCGAAATAAGAATGGACGTTTGTACCGTTTCGAGAGAACATCTACCTTTATAAAATACCTACAGCGATACACTTGAAAGCCAAACGAAAGTCGGGATAAGATTTAAAATACCTACACGAATGGAATCTAAGTTCAGAACGTTTGATATTTTCTATGTAATCTTAAGTCAGAATTTGACTTTCAAAGGACATCATTACCAATGGGAAATCAGTAAAAATAATAACAAAAAAATGGTTTCATCAAAGGTAGTTGATTGCGCTCGACTAGATAGAGCGCTATACAAAAGCAATAGGTACTCCGAAAATGTGGCAACTTTTTATTGTAGTGTGTTTAAAAAATAGTTACTTTTTATCACTTTTTACCCAGTTTTATTATATTTTTACACAGTTTCACTACGCAAACTGGTATTTTATTATGGCTAAAATTTAATAAAACATTCGGCACATACACATCACAGACAGTTTGCAGTGTGACTGGCTCGGGTACACCGAATACGGCGTACTATTTTATGCCGCATTTTACAAGTACGACGGCGGTATCTAGTCAAGCGCAGCGAGACCAATCATTTATCTATGGGTTACATGTTATGTTTGTTAGTGTATGCTTCAATAACTCGAAAACTAGCCGAAAGGATTGACTTGAAATTTTTACACAAAATTGTTGTGTAAAAATCGTGTAGCCCCAGTCGTGCGTCGTAATGTTAAGGTCGACAAACAAACTGACCGTCCACATGATGGTAGATGGCAACCGACCATAGCAGGATTAATGATAAGAGATAAGGAAGGGATGGGATAATGGGATGTAATGTATGTAATTACTCTTAAAGATTTTGTGTTATTTTCAATATTAATATTATTAAGAGGAAAGATTTGATTGTTTGTTTGTTTGAATTGAATAGGTTCCAAAACTACTGGACTGATTTGAAAAATTCTTTTACTGTTGGGAAGCTATATTATCAGCGAGTAACATAGGCTATCTAATATATAAAATTCGCGTGTCGCGGTGTTTGTTGCCAAACTCCTCCGAAACGGCTGGACCGATTTTGATGAAATTTTGTGTGCTTATCGGGTAGGTCTGAGAATCGGCCAACGTCTATATTTTATACCCCTACTAAATGTTAAGGGTGGTCCACCCCAAAAATTTATATTTTATTTTTTCGCAAAACAACGTTTGCCGGGTCAGCTAGTATTTTATAAAGTTACGTGGACGAAGTCGCATGCAACAGCTTGTTTTCAATAAAGTTTTTGATTACTCTAAACTAATATATTAAATTTTCATGTTCCCACGTAATCCTTAAATGAAATATTTTAAATTCCGTATCAGCAGTGTTATTCTCGGAAACATTCAATCAGAAATTTCATTTGCAATATTATTTTGACACTAGACGTTGCACGCGACATCGTCCGCGCAACTTTATAAATTACTAGCTGACCTGGCAAACGTTGTTTTGCAATATAATTTTTTTTGGCCCACCCCAAAAAACATTTAGGGGTATGAAAAATAGATGTTGGCCGATTATCAGATCTACCCGATAAGCACACAAAATTTCATCAAAATCGGTCCAGCCGTTTCGGAGGAGTTTGGCAACAAACACTGCGACACGAGAATTGGTCCACCCCAATTTTTTTTTTGGCAAAATAACGTTTCCCGGGTCAGCTATTATTAGTAGGTATAAGGGCCTATTTCATTAACTATCAAGTAGGCTAACCGTGATTTAAACTCACCTGTCACCGGGAATAATTTAGCTAAGTCCCAAACATTAAAAAGAAAATAATAAAAAAAATCGCCTATCGAAGTGACTAAACCGAGTGCATAATTTAATAAAATATAAAACTATTTCTCAAAGTAACTAATCAACACTTTACTTGTAGTTGGTGAAATGGGCCCTAAGTGTATAAGGTTTAGTGTAAGATTATATCTAAGCAAAAATAAAATTTTGTAAAATAAACAGAATAACCCAAATGTGGATAGGTAGGTACTAGAAAACCGTATGGCGTGACCTCGTAACGGGTAAAACACTGCAATAATTGGAATTAACTTTGAAACGAAAATTTCTAATTGAACTCGTTATGATTTGAAGGGAAGTTCTCCCGTTCGTATGTCGGAAGGCAATTACTAGGTAGTTCAAGTATTGAAAAATTCATGTTAACAATTTTCACGGCGTTTTAGCGATGTTAAAGCGGTGGAAACTGCCTTTACGTGTGCAAGTCGTATAAAGCCATGGAGGGCACTTGAATAAAACATGTAGGTTTGTTTTGTAAATCTAAATTTGTATACCAATTTGACATTATTAAATATTTTAAACTTTTTTTAAGAGTTGGTAAACACAAAGATAATGGATTGGTCTCGCTGCGCTCGACTAGATAGAGCGCCATACAAAAGCAATAACTGCGTAAATGCGGCAACTTTTTATTGTAGTGTGTGTAAAAAATCGTCACTTTTATCACTTTTTACGCAGTTTTATTATATTTTTATACAGTTTTACCACGCAAATTGGCATTTTATTATTTCCAAAATTTAATAAAACATTCGGCACGTACATATAACAGACAGCTTGTAGTGTGACTAGCTTGGGTACGCCGCATTCGGCGTACTATTTTATGCCGCATTTGACAAGTACGACGGCGGTATCCAGTCGAGCGCAGCAAGACCAATCATTCGTCTATGTGGTAAACAGTTAATTTTTAATTTGTTCATTACAAACTATAATACAAAAATACAAATCTTCTCTGTTTAAAATCTTTATATATACATATATAAAAATTACGTGTCACGTTGTTTGACGCCAATGAACTCTTAAACTACTGAACCGATTTTGATAAATCTTCGTAACTATGTGTTATTTGGTCCAACTTAAAAGATAGGATAGTTTTATTTTGAACCCGGCAGAAGCCGGGAGCTGGCCACTAGTATTAGTATAGATATAGATAAAATATGTCCATATAAAATAGTACAATTTTCTAATGTGTTTGTCTATTTTCAAAACTTCTTCTGTGTGCTGAAAGCACATTGGACTGGACAATACAAAAATACAAATATACTCAACTTATAATATTTGTATAGATAGATTCTATCTATCCGTTTCCTAGGGATCGCGTTTCTTCGCTAATTGAAATGTGATGTCACCTAGTTACTAAAACACTCAGAAGAGAGGAAGATATATACTAATGAATTGAACTGAAATAAATCGCTTGAGATTTTCGAGAAGGATGTCACTTTCTCATTCATTTTTTTTCTAACTTCTTATCTCTCTCATTAATCACTTAGACAAATGCTTTTGAGCGCTCAGACGTGAAAATTCAAAGTTTTTCCCGGAAAACGGTTTGTTTGAGTACAACTGTGATTAGCATTCGGGACATACTGCTTTCGAAAATGGGACACTATATTAGTATTATGAATTTATCTATGTGTTCGTATTGTAAAATATAAGTACGTAATTATTGTAAACTAGCTTTTGCATACGGCTTCGCCCGCGTATCTTTATAAAATATAGCCTTTGTAACTCGCTGATAATATAGCTTCACAACAGTGAAAGAATTTTTCAAATCGGTCCAGTAGTTTCGAAGCCTATTCAATGCAATCAAACAAACAAACAATCAAATCTTTCCTCTTTATGATATTAGTATAGATATTGTAAATATCTTCAGTGTAGTACCATCAAGTAATTAAAATCACTAGTATAACTAATGAATGGACTAATAATTCTAATAAACTAATTAATTAGTAAACAATGGGAGTCTAATTATTAAGTAAGCTCTTTCGAGAAGGAGGTCAATCGTTGAATCCAGCTCTAATGATCCTAGGTGTTTTAAAACTAAAGTCTTCGAACAATGTGTGTTGCCCGTGATGACATATATGGCGCTGAAATGCGCCCTCTAACTATGGGCCTCGTAACAAAACCCAAAGTCACTCAACGAGCTATGGAGAGGACTATCCTCGGGGTTACACTGCGAGTTCGAATCTGAAATGAGGAGATCCGTATACGTACGAAAGTTAATGACATAAGCCGGCAGAACAGTAAGTTGAAGTGGCAGTGGGAAAATTCTCGAGTGGACGCCACTTACCGGCAAACGCACACGATCTTATAAGGGTTCGACGGTGGATCTAGGCTGCTTTTGACCAGTCTTATTCGAAAATTATGAGGCCTATGTCCTAGGAGTGGACGTCCTGCGGCTGAAATGATAATGATGGAAGCAGTGCCCAGTACCAGTCCTGTTATAATATTTACCAGTTATCAGTAAGATTGAAGCGTTACGAACGTAACGACTGTGTGTATCGCAGCGTGAAGGAAATCCATAGCAATAAATCACTCTTGTTTAATCCAATATAAACACTTGATGGCTGTCTGTTGACTAAAAGCGTTTATTGATCACTAATTACTTGTTGGAATTCTAATAAATATCTATATTATAAATCTTTTCGGATTTTTTGACATTTTTACGAGCACATTTAGTCGAGGATTTGAGGTGCTTGCCTTAGCGCTCTGACTTAGGGGCTTCGATTGCCGGCAGGGCCAATTTTTTCCATTTCAATATATATTTTTTAAATAAAATTTTCATAGTTTGCTCAGGTTAGGCGACGGTAGCCACTTTACTATCAAGTGGGTAAAGTGACGACTTCCACATAAAAAAGCTTTTGATGAAATGATCACGCTGTATAAATATTATTATTATTACGCTTTAAAAATATATAAAAAATAATAATAATAATAAGGCATACTGAGCTTCAATTAAAAATTTATTTTTGAAAATAATTTTTGATAGCCTAGTGAGAAAAAAGCCTAGCTGAGAACCAAATAGGCGTGTATGCTCAGTTTTAACTTTGAAATTTGAAGTTTGAATATTAAAAAATTAATTAATGTAGTTGAAGAGTTATTTAAAAACTCATTAGCGCTATAAGGGTCGCATTAAAATGATAAAAGCGACCAATTGGCTTTTAATGTCACCACAAGATGTGATCTGCAAACAAATATACGTAATTCGAAATGCCGTAAAATGTTCCCCTCGTTAGATTAGCCTTAAAAATTATAATAAAACAATATGGCTGCCGCTCGGGAGAGAGGGTGTAACGTTGTTTATGGCAGAATTAAAAAAAGGACTGGTTATTAAATTCTGATTCAAGGGGAGGCTTAAGGGGAAGCCATCTACTTTTATATCTTTTCTGTCACATGTGTAAAATATTATAACGAAATAACAGTAATCTTACTGACATTGTTTCAAACTCTATAGTCGTTCAAAAACTTATTAAAGAATCCTATCTAATATTGTAAACATGAAAGTTATTTTGTTTGTTAAGCTTTCACGCCTTAACTACTCAACCAATTATAATGAAATTTTGCATACACTTTGTCAGGTATACAGAAAAAAAAGTGTGTGTGTCAGCTCCTACGCACGACTAGAGTTTACTCCTTACGAACGATAAATAAATAAATAAATAAATAATTTAATAAATATGTAAGTATAATATAATATTATATTAATATGTATTGAAATATATTGTAGCCTGTAACGCGTAACGTGTGACATTTGATTTTACTCCGATAAATTTTCATGCCCCAGGCTTATAACATAAGAGGCTCCTTAAAGAGTAAACTCCAAAAGACACAGAAAAGGTACCTTTCATCCAGAAAAAGGTACTGTAATCAAGTTCCTCTAAGAACTTAAAAAATAAAAATTTATAATATTTATAGAAGGTAAAATTTAAGGCATTCGTTAAGAAGATTTAAATTCTTAAAACCCAGAGAAATATTTCTATGAGAAGCATTTTACGAGGTTTATTTTTTATTTATTTTATTTTTATTTATTTTTATTTATTTCAAAAGGCTTACCAACTAAAGACATACTCAATCAGAATATACAACACTCACAGAAAGGACAATTACAAGTATGAATTTAAATTACAGGAAAGCACAACATTATCAGAGAATAAACAAATTATACTACATTATACTATGTTATAAATGAATCAACAAATATTACACATAATTACAAATCAAAAACAGCAATAAGCAAGAGAAAAAATCAAAACAAATAATGTCAAAACAAGAAAATAAGAAAAAACATAATAAAAAACACAATTATTGTACACTGTCTGTATATAGCCTTTTTTTAAAGCCCTTTTTTAAACGGTCCGATTCTATTTGAAAAAAAAAAAAATGTTAATGTCACATTTGTGAAAAATGTCATTATAATTACTCAAAGCACAAGAAACCGGTGTATTTCTACCAATTTATTTTTTGCTGAATCTTACATAAAATGGTCTAATGTTATAAAATATGTTCATATAGAAGTTCCTGGTATATGAATGTAACGCATAAATACAAACGCACAACTGCCCCTTAAATTGCAAAAGGTCACTGTTTCTCAAATAATGGGACAAAGGCTTACGGGCTCAGAGGAAATTTTAATAACAGAGTATTAAAACATTTTCAACGAAATTGTTCTTTGATGTTTTCAAGTCTAAAGACAGTTAAGTAACTGTGGGCTCATTTTCGAGTAATTCACTACTCGTCCAGACGTTGGTTACTCTTGCTTTCAACTTAATCACATTCAATCATATTATAGCTTCATTTTTAGGTACCTATTATTATTTTTTTATTTATTGACCCTCTTACATCTATTCCTACATAATTTAACCTAATAATATGGTGTAAGCAATAATTAACTTAAATATTTACATTTGTAACTAACCCATTTTTTTAACTAATGTATATTTTTAACTAACCAAACTAATATGTTTAGGGTGGATCGAAAAAATCTAATATTTTTTTTTGGTACTGACACGAAAACTAGTTGCTAGGTAACCTCTATAAAGTATAAGTACATACCCTAAACATTAATATTTGATATTTCAGATTTCAGATTTCGTGAACGGGGATAACATTTTTAATAATTTTTAACTTAAATATCTATGAAACGATATTTACACATTACACGACATTTTCACGATATTTCAGTAAAATATACAATTTCTTCTGACTTAATGATACAATATTCAACAGTTAAAACGAAAATAATAAAAAAACTGATTGATCTCCTTTCACTATTACTTAGCTATGTTTTAACTAATAGCTTGTTCCTTACATAATAAACTAACTGGTGCCCGCGACTTCGTCCGCGTTCTGGATGAAAGGTACCCTATGTCCTTTCTGGTGTCCCAGACAGCGTGTATGCAAAATTTAATTGATATCTATTCAGTAGTTTTTGCGTGAAAGAGTTACAAACATCCATACATCCATACAAACTTTCGCATTTATAATATTAGTACGGATAGCCTACGTCTACGAATAATTAATACCTACTTCGTTACGCGCTGTTAACGTAGTTTTCTATGGGTGAAAGAATTTTAAAAATAGGTCCATTTGTTTTTGAGTTTATTCATTACAAACATGAAAAAATACAAATCTTCTCTATAATATTACATTATAGAGAAGATTTGTATAATGTAATATTTGTGATATCGGACTAATTTGGTTGTGCAGAGTCAGTGTTGAAATTTGTATCTTGTAGGGGTATTTTATTACACGGCCTGGTTTTCTGTAAATTGGACGAAATGGGAGGGCCCACGCTATAAATCATTTTGGTCGAGAGATAAAGTGTGGTACGAAACAATAAGCTCA
The DNA here is from genome assembly GCA_947623395.1 of Synanthedon tipuliformis. Taxonomy (NCBI): domain Eukaryota; kingdom Metazoa; phylum Arthropoda; class Insecta; order Lepidoptera; family Sesiidae; genus Synanthedon; species Synanthedon tipuliformis. The sequence continues at coordinate 6,287,345 of OX392431.1, read as the reverse complement.
TGATGTTCAATTTAACTTTTCTACGAGCGATTTAAATTTCATGATTTTTCTAGTACTTTTCGTTAACTTCAGTTAAGTATGAAAGTTTCTTTGAGAACATTTATCAAATACTAGCTGCTGCCCGCGACTTCGTCTTCGATTCGCGATAAATGGCAAATGTTAGGTACAGAAATGATATATTATGTTAATGATTAATTAATTAAGAAAACGCTAGATAACGTCGTCGAACTTGTCAAATGCGGCAACAGATACTACGCCGAAATCGGCGTACCCGAGCCAGTCACACTGCAAGCTTTCTGTGATGTGTACGTGCCGAATGTTTTATTAAATTTTGGGCATAATAAAATGCCAGTTTGCGTAGTGAAACTGTGTAAAAATATAATGAAACAGTGTAAAAAGTGATAAAAAGTAATGATGTCTTACACACACTATAATAAAAAGTTGCCGCATTCACGGAGCTATTGATCTTGGAACAACGCGGTATCTAGTCGAGCGTAGCGAGACCAATCATTAATCTAAGTTTACGACCTATTCTCTGACCTACCGAATATACATAAAAAAATCATAAAAATCGGAGGAGGAGTTTGGTTACAAACACTGTGACATGAGAATTTTATATATATAGAGATAATGTTATTAACAGACTGCGAGCTTTAATGACATTCCGCTAATGCTTGTGGCTTGAAACCGTCCCTAAAAGAGTCTGTAGACCTTGGGGACTATGTTAGACGATATGATGCCGACAAGCGGAGCTTAGATTTCTCGGGGCTTCGGTTCAAGATATTCCACAAGTTATAACTTTTTTCTTATCTCAAAAGTTACGTTGGATCTTGTCATTGTATTATACCGGATTAGCGATAGACGAACTTGAAAATATGCAAAATAACGTCTTTTAGATAAAAAAAAAAAATACAGAGAAAATTTTGATGTTAGACATCATGATGATTTTATTTATAACTTATTTATAACAAGGATGAAACCGAAGATGGAACACCTCACCCATAAGATGCCTATTCACTCCAACTTTGAAAAGATTTAAAAAAATTAACAAAAATAATTCAATTTTAATTATTTTTAATTTAATTAATAAATTAAAAATAATTTACAATTAATAATTTTAATTATTAAATTCAATTTTTTAACAGAGATGGGTTTGCTCTTGGCCAACAACCAGCTGTGTAGCAAGGATAATAAAACCTCAGATGGAGCGAGCTCACCCAGAAGATGCCTATTCACTCGAACTTTGAAAATATTTGGGTTAAATGAGCTCGGAAATACAGACCCGGAAGGGAAATTTAGGAATTATTATTGCTGTTTTCATATAATATTTCTTTCGCTCTTGTTCTTGTGTATTTACTCTTGTTCTTGTGTGCATGTGCTATTTTTATTGGCTATACAATAATACTAATAAAATTGACAAAAAAAAGTTATAACAAATATTTTTTTAATATTATTTATTTTACTACCACTTAAGTAAATGTTTTGGAGATCAATGTAGGGCAATAAAAAAGTTTTTCTTCCGACAACTTTTAAAAGGACAGTAAATTTTTAATTTTTTTTTTTGGGTGTTAAAAAGCGTACAATTTTAACTAACTTTTAATTGCTCCTCAAATTAATGCCCACCGGTAAAGTAAACGAGAAAACATACGGTCGCTGAAACCTGCCTTACGACCAACGACAGCAGACGACTTGCGATCGCGTCTGCTGCCATACAAAAATGATACACCTTAATTTTAGTTATTGTCCGTAAGAGTCTTTATCGTAAACCACACCTTTTTTATGAGTTACGTGGTACCAAAAACACGATTTAGTGTGATATTTCACAAATTAATAGAAAGATTCTGTCGCAAATTGTTCCCAAGTCGTCTGCTGTTAGATAACAAGGCAGACCTAGACCTATGAAGACTTATCAATTTTATAAATGCGAAAATTTGTTGCTATGTTTGGATGTTTGCTCCGTAATAACGCGAAAACCTGGATAAAACCTTTACCGCCTTCTGTGTCTGACCCCTGACCCAGCCATCTAGTGAGAGCCTCTTTATTATAATAATAATTGTTATCATTAATAAAATATTATTAAAATAAAAAAGGGACATTAATTGAATACACAATAGTTACTCGTACATTTTTTAAGGCTAATAAAATTTGTAGCATTCAGAGCTGTGAAGCGGACTTTTTATTTATTGCCACGCTCAGTTTCGCCGAGGTTTTTCAGATTAGGACGATATAACTTCGCGAAATCTGCCAGTTAATTTATTTTTGTGAAAGTTAACCGGGGATTTGTGGCGGTGCGGCGGATTAAATTGACGCTACCTGAAAACGTTGCGGGCTTTATTGAAACTTAGTGCGGTTTGTGAAGGAAGCCCTAATTTATGTTGGGGTTGCAAATTTTTTATGGCTCGCCGCTTAATTTTGACTCGCACACCTCTTTCGTGACAGATTCACAGATTCATAAAACGAACCACATTTTTTGTTAGTAATCTTTTTGAACAATGAACTTTTGAGAAATGCGGCCGAAATTAGATCGCACGAGTTACTAGACTTGCTGGAAGCAAGTTGTCATGTTTGTTGTTACATAAGGTTATCTACATAATGTAACATAAGGTTTATACATAAGGTAAAGGTTACATAAAGGTATTAAACAAATTTTTAAATTACAATAGAATTATTATTATTTATTACTACAGGTACTTAATACCAATAGAGCTTATTTATAACATAAACTTAACTTTGGTTTTAATAACATTGTTGCTAACACTAAATATTGATGAAAGTTTTTTGCCTCTACATACAAACACACTTTACCTTTATAATATTAGTATACAGTTTTATATTTTAACTAGCTACACGCTCCCGGCTTCGCCCTTTTCCAAATAAAATCTTTTAAGTTGGTCCAAATTACACATAGTTACGAAGTTTTATCAAAATCGGTTCAGTAGTTTAGGAGTTCATTGACCTCAAACAATGTGTCACGTATTTTTTATATACATATATAGAAATAATACTATGAAGTAATTTCTGTTCGAAAAATGGTATTATTGACAAAGTAAATTTTTATTTATATAATTTATTTATTTGTTTTTATGAATATATTCACACATTCCACACAGCACCATCTAGTTCCAAAGTAAGCAACTTAATGCTTGTATTATGGATACCAAACAGTTAATATATTACATACAATATTATTATTTTTGAACTTACAGATACGAAAATAAAATAGCATCATTAATTTGAAAAAGCCAACTTTCAAGTACCTTCAGCAAGGTACATGCAGTACAGCAGTGCAGTGTCTTCGCATTGGTTTGCAATTTGGCTACATAGCACAATCTGGAACATGCTACGTTCGAGAAAGTTCCATTAAGGTACATTGCAAGGCTTGTAGACTACCGCACCTGGACTCCTAGTGTTGAAAAGTTAATTATTCTTCTGTTTTTGAGGTTTCTACAATACCGATAAATAGATTATTCATAAAACCCCATATTAGCGCTAGTTCAGACACGGCGGGAACCGCACGATTTCCATGCGATTCTGAAATCGCGCGGGTCTTATTTATATGAGTTGTTTTGTAATTGTTCAGACATAATCGCGCAGTTCCCGCCGTGTCTGAACTAGCGCTTAATGTGAAAGTGACTCTGTCTGTCTGTCTGTGTGTTACATTTTCACGCCTTGACTACTCAAACGATCAAACATGGAATTTTGCATCCTGTATGAAAATGCATACAAAATTGCATGTCAAGGATAAAGGAAAGGACATAAAATACCTTTAATCCAGAAAAAAGTACACTGTTCCAGGGGATCATCTAAAACGCAACGCCCAAAAGAAATTTATCAATAAAGATTAAATTGATTTTTTTTGACGAACAAGGAAAAAAAAAGAAAAAAAAAAAAAACGAAATCATGGGCAAAAACTAGTGTAAAAAAAATTGTAACTCACGAGTATTGAAAATGAAATAAATTATCAGCTACAGTATACAATCGTCCACACATAGATAAATGATTGGTCTCGCTGCGCTCGACTAGATACCGCCGTAAAATGTGGCATAAAATAGTACGCCGATTTCGGCGTACCCGAGCCAGTCACACTGCAAACTGTCTGTGATGTGTACGTGCTGAATGTTTTATTAAAATTTAGGCATAATAAAATACCAGTTTGCGTAGTGAAACCGTGTAAAAATATAATAAAATTGGGTAAAAAGTGATAAAAAGTGACGATTTTTTACACACACTACAATAAAAAGTTGCCATATTTTCGGAGCTTTTGTATAGCGCTCTATCTAGTAGAGCGCAGCGAGACCAATCTTTGCGTCCACAGTATCTACAGAACATTTTCAGAAGGAAAAAAATCCCGGTAACTATATAATGCATGGTACAATAAAACCGAGTTGAGGCAGTGACGATCTCACGGGTCATTTATAACGAACCCGAAAGTTGTTGAATTGAAAATTGTGAAGTGTTTAGTTGGCTCAAGTTAATTTATAAAAGTGTACAAATTAATGTTTGTTCGAAAATTGTTCACACGCGAGTTGGGGTAATGAAGCGTCTACTTACGTGTTAAGGGGGAGTTGGCCACCTATTAAATTTATTAAGTTTACTCTTTAAGAATCGATTTGTATATATAATTATATATAAATAAGCCGATAGTATGAAAATTTATGGGAGTAAAAAATCAGAATTGTCCCATGAATGGGTTATGTTATGCGTTATAGTTACGTTTTTTTTAATACTTTGGAATATCTCTGAAGTTTCAGCGCCATCTACACAATATTATATAAAAAAAGAACAATGTTGTTCTTAAGTCATATAAGATTACTATGATCGTCTTATGCATCATACTTATTTTGTAGAAAATAATTTAGTAAAATACTTCAAAAAATGTCATTTCTTCACATTTCTATGCCTATGGTCATTTATGAAGAGAGAGATTTCTGACCAACCACAACAGAGAAACTTAAAATCATTGACCAATCAGCGTTTCATTTTCTAATCTTCCTGAACAAGTTAGGATTTTTGCAAAGATCCTGAAAGTACCTAAGTAAGATTGTGAAATTCGTTAGTAGTTTCCTATTATCCGGTTCTTTGCAATCTTACTAGGATTTTCGCGAAAATCCGTTCTTTTCAATTATACTGCGACATATATGTATATGTAACAATGAGGACTTCCCCTTAAGAAAACTTGAAAATTGCAAAACGTCGTCGGTTTGCCCGCGACGTGCTCACCCTTTACGATGATGGATTGATGTTGCGGCTATAAATACATGTTAATAACTCATTATGGGAAGCGAGACTCAGCATAAGTAACAATTAATATGACTCGATGAAATCACACAAAGGAAAACACAAAGGAAATAGCTAGAAGATGTCCTTTGTCATATTATAAATAATAAATATATATCTTCACACATTCCACACAGTACCATCTAGTTCCACAGTAAGCAACTAATGCTTGTATTATGGACACCAGACAGTTGATATACTACATAGATAATTTTTTTTGTAAATACATACATATTATAAAAACAAAACATCCATGACTCAGGTACAAAGGTAAAATGTTAACACTTAAACATTTGCCCCTAGCGGGATTCGAACCCGTGACCGTTTGGTTAACAGGTAGGGTTACTAACCACTAGACGATGGTATCAAGACGTGTACAGTAAGCCTGCTGCTGTAATCTCCTGTAGACTTATAATTTTTATAATACGTACTAATATTATAAATGCGAAAGTTTGTATGGATGTATGTATCGATGTTTGTAACTCTTTCACGCAAAAACTACTGAACCGATCACCATGAAATTTTGCATACACGTTGTCTGGGACACCAGAAAGGACATAGGGTACCTTTCATCCAGAAAAAAAACTCCTGGCTAAGTATAAGAGCAATAACGATGTCAGGCGATATATTGCTTTTTAAACGTGGACGAAGTTGCGGGCACCAGCTAGTTCAATAATATAATGAATTTATTTTATAAATAATTAAAAATCAAATTGGTAGAATTTGCATGATAAAAACATACACCACATACATAATATGTTATATATAAGCACCATACTTACATTATATGATAACTATATATAAACTCTTATTCATCAGTTCACATCTGTTTATCTTAAAAAAGTAGGTAAACGTTCAACTAACAGTAATCCCATTTCATATTTACAGTAGTATAAAACGCTTTAAGACCAATACGATTTTCTCGAGCGGCTTTGAGCGGGTCCGGACCACTTTCCAACGATCAAATATATACTTAAGTCAGTTATAACAATTTAAAACATCTCGGGACCGTTCGTAGATAGCATACGAATATTTATATGAATATCATATCTATACTAATATTATAAAACTGAAGAGTTTTATAATATTAGTATCTCAGGAACTACTGGTTCGAATTGAAAAATTCTCTTTGTTTTGGATAGATCATTTATCGAGGAAGGCTTTAGGCTATATAACATCACGTTGCGACTAATAGGAGCGAAGAAACAGTCGAAAATGTGGAAAAAACGGGGAAAATTATTCATCTTTGAGGGCTTCCGTTGCGTGCGCTGCGAAAACCGTTCGAGATACCCAAATTATTCCCAAAATAACTATTCCACGCGGACGAAGTCGCGAGCACCAGCTAGTGTATATACATAGGAATATTTGCAAAAAAATTTCAAGTTTTCTTTGATAGCTTTACAAAAATGTTTAAGGGTAAACTCGTAACTAAGTTTCGTCACACTGGCGACCATTTGTTAAGACGATCCCTCGGAACCCTAATATTTTTTTAGGATAAAAGGAAAGCGATATGTTAATCCAAATAATAATCTATCTGTATGCCAAATTTTATCCAAATTCGTTCAGTAGTTTTTACGTGAAAGAGTAACAAATATACATATTATCCGTCCCTCCTCACCAATTTTCACATTTATAATATTAGTATGATTATACCACATAAAAGTAACTGCACTTAATTACAACAATTAATTAAGTGTAATTACAATTAACATATTTTTTTATTTATAAAATTAAATACAATAAATTATTAAACATAATTAAAAATTAAAACAATGAATTATAATAATTAATTAAATCTATTTTTTGCAATTAATTAAAATGAATAATTTTTATTATTGAAATTAATTAATTACAATAAATTACTTATTAAAAATGATTACAAAAAATAAAATTAAAAATATATAGGTAATAACAATTAATTACAAGTATGTACATTTCCATAGAATGCTCTCCTACGTTTGCTTTAAATCGGTTACAATTCTCTATACATATATGTGGTTTTTCTGTGGTTATCGACTTGACAATAATTATCTACTTTGGTATATTCACCAAGTATTCACTAAGCACCTGTCAAAATGTCTATGACGTTTATACCAAAAAGTCTATGGTTATTCAAGTAGATGATGTGTGGTTTTTACTTTTTTACAAAGTATTATATCCAATTTAATGTCTACATTGGAGTCGATAGCTTTTAAAACCCACAAATACAGAATAGGGCAGCAGAAATAACATCGTTACATACAGAAATAGTATACGCAATACATTGTAACTATTCTGCAGTAATTGCTCCTTGTTTACTATCCACTCCCGAACATTCAGAGAGAAAATATTCAAAACTGTTATGAACTACGCGAACACTCGCTCTTGGTTTACAACCATGAACGCAATTTGGTAGAGTAAAAACGTGAAGTTTCAACATAAAAACAAACCGTTGGAACATTCATATCGCGTCTACATTCATTCATCAAGTTTTTTTTATCAAAATCTCATTCGAGACACGACAAGATGGGAAAAAAGGTGGGAAAACACAACTCTTTCTCTTATTATCGGTGTCTTGAAAGATTAATCCCCTTTTTGTGGAGAGAAACAAAGACGTAAACGATACGAACGTGTGTGGCAGGTGAGTCGGGCGCGGACTTTAGTGTTGTGAAATGTCAATAAAATTCTATCGATAAAATAAATAATAAATAATTAGGTGTATGTGAACGTGTGTGGTATGAGTATGCGTGTATAATTTAATTGTATATTTTGCTTATTATTTTTCTGTACCTACAATACATAATATATTACTACTAGCTGACCCGGAAAACGTTGTTTTGTAAAAATAAAATAAAAATTTTGGTGGGCCACCCTTTTGACTTAGGGGTATAAAAATAGTTTACAACCTATTCTCAGACGTACCGAATATACAAAAAAAAATCATAAAAATCAGTCAAGCCGTTTCGGAGGAGGAGGAGGAGATTAGTTACAAACACCGTGACAAGAGAATTTTGTATATATCCAATATAGAAGATAATCCACTGTAGATTAAGAATTTCTTGAGCTTTTTGTTTTTAAGAGCTGTGGATTTTGAATAAATAAACAAGTGTCAAATTAGGAACATTTTTTTATGTTATTATTCAGAATGCCGTAACTGCTTAATTATTTTAGAAGCAGCCTAACCAGTGTTTAAATATAGCATTACTATTATATACATTACCTTATATAAATTAAAAATATAAACCTAATTTAAAAAAAAAATCTGGCAATATTAATTTCGTGGCCCGTGTTAAGCATAAAAACAAGAAATTCTATCTTATTTTTTACTTGAAGATTTTACGTACAAAGCATATTATTATAATTATATAACCTCGGGCTTATTAAATTATTATTCACCCAATTACATTGGAATGAAGGTTCTCAATCCTTGTTTTTTTATTGTTGTTCCAAACAGTTCTACTATTAGTTCTACGATAGAACTGTACAAGTAACACTAATTCGCCATAAAATATTTTGCATTGTATGTAACTTGCCGATAGTAAAACTATAGAAATTTTATCGATAGTTTTTTTCCGGCACATCACTAGCCAGATAGGCGCTTAAGTATGCGGGCTCAGGTGCCTCGGCTCATTTGTAACACGTCAGGAACAACGTATGGAGATAAGATTTTTTCGCTCTTCCATCCCTCATTCCTTCACTAAAATTGAATAATATCCTGTAATTTTCAAGTATAGAGAAGACTTCACATTTTTTGTAACTTCAATGTCTCAATAAAACAATTTAGGTAGAAGTTGTTCTTCGCGCAGGATTACTAAATAATATATAAAAATATTATCAATTAATAGTGCGATGAACATTAATAAATGTGGTTAGGTTCATCCATCTGGTAGGTACGATTCCACAGACAGATACACAGATACACAGATACACATACACAGAAACACAGACACTGTGTATCTGTCTCAGATAAATATTGCTGTATAACTTTCCAATATAGCAATGTTCCAGACCTAATGTAAATTAATATTTCTTTCTGGATTCGTAGGGACTGACAAGAGGAGACTACCGCCCGTCATAAGGTCCCTCGAGATGGCCGGCGTACCCCGAGGTACGCCGAGGTTCTGACAGAGAGCGTAGTCTGCCCCGCGCTGGATAGCTGTGGCGGGGCACCGAAGTCGTGTCATAATAACGTCCTCGCGACTTCGCCTTCGATTCGATTTCGCTAGAAAGTCTTTGGGTTTTAGCCGGTACGAATCCGGCATAACCCCGTAGTGTCCTCAAATCAAATCTTCTATACTACAGAAAGAAAAAAAAAATAAAAAAAAAATATATCTACCCTCGCCCATCTACGCCCTCGTCTATCACAAAGATAGCCATGATGGTCGCCAACCTTCGTAGTAAAGAGGCACCATAAGATAAGGAAAGCGATAATACAAAATGAAAATAAGTAATTATTCATATGACAGCCGTGAAGTCATGTGTAAATATCACTCCATTGACATCAAATCACGAATATAGAGCTAACTATATACTATGCGACGATATAATGTTGGTATTGGTATAGATATATTCATATCTGTGATGACCACGTATAGTTTGAATGCAACCAAGTCGATAACCAAAGTAATTAAACCTATGGACCGACAAATAAATCTGTCAATCTGTGTTCCGTTACCGGGCTGTTCCCATCCATTTGGTTGATGCTTCAATTTGATCCGGCTCGAAGGATCATGTATACACGTCAGCACACTGGCATTGGTTATAGTTAGATTATAAGCTAATCAGTTCCGTAAACTTTATTTTAAACTGCTTTAAACTAATTTAACTGTGAAAAATAAAAGCCAAAGCGTAAATTTCGCAAAAATATGATATTTATAATTATAATATATTAAAAAACTATAAATTAATTTATTATGTAATAATCATTAATCTGTCTGTCGATGTTTACAAAGATAAAAGTTGTACAATAACCAATATGTAAATAAAACAAAATTTATATCTAAGGGCCTCTTTCACCAACTACAAATAAAGTGTTGATTAGTTAATTTTCAAGTAACGCTAATTGGCGAGTAATTTTACGAGTTTCTTGTGTCAATTTCATTGAAATCCAAGCTACTTGAAGATGGTGAAACCTATGCTTTCTTACCGGTGACTTTAGAAGGTGGTTAGCCTACTTGACACTTTACACAGAGATAGCGAAGAGGCCCTTATGACAATATTATTATTATAGATTCATGTTGTATAAATGGACTCCAATAAAACTTTTTCAATAATAGCATTAAGAAAGGAACTTCGCGTGTGGAACTTTTGAAATAAATTATTATAATGTTTTCATATAGGATGTCGTTTTATTGGAATGTGTGGAATCCGCAGTTTTATTAGTTCCTTGTAGTTTTATGCAATTTTGCAACAACTCGCACTGGTTTGCCTTAAATCAAAGTTTTTATCTTAAAAAAAGACACTGCGTTATCCTATAGCTGGTACTAATTCAGCATAACCCCGCAGTGCCGGGTATTCCGAAGAATTTCCGGCTCCTAATGTTCAATAAAAAGATAAGTAGTAACATAATACCATTGCTGTAGAAATTTTGGGACTTCTGATCAAAAAACTGCAACAAGTAAGTAGGTAGTTTTTACAGCCCTCTCTTGATGTTTATCTAACACTACCTAAAGAATTCTGAAGATACCGAAACAGGTTAAGATGTGAGGGTGCACGATCAGGGCTATATGGCCAATGGATTATTTTGCTGAGTGGTTCAATCCGGTTTGTATTTGACTAATTTTAGAAAATCATTTTAAATTATTCCTTATTGAAAAATAAGCATTGATATATTCCGGGATAACTACTGTATTATTAATAAAATTTGTCTTTGATACGTTTAACGTCACACAACAGAACTGAATCATGACACAGATAACTAATATTAAGTGAATAAACACTATTTATTACTCTATGTCTGATATGTTTACTAACGTATGGCAGTATCAGAGTTGCAATCACTCACAGGGCGTTTCGGCGCCAAGATAAAATTTCAAAAATTATATATTTTTTTTCATATAAGTAATTTGCAAAAAATATACATAATTTAGCTTTTTTACGCTATTTTCTGATAGGACGACCACAATTTGTAGTATATTTTTAATATTGTCAAATACCCAATTGTGTGTGTGTTTGTCGTTATCACGATAAAAAACTACAACACATGCTTTCTGTTGATCAATATCGGCCGTTTTTTCTCAATTTCTTGTTTAAGTCTCATCAACTCTTGGGCAGTGGAGATACGAATCAATAGTTTTGCCTGTCTGTAAAAGCTCATAACGAACTATGCTTTCCAATCCAAAACAAAATACACATAAAAATGAAAATCATAAAGTAATTCATGTCGACTTCAGGGTTTATTCTCATCTCGGCACCCTCGATAGTAGACATCTGTTCTCAACTGACTCTCTAGTAACGTATCAAGGAATTGGTACTTAATCTAAAGCGAATCCAAAGCCCACACACTCCCTCGGGATATTCATTATTCATATGAAGCTTTAGAGTTTAGACTACCGATGAAGACTTTCCTGTCTCAAAGGAGAGAATAGTTTCAAGTTAAACAAGCTCAAGTTTCCGTTGCAAACAGTTGAGCGTGTTATTAAAACCTCTATGCAACTAATATGAGATTTAAGCGTTGGGTCAGTGGCTTGAGCTTAATTGAGACTTACTAAGAACCTAATAAGATAATATTTTATAGAGATTTAAGTTTTTTTTTATTATTATAGTGATTAAATTTATTGTAGTTATTTCTTAGATAATTATGTAGTTATACAGGGCGTCCCACGACTATGCCACATGGAGGGAAAGTACCTTGAATATTGTAGATGGAACATTTTACTGAAAGAAGACATTATTTTAATTTAAAAAACAATTTAAACTGCATTCATAGATTTTTAAATAATTACATGGTTGAACCGGGTATCGAACCCGCTGGACGAGAAAAAAAATTACCCTGTAGCTTTATTATACTGATCGAAAGGGTTCATCATAAGTATTATTTTTTGCTAAATAACATAGTGTCAGAAATAAAAGGAAGACCATGAATTTTAACTCTTTTAATTTTAAATGCACATATAGGGATGTTTACTATTATAATATTTTCTCTGTAATTATTAATAATAACCACAAATTATATCTTTACATTGCATATATGAGCAATTTTTGAGAAAAGACACCCCGCTAATAAGGGGATTTCAAAATTGGAAAATTTTCCAAGTAACGCCATTTTTCCAATATTGAAACAAAGACACCCCGCTGAAAAAGGGAATTCAAAATTGAAAAATTTTCCAAGTAGGTAACCCTTTTTTTTATCAAAAAAATTAGGTACATAAGTTATTTGTACCTAGTTTATTTATGCAAAGTAAAATTTACAATCTTACAGATCTTTCCGGCATAAACATTTGTCTAATATTGATGATTTATTAGCATTTTATGTACTTTCTCATTTGGTACACTTTTTAAATACTTGATACATCCATTCGAAAATTATTAACTATTATAAACTATCTAACACTTATTCGCATATTATACACTTTCGCAAAATATACACTTGTATACCTTTATAAGTAAGAGTTATCAGATTGTATATAAAATGTCATTTGCCCTTGTAAATTGTTGAAATTAGGTACACGTTCAGTAAAGTCAAACACATTTAACAATCAAAACCTAGACCATTTTTTTTAATAAAAAGCAAGGATCGGAAATTCATTTTTAATTATTTTAAAATAACAAAAATTATGATAGTCGCTTCACTACTACTATACTAATTCTCTAAGTATATATGTATGTACAACATACATCTATGTTGCTACATAAACTTTACTTTACTTAGTCTATCCAAACAAACATTGAACTCGATGGAACCCTTAAGATAATTGTTTACGATCTTTTTTAATCTTTCCTCAATAATTTTGATTTTTTTTCCCGCGTTTTCTGTTATAAGTTACCAAAATATTGTTTTGATAAGATAAATTTTCCTCAAGTTGCTGAAGGCTCGACATGTTATATACGTTTTTAGAAGGCGGCTTATTTATTATTTACTGGACTGTACAGAAGTAGAATGTATGCGATATTTTCTACTAATGGTTATAAAAGTTACATTTTTGCTAATGAATATAGTAAATATTAAAAAATAAAGAAATTGTGCGAATAAAAATAAGGCAGCGTACATTCGTTACTAATTTGCTATTGGATGTATTAAGTATTTAAAAAGTGTACCAAATGAGAAAGTACATAAAATGCTAATAAATCATATTGATAATGTCCGATATAATGTGGTTTATTATTGTAGATTGATAACAAGCTTTAATTATCTTATGAAATTTATGTTGTGTTGTAAATTAATTTTCACAATAAATTAGTTAACAGCTGTAGCTGTAAGGTTGGATTAGGTATCGAAGGTATCCATAAAAGTAACTCTCTGTCTGTCTGTCTGTCACAGACCTTTCACCTACCTTTTCACGCCTAAACTACTCGACCGATCATCATGAAATTTTGCATACACGTTGTCAGGGATACAAGAGAGGACATAGGGTACCTTTCATTTACAAAAAATTTACAAAAAATTTCAAAAATGTTCAAAATTTTTAGATTTTCCAAAAATTATCCTATATAATATCTATACTAATTTTATAAAGAGAGAAGATTTGTATGTTTCTAATGAATAAACCCAAAAACTAATGGACCGATTTTGAAAATTCTTTCACCTATAGGAAGCTTCATTATCAGCCAGTGACATAGGCTATATTTTATAAAATAAAAGTTACGCAGGCGAAGTCGCGTGCAACAGCTAGTGTTCAACAAAATCTTATTACGCGGCTGCTACCTATATATTTTTACTTTCGTCTAAGTCTGTATTTTGAATAAAATTTATCGAATATTATTCATACATACATTTAATAAAACTGATTAGATTCGTTATCTAATTACTTATACGACGCGAATTTCGGTAAACATTGATGTTTACCGACGCTAACTCGTTTTGAAAATAATTCGATATTAAATAATTGGTTAATACAGAATAGTTAGGTATCTAGTGGTTTATACAATACTAGCTTTTGCCCGCGACTTCACTGGCGCTTCTTTTTCTTAAGCATTGAAAATTATAAATTTCAATGCTCTAGATATTTTTTTTAATCTATATTGCTTACTAGCTGTTGCCCGCGACTTCGTCCGCGTTCTGGATGAAAGGTACCCTATGTCCTTTCTGGTGTCCCAGACAACGTGTGTGCCAAATTTCATGGTGATCGGTTCAGTAGTTTTTGCGTGAAAGAGTTACAAACATCCATATATATCCATACATCCATACAAACTTTCGCATTTATAATATTAGTACGGATTATGTTTCGGTCAGGTGTTATTTTGTTATTATTATTATTTTAAATATTATTTTAAATATGTACATAATAAAAACCTACGTAAGTTTTTATGTAAGCAGAAAAAAACAGAACTGAGTTGCCAAAAAATAATTTACATGGCTTACGTAGGTTAAATCTTAAGAGATACAAATATTTCTAGTATATTAAATGATGTACTAGAGAAATCCTTTAAAAAGTAAACTCCACTTTCTTTAAGATCTACTTTTAACTTTGCCTAAGTTATTTGCCCAAGTTAATATAGGTAACTTAAATCCATACTAATATTATAAAGCTGAAGAGTTAGTTTGTTTATTTGTTTGTTTGAACGTGCTAATCTCAGGAACTACTGGTTCGAATTGAAATATTCTATTTGTGTTGGATAGATCATTTATCGAGGAAGGCTTCAGGCTATATAACATCACGTTGCGACTAATAGGAGCGAAGAAACAGTCGAAAATGTGGAAAAAACGGGGAAAATTATTCATCTTTGAGGGCTTCCGTTGCATGCGCTGAGAAAACCGTTCGAGATACCCAAATGATTCCCAAAATAACTAATCCACGCGGACGAAGTCGCGAGCACCAGCTAGTATTAACAATATAAATGTTCGTTTTTCTTGTATATGTATTATACAAAAACCTAACCTCGAGCGTTCGTAACTATGTTATTGATGAAATGTCGATCTAACTAAATAGACCTTCGAAACATTTCGGGCCACACACTCAGTTTGCGTCGTTCAAACGCAACCACGTTTCAATCACACTTTACAAATGGATATACATACCTACTGAATTACTTACCTACCTTACCTTACCCTTACCGAATATGCCATTAGGCAGAAGAAACACCAATGCATATCCTGTGCGAGTGCGGCCTTTGATGCACAAGCGTAGTCACATCTTAGGAAGCCACACAATGGCTTGTGAAGATGTGAGGAATGCCTCTATCAAAAAAGTACTACAGTTTCTTGACGTGGTAGGTATTCGTAGAGAGCTTTAGTTTACGTGGCGATCATAATATTTCAGCAATGGACGAAGTGATACTGGTACTCTAGAAGACAGAAATAGCCACTAAGCAGATGATAATAATAATACCCTTACCACGGAGTATCCGTGCCCTTACCCTTATCCTTAATCCTAAATTAGATATAATAACAAATATTCTAGCGGTCAAGAAGACAAGAAGCACATTCGAGTTATCTGTTATCAGCACCTATCTCTAGGTATTGATAACGAATCAATATGAGCAGAATATTACGCGCAAAGGGCCATATATCTTTCTAGATAGTGATCTTGAAATAAGTAAGTATGTGTAAGTATGGTATATCTATATGTAAAATACTTAAGACACAAAATAATATGTAGTCAAAGGAATAGGCAAGCAATAAATACTTCTTGCGATAAAAATCATAAAACTATAATGCGAATACAAGTTTTACATTTGGCTTTACTTAATCTATAAATACTGTTAATACTAATAAAAAGAGATTTGTATTTTTGTATGTTCGTAATGAATAAATACAAAAACTACTAGACCGATTTTAAAAATTCTTTCACCTATAGAAAGCTAATATCAGTGAGTAACATAGGCTATGTTTAGAAGTCTAGAAGTCGAAAGTCGAAAGAAATTTTATTCAATTTTTCTGCGGAGGCGGCACTTAGCTTGGATTCTTATGACATGAAATGAACATACACGATGAAATTTTATGTATATTTTATGTATACTTATGTAATAAACAATACACTTTTAATAATGAAATTTATTTCGGCGAATGCTTGAATGCGTTTTTTTTTAAATTTTTTTTTATTAGAAATTAACTTATTTGAAAGAATTAGTACGTTTTTTAGGTCCAGCGACTCTGTACCTGAACTAGAAACTTTATATTTATATAGAAATAATAGCTGGTGCCCGCGACTTCGTCCGCGTTGAAAAAGCAATATATCGCCTGACATCGTTATTGCTATTATACTTAGCCAGGAGTTAGTTTCCTTAATTTTAGATAATCCCTCGGCAGCAGTACTTTTTTTCTGGATGAAAGATAAAGACCCTATGTCCTTTCTGGTGTCTCGGACAACGTGTATGCAAAATTTCATGGTGATCGGTTCAATAGTTTTTGCGTGAAAGAGTTATAAACATCCATACATACATCCATACAAACTTTCGCATTTATAATATTGATCTTGCTTATGCAAATAATCCTTGGTCTTGCTTTAAATAAAATAAATATTTTCAATAAATAATAACTTAAAATTTCAACCACATAAATCCACGTTATGGGGTTGGTTTATGGATCAATGAAGTCATGTTTATTAACTTAAAAACTAGAAGGCAGATTAACCATTTTTTTACACTTATTCATTTATTATTTATACTGCACATAGAATAACTTTATACCTTCATTTTTATACAGTTTAGATAGTGTGTAAATATTGTAAAATTCTTTTTGTCATCTTTACCTATCCGTACTATCCGTCCGTACTAAAATTATAAATGCGAAAGTTTGTATGGATGTATGGATGGATGTATGTATGGATGTATGGTTGTTTGTAACTCTTTCACGCAAAAACTTCTGAACCGATCACCATGAAATTTTGCATACACGTTGTCTGGGACACCAGAAAGGACATAGGTTACCTTTCATCCAGAACGCGGACGAAGTCGCGGGCACCAGCTAGTAATAAAAATATTTACTGACAAAAATATTTCCTATCTAAGATGTAGGTATCAAAGTATTAAGTTGATACCAAGATGTTAAAAATTTAAGTTCATTCTTACTAAATACAACGCCGTACAAAATTACGGACAATGTCATAATTATTGCTATAATCAGTTGTCTAATTTGGGAAAATTCCAAAAAAAATTATTTGCACATATAAGTTTTATTGTATGGAGATAAACTAATACCTACCTACTTTATAGAGGTGATATTCAATCAAAGATTAGTGTTAACGATATTGGTTGTCGCGTAAGTACTCTTACTGAATATTTTCATTTAGAATATTAAATTTTAATTTACTTATAAATAAATTAAATCAATTTTTTTTTAAAAGTACAGCACTATTTACAATGTTCTCTGCCTATTTAAGGATAAAAAAAATATGAAGTTCTAGAATAGAAAATTTTTAAATTTTTAATTATGTGAAAATGAGAGAATTTTTCTTATTTAATTGCGGAAGCTAATACCTTTTACAATTTTAGTTATTGGTAATAATATGTAAGGTTATTATTAAATTGATTACTATATAATAGAATGTTTCAATAAAAAGGCAATGAAAATTGTGTTCTCAAAAATTTTTTATTTTTCAGGCGCGTTATAATTATTATAGAAGCATCCTTATTTTTCATCCACAGAACCATGAAGTCGTTACCGTATCTTCTAATTTTGGTAGCGGGTGCCATCAGCGCCCCCATCTACTCTCCATTGGTTCAAATTATTCTTAACCTCAATTCCGACCAATCACCGGTAGAAGTACCTGGGCTAGGACCCATCAGCCCTGTGATACCACCAAAACCTCCTGTAGTACCTCCGAGACCCCCGGTGGAACCTCCAAGACCTCCGGTGATACCGCCAAGACCACCAGTGGTACCTCCAAGGCCTCCAGTGATTCCACCAAGACCGCCGAGGCCTCCAGTGCAACCTCCAGATATATCCGAATCGAGCGAACAAGACGTATCTTCCGAAGAATCTGTAGAGCAACCAATTTCAAGTGAAGAACAACTAGTTTCGAGCGAGGAACAATCTAGTGAGGAACAGCCGACTTCAAGCGAAGAAGTACAACTATCTAGTGAAGAACAAGTCTCCTCAAGCGAAGAACAAGCTATTTCTAGTGAACAACAGGGCTCCTCCAGCGAAGAAGAACCCATCTCCAGTGAAGAACAAGCCGCTTCCAGCGAAGAAAAACCAGCTTCAAGTGAAGAACAAGTCGCTTCCAGCGAAGAAAAACCCGCCTCCAGTGAAGAACAAGCCGCTTCCAGCGAAGAAAAACCAGCCTCCAGTGAAGAACAAGTCGCTTCCAGCGAAGAAAAACCCGCCTCCAGTGAAGAACAAGCCGCTTCCAGCGAAGAAAAACCTGTCTCCAGTGAAGAACAAGCATCTTCCAGTGAAGAAAATTCTGCCTCCAGTGAAGAACATGCCTCATCTAGCGAAGAAAAACCCGCCTCCAGTGAAGAGCCTGCATCTTCTAGCGAAGAAAAACCAGCCTCCAGTGAAGAACTAGCCTCTTCTAGCGAAGAAAACCCCGCCTCCAGTGAAGAAAAAGCCTCCTCCAGCGAAGAAAAACCTGGCTCCAGTGAAGAACAAGCAGCTTCCAGCGAAGAAAAACCTGCCTCCAGTGAAGAACAAGCCTCCTCCAGCGAAGAAAAACCTGCCTCCAGTGAACAAGCAGCTTCCAGCGAAGAAAAACCTGCCTCCAGTGAAGAACAAGCAGCTTCCAGCGAAGAAAAACCCGCCTCTAGTGAAGAACAAGCAGCTTCCAGCGAAGAAATACCCGCCTCCAGTGAAGAACAGGCAGGTTCCAGCGAAGAAAAACCAGCTTCAAGTGAAGAACAAGTAGCTTCCAGCGAAGAAAAACCCGCCTCCAGTGAAGAACAAGCCTCCTCCAGCGAAGAAAAACCTGCCTCCAGTGAAGAACAAGCAGCTTCCAGCGAAGAAAAACCCGCCTCTAGTGAAGAACAAGCCGCTTCCAGCGAAGAAATACCCGCCTCCAGTGAAGAACAGGCAGCTTCCAGCGAAGAAAAACCCGCCTCCAGTGAAGAACAAGCAGCTTCTAGCGAAGAAAAACCCGCCTCAAGTGAAGAACAAGCAGCTTCCAGCGAAGAAAAACCAGCTTCAAGTGAAGAACAAGTAGCTTCCAGCGAAGAAAAACCCGCCTCAAGTGAAGAACAAGCCGCTTCCAGCGAAGAAATACCCGCCTCCAGTGAAGAACAAGCAGCTTCCAGTGAAGAAAAACCTGCCTCCAGTGAAGAACAAGTCGCTTCCAGCGAAGAAAAACCAGCTTCAAGTGAAGAACAAGTAACTTCTAGCGAAGAAAAACCTGGCTCCAGTGAAGAACAAGCAGCTTCCAGCGAAGAAAAACCCGCCTCCAGTGAAGAACAAGCCGCTGCTTCCAGCGAAGAAAAACCAGCTTCAAGTGAAGAACAAGTAGCTTCCAGCGAAGAAAAACCCGCCTCCAGTGAAGAACAAGCCGCTTCCAGCGAAGAAAAACCCGCCTCCAGTGAAGAACAAGCCGCTTCCAGCGAAGAAAAACCTGCCTCCAGTGAAGAACAAGCCGCTTCCAGTGAAGAAAAACCTGCCTCCAGTGAAGAACAAGCCGCTTCCAGTGAAGAAAAACCCGCCTCCAGTGAAGAACAAGCCGCTTCCAGCGAAGAAAAACCAGCTTCAAGTGAAGAACAAGTAGCTTCCAGTGAAGAAAAACCTGCCTCCAGTGAAGAACAAGTCGCTTCCAGCGAAGAAAATCCCGCCTCAAGTGAAGAACAAGCCGCTTCCAGCGAAGAAAAACCTGCCTCCAGTGAAGAACAAGCCGCTTCCAGCGAAGAAAAACCAGCTTCAAGTGAAGAACAAGCCGCTTCCAGTGAAGAAAAACCTGCCTCCAGTGAAGAACAAGCCGCTTCCAGCGAAGAAAAACCTGCCTCCAGTGAAGAACAAGCCGCTTCCAGCGAAGAAAAACCCGCCTCCAGTGAAGAACAAGCCGCTTCCAGCGAAGAAAAACCCGCCTCCAGTGAAGAACAAGCCGCTTCCAGCGAAGAAAAACCCGCCTCAAGTGAAGAACAAGCCGCTTCCAGTGAAGAAAAACCTGCCTCAAGCGAAGAACAAGCCGCTTCCAGTGAAGAAAAACCTGTCTCCAGTGAAGAACAAGCCGCTTCCAGCGAAGAAAAACCAGCTTCAAGTGAAGAACAAGTAGCTTCCAGCGAAGAAAAACCCGCCTCCAGTGAAGAACAAGCAGCTTCCAGCGAAGAAAAACCAGCTTCAAGTGAAGAACAAGTAGCTTCCAGCGAAGAAAAACCCACCTCAAGTGAAGAACAAGCCGCTTCCAGCGAAGAAAAACCCGCCTCCAGTGAAGAACAAGCCGCTTCCAGTGAAGAAAAACCTGCCTCCAGCGAAGAAAAACCAGCTTCAAATGAAGAACAAGCACCTTCCAGTGAAGAAAAACCCGCCTCCAGTGAAGAACAAGCCGCTTCCGCCGAAGATAAACCTGCCTCGAGCGAAGAACAAGTTACTGCTGAACAACATACTGCTTCAAACGATGAGCAATCGATTGTAAACGAAGGACATCAAGAAGCGGAGCATTCGTTTTACAGTGACTTTGGTTTAGGATACATTTTGGAGCAGCTACTTGGAGCTCCCGACACGCCAACAGAAAATACTGTATCTGTTCAGGTTAGTTGAACTCAAAATTTAAATTCAGCCCATTTCATAGTTTACTAAGGGATTTCACTAACTCCATTGATTGATTTGAAATTTGGTATAAAGTACCTCAGTGGTATTTCCATGGCAACCTTGATCTGATGCATAAAATAGTCTGCAGGATACCAAATTCTTTAAAAACTTATCTATTCGTATTTTTACTTTACTTTACTAATATTATAAAGCTGAAGAGTTTGTCTCTTTGTTTAGTTGAACGCGTTAATCTCAGGAACAACTGGTTCGAATTGAAATTTTTTATTTGTGTTGGATAGACCATTTATCGAGAAAGGCTTTATTTAGGCTATAGTACATTTTGAACGCGGACCAAGTCGCGGGCAATAGCTAGTAGCAAATATAGCGTGTATGAGCTAAATAGACAGTCGGGGTTTAGCTTATATTTTTTTTGTTTTATGTACAATAAAATTTGTATTTTTTACTTCACAGGAGCTCACGCAATAACACCTATCACCAGAGATAATGGAAAAGCGATGATACCAAGTCTACTATGAAACTTTTGAGCACTAAAAATGAAATCTCTACAATATAATACAGATTATTTGACTTGTTTTCCTTTTATTTAATTATAATAATAAAGAAAAATTAAAGCATTTATACGCATGTTTTTAAAGGAAATTTAAAGTACAATACTCCTCCTAGCTTAAGTAAAGTAAATAAAATTAATAAATAGATGTGGTTGTTAAGATATGTTTAGTGTAAATAAGATATTTACTAACATATTTTATAGTTTATTTTATTTTTTAATATAGAATCAAGTTTAGTCATGTCTGATGAAGTTTTTTTATTATATACATATACATTGCAGTGTTGACAATTTATATCTTTTTTTTTAATATAACACTCGATAGAGAAGCTGACGTTTCACTTCAAAGGGGCTATCGTAGCCTATATTATAGGCCCTATAACATAAGTAACAGGTGCTGTAGGTGCGTTACCGACTATAGTGGGATTATGATACCTTTCTAGCATAAAGCTATGAAATTTTTTATTGATGTTTTATTATCGGACAATTAAGAAAATACCTGTCTGGCAGGCATCACGCGGTTGCGTCATTGTCCCTTAAATTTTTGAAAATGTAAAAAAAAAATTGTATCCTACTCGCACATGGTTACAATTTTAATATATTGTAATTTACATAAGTTTGAGTGTAAAAAAAATTGACAACCTATTTTGATGGTTGCAAGTATGTCCCAGACGATAGCAAAGTTGTCATCGGAAAGTAATTCATAACCTGCTCTCACAAGGATTAGAATAGAATAGAATAGAATAAAGTTTTATTTGCTACAAAGGACATACATAGAAAAAAACATAAAAAAAACTTAAAAGACACACGCAAACGTCCCCTGCAACAAACCGGCTCCAACTCAGCATAATGCAGGTTTTAGAAACCTGCGCTGGTCTTCCGTTAGAGCCGATGGTGAGGTTACGCACTTATTAACAGAATATACACATACACAAAGCTCCAAAAAAATACAAGAAAATTTACACAAATATAACAATTAAATATAACAATATAACAAGGCTGAAGTTGGCCTACACAATTTAGCAAATATTAATCCTGCTCTCACAAGTAACAAGCTCACACACTCTTATACGTTCAAAGGACATCTGTCTTTTAGAAAAATAAGTTATGTCTGGTGGACCTGAGATCTTGGGTCTCAGGTCATCGTAAAAAAGTTCAATGTCGTCTGACGAGCTATGATAAGGAGCTATGGAAACGGAGCTCTGTAGTATTGAATCAGCACCCATAGACAAACAAAAGTAACCGATATTACCCACAGACTAATAAGTCAAAGTGATCATTTGGGTATCTGGAACGGTTTTCGCAGCGCACGCAACGGAAGCCCTCAAAGATGAATAATTTTCCTCGTTTTTTTCCACATTTTCGACTGTTTCTTCGCTCCTATTAGTCGCAACGTGATGTTATATAGCCTAAAGCCTTCCTCGATAAATGATCTATCCAACACAAAAATAATTTTTCAATTCGAACCAGTAGTTCCTGAGATTAGCGCGTTCAAACAAACAAACAAATAAACTCTTCAGCTTTATAATATTAGTATAGATAATACTACAAATAGTCTATATAATACTACAAATAATACTACAAAAATCTTCTGTTAGAGATATGTCAAGAAATTCCTTCTCTATGGCCCTCCGAGTAACTTGTAATTAGTGAACGATACATTTTGCCATTGTCCATGTCTCGTCACGTATGTAAAAACTAGCAAAACTGGCAATAAAAACATGTTACGTAATAACATAAAACATGAAAGTACACAATTTTGGCAGTACTCCAATCGACGCCATATAAATATTATTACTTTGTATGTATGTGTACACTGTACACAATATCATATGTCTTCAGGCTTACAAACTATCATGGTCTTTTCTGTTGTCATACAATATTAAAAATGACATGCTCAGCACTTAATTAAATCATAAATTCATAAAATAGGATAAAACAATGTCGCCCTGTATGTAAGTATATATAAAATTCTCGTGTCGCAGTGTTTGTTGCCAAACTCCTCCGAAACGGCTGGACCGATTTTGATGAAATTTTGTGTGCTTATCGGGTTTCATACCCCTTAATGTTAAGGGTGGTCCACCCGATTTTTGTTACAAGTAACATATATACTTTGACATACATTTAGTAAAAAGCAGTTATTTTGAAATTACACACTTCAATTTTGTTTATTAGTAATATAGCAAACTAGACTTCGCCCGCGTGAAAATGTAGCTTTATATGGTTGAAATAATTTTCAAAATCGGTCCAGTAGTTTTTGAGTTTATTCATTACAAACATACAAATTTTCTCTCTTAATAATTTTTCGGTTTGTATGTATGTACACGTATGTATTTTGTTTGGAGAACGTCTCGGAAGGTGAACTGTAGGAGTGCGTTAGTTATAAATTATCTCTTGACAGTTTAATCCTCTGTAATGTAATATGGTTTATACGGAGCCTAAAGTATTACATCTACCTTCATTACTTAAAGCTTACAATTACAGTGATAACTTGAAGGTTGAATAAAATGTATATTATGTGAGTATGCCCTCACCATCATTGTTATGACCAACCCACACTCTATTGACCTCGGCGTACCCTTTTTTTTTTACAAGTGGAATCCATCATGGATACCCACCGGCCTGGGGGCAGACCGGTGGGTTATGTCGGACTCCAGCCCCGAGGTGGTATTGAAAAAGACCTACCGACTAAACCTCTTGGCGTCCTCCGCGTCCGCTATGAGGCGAAGTTGCGAGGTCGGACGAACACTCTTCCGCAACTCCGCCGCGGGTCCGTAACCGGGCACTGCTCATTGGGACGGCGCACTCGAACTGCCAAAGTGCGCCGTGCCTCTCAGGATGAAGCGGGCGGTAGAGTTCCCATCTACCACCCTAGTCCTGTCAGGGATCCAGATGGCGAGCGTACGCCAGCCGCCTGCGTCCAGTTCATCGGCGACGTAGAGGATGGGATAGGATGTCGTCCTCCCGTTCTCTCTCCGCCGCCTCCTTCTGCGAGATGACATCCTCGCAGAAGTATTGCGTCGCTCGCCAAGCGGCTCTGCTGCCGACCATAGCTTTTACTACGGCCGGCAGAGAGAGATCCAATCCAATGGGCGCAGCGAGCTCAGTTCGCTGCGCGCCTCGGCGTACCCTAGAGCGGCCGTAAAGTCGCGAGGACGTTATTATGACACGACTTCGGTGCCCCGCCACGGCTATCTAGCGCGGGGAGAGCTATGCTCCCTTTCAGAACCTCGGCGTACCCGAAGGTGGAGGTACGCCGGCAATCTCAGGGGACTTTATAACGGGAGATAGTCTCCTCTGGGACTACATCGCCTGTATCCAAGCCATGCGCGATGAACGGGTGTTGTAGATCATTTGGCGACACGTTTGGTCTAGTGGCTAGTAACTCTAGCTGTTAACCAAACGGTCGCGGGTTCGAATCCCGCTAGGAGTGCATCGAAGGATCCACTAAACCGAGTGCATAATTTAATAAAACATAAAATTATTTCTAAATCAACACTTTACTTGTACTTGGTGAAAGAGGCCCTTAATGTAATTAAGTACCTATGTGTCTTTTTAGATATTTTTAGACTTTCTCATACATTCAAAGGACTTATTTCAGCCCACAATATGATAATTTAATTTCAACAATGCACCAGAAAATTAGAATACAAGGAGAAAATATTGTAGTCGCCAAGATGTCGCCGCTCAAAGTAAGAAACACCAATTTTAAGAATACCTACTACTTACAAGCAAAACTAAGCACTGCCTGTTTTTAAGCTCAGACGCCCGACGCAAAAACGGGGTATTATAAGTTTGATGTATATCTGTCTGTGGAATGGTAATTACCAAATGGATGAACCGATGACATGGTATGGGTACACGTTATCATGGATATAGAACAATATTAAATAAAATAAAAAATCTTCCCCAGAAATATCTAAAATAAAGTAACCTCTTGACAAAAATATATGAGCAATAAAATTTGAACAAATGTTTCAATACGTAAGAAAAGTCACGGGAAAATGCTAATTTTACAATAAAAATCAAAACAAATAAATATTTGTTCACATACATTAATTATTATTAAATTATTAATATAAATTAATTAAAAATATTTCTGATTTTTTGAAAGAACTAATAGCTGGTGCCCGCGACTTCGTCCGCGTTCTGGATGAAAGGTACCCTATGTCCTTTCTGGTGTCCCAGACAACGTGTATGCATGGTGATCGGTTCAGTAGTTTTTGCATGAAAGAGTCACAAACATCCATACATCCATACAAACTTTCGCATTTATAATATTAGTACTGATCACAGACATTTTTTAAGTCTGTGGTACTGATTTATATTGGGTGTCACTGTCGCGTGGCGGCGCCACCGTCATCACAGCGATAACAATGTCAGACTCAACTTGGACGAAGTCGCGGGCATCAAATAGTTTGACTTAGAATTGATACGCTTTAGATACGAGTCCAATGCAGTAACATTCCCCGGGGACAATATCAGCGTAGGGAGATTCTGTAAAGGAATTTTGATGTAACGGGACAATATTAGAGAAATTACTAAGAGGGCGACACACTTTAATATTAGATTCACCCTTAGACACTCGTGTCACAGCAAAATAGATTACATGTTATGACGCAGGAGAACGTGGCTCTTTGTCTTTGGGGTTGACATTGGAATATTTGACAGCACGAAATTATTACATACTTTATTGTATTAAATACTATTGTTGCGCGCGACTTCGTCTGCATTGTTTCATCATGATAATCGGTTGAGTAGTTAATCGGTTAGAAAAGGTAACAGACATACAGACAGAATTACTTTACATTTTATGGATAATGTTTTACTTTATTTTTAAATCTTAAGTGTCTAACGTAGGATATGTTTGAGTAGGTTATTTTAATAAAGTTAGATTACCCGAGAATTTTTGATCTCAATAAATATATAGGCTTTTATTATACATATATACAGGGCGTCCCACGACTATGCCACATGGAGGGAAAGTACCTTGAATATTGTAGATGGAACATTTTACTGAAAGAAGGCATTATTTTAATTTAAAAAACAATTTAAACTGCATTCAAAGATTTTTAAATAATCACATGATTTAACCGGGAATCGAACTCGCTACACGAGAAAAAAAATTACCCTGTAGCTTTATCATACCGATCGAAAGGCTTAATCATAAGGATTATTTTTTTCTAAATAAAATAGTGTCAGAAATAAAAGGAAGACTATGAATTTTAACATTCATGGTCTTCCTTAAGCTGTCATTAGCTAATAACTATACTCGTACATCATAAAGTAAAATTTTTGACTTTAGAACCTTAGTGTCCCTAAACTAATTTAAATTAAATATCGTTTTACAGTAATTAGCGTCTATGTAAAATTGTAAATATTGTAATACAATGCGGGAATATTAAATCAGTTAAACCCCGGTCTTAGAATTACAAACAGCACTCTCGGGACCTTTCAAACGTCTTCCGAGTTAACATAGGTTAATTTAAACTTCCCAACTGTGTGATGCAGTTCCTTTTCCGTTTACAGACAGAAGTTCTGTCTTAATTTAGTTTGGATACAATATGAAATTTGATTGTTGTCCTTTACAAAAAAAAAAAATTTCATAGATGTTTACTAAACTTGCAATTGTAATTTACTAGCTGGTGCCCGCGACTTCGTCCGTGTTCTAGATAAAAGGTATGTCTTTTATGGTGTCCCAGACAACGTGTATGCAAAATTTCATAGAGATCGGTTCAGTAGTTTTTGCGTGAAAGAGTTACAAACATCAACACATCCATTCATACAAACT
Organism: Synanthedon tipuliformis; assembly: GCA_947623395.1. NCBI lineage: Eukaryota > Metazoa > Arthropoda > Insecta > Lepidoptera > Sesiidae > Synanthedon > Synanthedon tipuliformis. The sequence continues at coordinate 6,259,961 of OX392431.1, read as the reverse complement.
TTCGCATTTATAATATTATAATAGGACTAGCTGGTGCCCGCGACTTCGTCCGTGTTCGGGATTAAAGGTACCCTATGTCCTTTCTGGTGTCCCAGACAACATGTATGCAAAATTTCATGGTGATCGGTTCAGTAGTTTTTGCGTGAAAGAGTTACAAACATCAATCCCTTTTCAGATCTTAAATCATTTCAGATCTATTCAGTGTAGCGGGTTCGATTCCCGGTTCAACCGTGTAATTATTTAAAAATCTATGAATGCAGTTTAAATTGTTTTTTAAATTAAAATATTAATGTCTTCTTTCAGTAAAATGTTCCATCTACAATATTCAAGGTACTTTCCCTCCATGTGGCATAGTCGTGGGACGCCCTGTATAAGTCACTGGTGACGAAAGCTTCACGAGACGGAAGCTAAACTAACCCATCATTCTCTTTGATACGGACGATATAAATATTCACACATCGTGGACTATCTTTGAGAAAAAAACTTTTTCCATTATAGATGGCAACACGATCCGAAAATGTACTAAAGCTAACCAGGTGTAAAGTTACGCATACACCAAATTGACATTGATATAGGATAAAACAGTGTTTTGCCGCTAAATAAACCACATCACGTATTATGAAGGTCTTTCAGATGCATTTACTTAGTTGTATGAAGTTGGAATAGTAATATAGGAGTCCACAAATATTTTTTACTAGCTGGTGCCTGCGACTTCGTCCGCGTTCTGGATGAAAGGTACCCTATGTCCTTTCTGGTGTCCCAGACAACGTGTATGCAAAATTTCATAGTTATCGGTTCAGTAGTTTTTGTGTGAAAGAGTTACAAACATCCATACATACATCCATACAAACTTTCGCATTTATAATATTAGTACGGATTATTATAATATTATACATCAACTTTTTTAATTTTTTATATACAATATTTAAATATGTTAAAATTAGCTTAAATTTTTAATACAAATTTAAATATTTGTATATATACAATTATTAAAAAAGATTAATCCTCATAGATTTCCAGAAGCGAAGGGACGCTGCGACTCCTACCAGCTAAAGTCCAACTGTCAGAACCTTTGCGTACCCAAAATTGGAGGTACGTGGGAACTCAAGATGGGCGGTGTAGTGTATGCATCTTGGATTTGTTCACTGGCAACATTACAAGCACAGTCTAAAACGTACCATGTGACTGATGCCAGCGATCCACGTGGGATAAGTTAGTTGCGTGTGTCTCTGATATATAAGTGACTCTGATGCGTGAGCCTCGGAGAGCATAAGAAAGGGCACTACAGGCGGTAGTCTGACTTTTGACTAAGATGTGTCCCTAAGACAAGTGGAGGTACGCCAGGCCATCTCGTGGGAACTCACGATGGGCGGTAGTCTAGTCTGTCTTTCTCAGATAACTACTTCTAAACAAAACCAATGAACAACAAACTACTGAACCGATTTTGATAAAACTTCTTAACTGTTTGTAATTTGGTCCAACTTAAAAGATATTTTTTTTATTTTGAAAAAAAAAAAAAAAAAAAGCGGGTCACTAGTTTTAGTACAGATATAGACGTCTAGATAACACTCAATTTGGTTACCTACATCTTATTTTTAGAATAGTAAACAGTAAATAGTGTTAAAGCCGTAATTTCAGTGTTTGATATTCAGTAATGATATTCCATTAATTTTATAATTACATTTTCGGCTTAATTTTACAGTAAATATATTTTTATTTCTATGATATTTCCAATATTTACCGTCCAATAATCGTGATAAACGAAACGTAAATAACCGAGATAATATCGCTTCAAAGTCCGAAACCGCACACTATATATTCGAAGGTTCTGGAATTATTAATAAATGTCATTTTTTGCTCCGATCAACGAACAAATATTTCAGTGATGAAACTGTATTTTTTCTGTTTCTTCAGATAATTTCCTAAATATTCAATCCACTTTAATAATAATTTTAGGGCCTCTTTCACCAAGTACAAGTAAAGCGTCGATTAGTTACTTTTAGAATTAATTTTATGTTTTGTTAAATTATGCACTCGTCATACGCAACTAAAAACACAGTTCCAACTCGCCAAACAGTACAATATTACCACGGATTAAATAATAGTTACTTGGTTTACTAACGATACTGAGTGTGTCACGAGATTACGTCACCAAAATGGCAGCCAGACGCATTAGCGTGGTTTATAAAATCACTGATTATTTAATGATTAATTAAGCCTGGATTTAAGCGATGGATCGGAGCTCATATTGTGGTGTATTGTATGTGTACTTTAATATTATTATTATTTTAAAAATTAAGTATACCTAGGTAATTGTTATTTTATATTTTAAAGATGACAAAAAGATTAGTATAATGAGTTTCTTTCGGGGTTTCTTCTCAGGATCGTCAACTTAGCAATTTTTTTCCGAAACCCTGGTAAATTTAAATTTATAATGACGATCATAAAGAGTTTCCTGTAGAAACCCAATTTATAAATAATTATTTTGATTTTGATTTTGATATATATAATACACATATTCGGCAGAAGTTACATAATGTTATTATCTGTACTGTTGTTAAACTTACTGTGTAAATCGAATCGGCTATGCCCAGCTTATCTCGCCTAGAGTGATTGAAAATCTTATCACAGGAGTAGACAGGCAAGACGAGGATATTATATCGGGAGACCTATTATATTATTATTATTAGTTTATTGGGTCAATATTAAACATAAAAATGTTTGAAGTATAAATGTAAATTTTTGAAATGAAACATTTTATTTTATTTAATATATAAAAATATAGTTTTTTCACGTCTAATGTTGTCAGATCCAAAATGTTTGTATGGGACACTCGACCTTATAGAATACTATTGGTTTTCAGAATAATATTAGTATGGATATATAATTTTCAATACGGACGAAGTAGCAGGCATCATATTATAGTACTCGTATAGTTACTAGCTGACCCGACAAAAATTGTTTTGCCAAAAAATAAAAAAATAAATTTTGGGGTGGACTTTAAGATTTAGGAGTATGAAAAATAGATGTTGGCCGATTCTCATACCTACCCGATAAGCACACAAAATTTCAAAGACACGAGAATTTTATATATTAGATGTATAAATAAAACAAAAAAAAATTAAAAAGAAAATTTATTTTTAAAATGTTATCTCCCAACAAAAATATTGCGTAGAATGAAAGGGCAAAAAATCCTCTGCAAAGGTAATTTTTTATCTGTTTTCGGAAGGGCCGCTTATCGGCTTTGACCAAGGGCGGAGGTCAGGTGTTCTCTCACTTTGTTTATGGTACTGCTTTTATAATATTTCATTCAAGATTCCAGGAAACATTCCATGGAAATGTTATAAAAATATAATTTTTATAATGGAAAATAAATCCGTGAAAAATGTTTGCGAAATACAGCAAAAATTTATCGTCTCCAAGTAGCAAGACAATTCGTCGCGCTACCGTGACTAAAAGGCGAACCTCAAATGGTCAAAAATGAGTTTTATATACCGAAAATTGTGTCAAAACAGAGAAATAATTATTTTATTATTATGTTATTATAGAAATAATAATCATGATTATCATCATCATCATCATCTCAGCCGTAGGACGTCCACTGCTGGACATAGGCCTCCCCCACATTTTTCCAATAGGACCGGTCAGAAGCAGCCTTGATCCACCGCTGACCCGCGGCCTTTATTAGGTCGTCTGGCCACCTTGTGGGTGGACGTCCTACGCTGCGCTTGCTGGTCCGTGGCCTCCACTCGAGAACCTTCCGGCCCTAGCGGCCGTCGGCTCTTCGTACTATATGCCCTGCCCACTGTCACTTCAACTTACTAATCCGCCGGCTTATGTCGGTAACTTTCATACGTCTGCGGATCTCATTTCTGATTCGATCTCGCAGTATAACCCCGATAATAGCAAAAGCAATAATAATAATAATAATCGTGGGATCATGGGTAGATTTAGCCATGACATTCCTCCAACACGATCTAACAAATATTCTGAGTACATAATATATTGTTGTATTTGTACTTTGTAATTGTAATTGTATTTAATTTTTTTAAATTAAATTATTATAAATAGCAAATTATTAAAATAGAATAAGTTATTTTGTATTAAGTTTCTAAGTTATGTCATAAGTCGGAATTATAAATAGTTTAGAGACGAAGAAAAAAATTACCGGGAAAAATTTGTATCTGTTGAAAAAATATTTTTCCAATACTCGTACAATTTGCTGTTATGTTTGTATGTATAGGTACTAGCTAACTTCTCTTAAACCACGTAACGGATTTTGATGTGGTTTCCACTTTTAGTTCGATAATTTCTCACGGAATGTTTATGTCTTCAATAAAACCTAATTGCATACATGCGAAGTCAGAGGTGGGCCGCTAGTAATGTATTAAAAAGTTTACAATAAACGGTGAAATCCTGTAGTTACTGTATAGCTTAGCGATACTTATGTTATAGCTACTAGGGGTGATAAAAAAGTAGTGAGAATGACCCCCTTGCCTATCTCATATTTTATTCATTCATACCAATAATAAAATATCATTTCATTTTGAGGGTAGATACGAAAAATTAAGTCATTACTTTAAGAAACTTAGAAGCAGTGTCCAGTTGTTTGACGTATTCCGACTCAAAACATCATTATGGAGAAAAACGAAGTGCGAGCCGTTATTAAATACCTCTGTTTAAAAAAGTTAAAGACGCAGGAGATTCATCGCGATTTGGTGGAGACTTTAGGCGAGTCTGCTCCGCCATATTCTACTGTGGCAAGGTGAACGGCTCAATTCAAGACTGGGAGAACTTCGACAGAAGACGAGCACCGCTCAGGTCGGCCATCGACGTCAGTTACGCAAGAAAACATCGAAAAAGTCGAAAAAATTATTCTAGACGATCGTCGAGTTACAGTGCGTTAGTTAGTGCAGGAGACCGGCATTTCATATGGTAGTGTTCAGTCAATATTAAAAGATAATTTAAATATGAGAAAAGTCTCCGCGCGTTGGGTACCCAGAATGTTAACGGAAAATCAAAAGAAACTCGATCTTTCAAGGCGCTTGTTGGACAGATTTCATATGGACCCTGATGACTTTTTGGCTCGATTTGTCACCATGGATGAAACATGGGTTCACCATTTTGATCCAGAGACCAAACAGCAATCTTTACAGTGGAAAAGACCGTCCTCACCAACCCCAAAAAAATTCCGAACCACAGCATCGGCAGGCAAAGTCATGGCCTCCATTTTTTAGGATTCCGAAGGAATACTATTAATCGATTATCTTCAGAAAGGACACACAATAACAGGCGTTTACTATTCAGCTTTAATAGCTAAATTGAGAGAAGCTATTAAAGAGAAAAGGCGAGGCAAACTCAGAAAAGACATTTTGTTTCACCAAGACAACGCGCCTGCTCACACTGCTGCTGTTTCGCTGGATGCTATTCAACAAGCTGGTTTTGATTTAGTTGATCACCCACCTTATTCGCCAGACCTAGCCCCCAGCGACTTTTACCTCTTCCCAAAGTTAAAAGAATATTTGCGTGGTAATAGATATGCCGATGACAATTAAGTCATTGAGGCCGTGGAAGGGTTTTTGGAAGGCCAAGACAAATCATTTTATTTGAAAGGGTTAGAAATGTTGGAGAAACGCTGGACTCGGTGTGTAGATAGAGAAGGAGACTATGTTGAAAAATATTTTTTTGTTATTTATAAAATATATATTTTTCTGCTTCATTCTCACTACTTTTTGATCACTCCTCGTATAAGGTTTAAACTTTTTAAAGAAAAAAAAACTTTGGGAATTTTTTATACAAAAAATATGTTTGTTTATAATAAATTTTAACAAATAAGTTGATTATCTTAAAACAATAAAGGAACTCTTGAAGTTAGGTGGGTGTCAGGCAAATAAAATTAATATTGTTTTCTTGAAATTTTTGTTTCAAAACCTGTAAGTAAATTAGTATGAAATATAATTGCTAAAAGTTCCGAAATTCGCTAAAAGTTTTGCACAATTGCCGTTGCTAACTTGAATTATTGCTGCCCTAATTTAGCGAACATACGGGATGGAATTGCAGAACCATAAATATCCTTATCCTTATCTTTGTATAGTACCTATACTAGCTGTTGCACGCGGCTTCGCTGCCCATAGGCTAGATAACATAGCTTCCCAACAGTGAAAGAATTTTTCAAATCGGTTTTCAATAATGGAAAGAGCTTTCAACGACGATTTTATATATGTAAAATTTGCAAAAAAAAATTACGTACGAAGCCGGGGGCAGCCTGCTAATAAAATTCTATAAAAAATAAAATAAAACGCAAATTTAGGAAGGCTAACGTAAGCTTATTTAAGGCTTGTGTTATAGACACGTCACGACAGGAACAATACAACGAACTTGAGGCGAAATTCTGTACCAGAACTATCTTTAGTACTGGTTAATTTCCAAATTTGGCCCAGCTGGGAATCGAACACAAAGACACGTTGTGAAAAATGTACAGCCAATCTCCAGTGAAAATGTCTTATAGCTGACCTGAATTAAATAGATATAATTATTTAAATAAAATGAATTTTGACAATAATTTTATTTTACTTGAATAATTAAATACTTTCTAAAATTGCGTAGACGTTTTACTCGCACGTGTGTTTTCAAAAAAAATCTTTTTTTGTAAGGTAAACTTTGAAAAATGCTTGACGTTAAAATTAAGTGGTTCAAACGGTTTCTTTATTCGTTCCGAATGCTCCAACTTTGAGTTCATACTTTCAAGAAATTATGACTTATGTTTGTGTGAGATTTTTTTGGTTTATTCCCATCTCGGCACCCTCGATTTGCTGAGTAAAATTTAGCTTAAAGGTAGGACAGTTTTCTAAATGTTACAAAATAAATGTTTGAGTGTGTAACATACACTTTAGTAATATAAAGATCTATTTACACTTTAATACATTGACGATTTGACCTTGTCTATATATTTGTATAAGTATTATCTAGTATATAAAATTCTCGTGTCGCGGTGTTTGTTGCCAAACTCCTCCGAAACGGCTGGACCGATTTTGATGAAATTTTGTGTGCTTATCGGGTAGGTCTAAGAATCGGCCAACATCTATTTTTCATATCCTTAAATGTTAAGGGTGGTCCACCCTAATTTTTTTTTGGCAAAACAACGTTTGTCGGGTCAGCTAGTAATGTCTATATATTTCAAATTAATTCCTCACGAAAAACACAAACGTACCCCGCCGGGAATCGAACGGGGTCCCTATGACGTTAGGCAAGCACCCTTGCCACTCATCCAACGGGCTCGACATCAAATAACGTGGTATTTTTTCTATACAAATATTATTAAGAAGAAACATCCAATTTTTTTTTTTTTTTTTTAATTGAATATGCTCAGAAACTACTGGACCGATTTGAGAAATTGTTTTACTGTTTTTAATTTTCATAAAGCTACGCGGACGAAGTCGCGTGCAACAGCTAGTTCAATAATAAAGAAATTGTGGGGCGAATATTATGAACACCACATATTTATTTACATATTTATAATTATACAATTGAACATAATCACATATTTACATTTTGAACAAATGGTGATGACGAGTGGCAAGAAAGCGCGTGCTTTCTGAAGCTGTGTTGAAGGCCGACTGACTGGTGCCTCTTCTTTTCAATGAAGAATGACACATGGAAATTCCAAATAGGCCACATTAAAAGGAGGTCGCCACAAAATAATCCAAATACATTTTTCTAATATTTTACAAGTGGTTTGTAGAATAAGTTTTACCAACTCTATATTTATGCTCTTCCTTGGGGAGCGTAAACTCGTTTACAGTTGAATAATGCGCGGTCTGGCAGCTCGTCCGTGTGAACATACCTTTTTATTACTCTATGTTTTGAACACTCAACTATACCCGTGTTGGACATTGATGTAAATATTTTATTAACCATACTACTGAATGCGACATAAAACTGATTAGGCAGGTACTGTGTGAATGCAGCACTACTTTGCACTGGGAAAGTCAAGCTAATTGTAGCATTCGTTCAAGCCACAAATTTTATTTTTCAATCAAAAGCTTGATCATCAGTTCATTTCATTCACTTGTTGAATGAACAACAATTTGTTTGTTCGTTCTGCATGTTAATGCAAAAGTGAGTTTTTTTTGTTTGCTTTTACGCTTTAACTATTTATTTAACCGATTAACAACAAACGAAGTCGCGGACAAAAGCAAGTAATTTGTACTACAAATTGTAGTGATTAGGTCAGCGCAAATGCTGAGCAATGGAATTAATAAATATATTGTTCAGTAAGACTGTACGAAGTCACTTAGCATGCTATGCATGCTCGGAAAAAAATACTAAGATTCGTCTGAGAAACTTAATGGTTGACTTTTGGTTGAAATTTTATTTTGGCGCCGAAACGCTTTGTGAGGTTGCAACTCTGATGACGTCATACGCTAGTAAACATATCAGACATAGAGTAATAAATAGTGTGCGAAGTTATGGAGCGAAGTATGCTTAACATTAAAAGAAAAGACAAAATTAAATTAAAGAAGATAAGAAAAGAAACTAAAATTACCGATATAACGTACTGTATTAAAAAACTAAAATGGAGTTGGGCAGGACACATGATAAGAAGCCAGAAAGACAAATGGGCTAGAGACGTAACGGAATGGTGTCCAAGACAACATAAAAGGAGGAAAGGAGGACAACATCGAAGGTGGGAGGACGACTTTAGAAAGGTAGCAGGCAGGAACTGGATGGGAAAGGCTCGTGATCGCAAATTGTGGAAACCTCTGAGGGAGGCCTATGCTGCAAAGCAAGACAATCTTTAAGCAACGGTGTCAGGACTATATAATATTTCATTTTATGTATAATTTTTAAGGTTGTTAAATAAAGGCTATAATAAATAAATAAATAAATAAATAAATAGTGTTTATTCACTTAATATTAGTTATCTGTGTCGTCGCGTGTAACGTCACACATTACAGAAACAGTGTTATTGGCGCGGTTTTGGAAATTTAAACTTTAACATTGATTTTTATTAATAATACAGTAGATCTCCTGGAAATATCAATGTAGTGGGCTTATTATGTAATATAGAATAAAATAAAACGATTTTCTAAAATTAGTTAAATAGCGGATTCGCCCGATTTGGGCGAGATAAATTCGGGCGAGTAGTTCATTAACTCGTCCAAATGAGTGGCACATAATATCGGGCGTTGTGTAATAGTGAAACCGTGACATGTCCCATCTAGAAAATTTATTGCGACACCAAAGACTGTAAAGTTTCAGCTAAACGGAGTACCGTTTCTCGGTGGTCGTAAATGTTTCATATTTGTGTTTTATGAGTGTCAAGATTTGATACTAGTTCGTGCTCGCGGCTCTCTATACGTGTTTTATTCAACATAGATATTTCATTTTATTTCATTCAATTTTATGGATAATTCAGAACTTTATTTCATTTCTTCGATAGAAATTTTATTGAAATCTTCTACCAGACGCCTTTTTGTAGCCGTAATTTGTAATTTTATATGTATTTGCGACTATACGTACGGAAATTATTATTCTAAATCTATACTAATATTATAAAGTTGAAGAGTTTGTTTGTTTGGTTGAACGCGTTAAATATCAGAAACTTGTGGTTCAAATTGAAAAAATCTTTTTGTGTTGGATAGTCCATTTATCGAGGAAGTCGCGGGCAACAACTAGTGTTTTCATATAAAAATGATATTTTAATAATAAAACAAGCTATAACCACTCATTAGGTACCTTAACTCCTGTTAAGGAGGGAAATACACAATCCTAACTAATAACATTCGAATAAAAAATTCGAAAAGTAACGATTTCTCGCCTATCATCATGAAATTTGCATATATACTGTCAAGGATACAGGAAAAGAAAAAAGGGCTTATCCGAAAAAAAAGTACTTCCCGATAGCTCACTTGATGGTAGGTGGCTACCGTCACCTATAAAACAAATAAAGCAATATAAGTGCTGCAAGTATTCTGCCGACCATAGAAGGATTAAAATGACATTTGTGCATTTGTAAGTAGTAAAAGTAATGTTTCACAAAAATATTATCCTGTTGAAAATACATATTAGCTATACTTATCTCTGCGAGTTTACTGCTTGAAACGGAACGTAAGCTGTCAAGTGTCATATGACAGCAAAGTTATGTCATGTCGAGTCGAGCTGTCAGTTGTTTTGTTTCATTATTTTAATAGGCATAATAAACAGATAATATTGAATGTTATTTAGCTTTTAACAATGGATTCCTATGAAAACGTTTATAAGAATATTTGCCGAATATGTTTAGGACACGGCAACAGTGAAAACATGGTGTCTTTAATTGATAATAATAAAGATGATGGACTTAGTAACTATGGCAAAGTCGTGTTGACTTTTACGGATGTTTTAATTAAAGTAAATGACTATTTACCCAAATTTATGTGTAAGAATTGTTTAATTTTGATGAAGCAAGCCGTTTACTTCAAATTAAAGTGTGAGTCGAGTTACAGGAAGTTAGAAAAATTGATAAAGAATAACGATGTGAGTGAGAAGAATTTTATGGAAAAAATTGTCGAATACACGATGTTTATTGGGTTTTTTTCCGAGTATGATTGTAAAAAACCTTCCAGCCAGTCTCGTTTCAAAAATAAACTCAATAATTTAAGTAAAAATCCCAATATTGGCAGTGAAATAAACATGAATTCTAAAAACACGGAACAAATCAAAACAAAACAACCTAATGACCTAAATGAGGATAGTTGCCATGGAAATTCTCCTGAATTTTCAGACACAGAACAAAATGACACGTTAAATTCAAACGATATTCTAGATAAACTTGAAAATATGATTGGCAAACAACCGAAAACGTCGAAAAAATTCAACGACAGTTATAAAAAGAATGTAAAGAAGCGGATATTAAAATTGAAAGCGTTGAAAAGAAAACACATAATGCGGTTAAGAGCTAAAAAGAAGACAAAGGATACCGTAAACTCTAATGAGAAAATTGAAAAATTAGTTTGCACAATATGTAGAAAAGTCCTCTCCAATCAACACACGTTCGATCATCATATGCAAAGACATAACGGCTGTAGATACATATGCGAACACTGTGGAAAAGGTTTTCCAGTACTTGCAGAGTTACAGATACATCAGGTAGCCCGTCACGGCACCGGACCTTATTTGGAATGCCAACAATGTCCGTTTAAAGCTGCGAGAAGGTTCGATTTAATCGAACACGAGAGAATACATACAGGGGAAAGACCGTATACTTGTGACAAATGCGGTCTGACCTTCCGCAGAAGAGGTATATGGAAAAAGCATCTAATCTATCATATGGAAAAGAAAATTGAATGCCAACATTGTCCAAGAAGGTTCTACCGACGTAGTGAAATGTTAGCACATACAAACAATGTACACGAAAGGGTATATCTCTATTTGTGTAATAAATGTGGTGTGACATATGCCAGACCTGCCACAGTAAGACGTCACTTAACCGACAGACATGGTATACCAAGAGAAATGCAAGGAAAAATTATGAGAATCAATAAAGGAAAAGGTATGGATTTTCCAGGGTAAATTTAAATTTTCTATTGTATGTAAAATGTAAAAATAAATCTTGTGTATACATAAATAATTTAATGTTTTTTATTTATTTGATTTTTTTAAATAGGACATGAATGTAATTTATTGAACACATATTATTACAATAAAGGAAGGACCAATAAAAAAATTGTATGGACACTGTCCTCACCCTCCATAAGATGTGGCAGTAGTTTCAATCTAATATATAAAATTCTCGTGTTGCGGTGTTTGTAGCCAAACTCCTCCGAAACGGCTGGACCGATTTTGATGATATTTTGTGTGCTTATCGGATAGGTCTGAGAATCGGCCAACATCTATTTTTCATACCCCTAAATGTTAAGGGTGGTCAACCCCAAATTTTATTTTTTATTTTTTGGCAAAACAACGTTTGTTGGGTCAGCTAGTAAGTATTATTTTATTTTATATTATTATGGATAGCCAACGCAATAGTGTACATATAAATTATATTATTATAAAATAAATTACATATATTATTAATTTATATTATTATAAAATTCTATAAAAATATTTTATGGACCATTTTCAATCAGAAAATTGATGAGGTTCATTCTAAAAAAAGGTACTTGCGGAGAGTGGGTACCTGTTCTCTTACAATAGCTTTTTTTCTAATGGAATAGTGTTCCTCTATGTCCTTTTTAGAATTAATTATATATAATTTATCTATACTAATATTATAAAGAGGAAATATTTGTTTGTTTGTTTGTTTGTTTGTTTGAATTGAATAGGCTCCGAAACTACTGGACGGATTTGAAAAATTATTTTACTGTTATCAGCGAGTAACATCACTACATAGTATAAAACAAAGTCGCTTTTTCTGTCCCTATGTCCCTTTGTATGCTTAGATCTTTAAAACTACGCAACGGATTTTAATGCGGTTTTCACTAATGGGTAGAGTGGTTCTCGAGGAAGGTTTAAGTACATAATTTACTAAGTTACGCGGGCGAAGTCGCGGGCAGCAGCTTTAATTTTATTAACACGTAATTTTATAACATGTAGTGCCATCTGTTAACTTTTAGATGAATTAGAGTACTACATTGCTTCAAACAGAATTCCCTAGATGGCGTTGTAAATTTTGCATACACGTTGTCTGGGACTCCAAAAAGGACATAGGGTACCTTTCATCCAGAACGCGGACGAAGTCGCGGGCACCAGCTAGTAGCCTATAATTTATAAAGCTACACAGACGAAGTCGCGTGCGAAAGCTAGTATATTATAAAAATTTAGTGGAAGTCTCGATACAAAGTTTACCCGATTTCTCATAAAATCGGGTAAACTTTGTATCGGGTGTAGTAGACAGAGTATACGTATTACCATAGAGTAAATACCTAGTACTTAATCCTGGTTAAGTACCTATAGGTATTGTGGAGGCACTCCTTTATATTCTGGAACAGCTCAAGAAATGCCTATGGCTGTACCAAAAGAAGAGTTGTTATAATTAATTTATTGAATCCTCGCATAAATTTATTTAAAAGACGTTAATGGCTGTTCGCAGTTTTTACGAGCCCATTTTAGCTTGCCCGACGGCGACGATACAAACTTATTTTGTGAAACAATTGTTTTTTGGCTACTGAATTATAAACGTGAGCTATTACGTCCAAATTTTTTAAAAATAAATTATTCAATTCTTGGTAAAAAATAATATATAGGTTAGTTAGGTTATCCATAAAATCGTATATACTTAGGTATTTATAAGCGCAAAGCCATAATTACTAAGTCTAAAAAGCTGAAATTTGGAACATATCTTTGTTTTATAACGTAAGCATCCACTAAAAAGGTATTTTTTAATGAAATTTAGGGATGACTGATAATTGTCCCGATACAAGCAAATGTCGACTTTAAAGATGCTTTAAAGTGACGAACCTTTTTTTTTTCCCCGACTGTACATATACAGATATTTGGTGGTTTGTAGAAGACGTGTAGTATTGTCCCCTATTATATCATACAGACAGACAGACAGAGTTACTTTCACATTTATAATATTAGTAAGTATGGATTAGTCAGTAGGTATTAAAGACATTCTAAATTTAAACTTGATTTAACCTATTTATTTGTAACCATTGACGCGTGCAGTTTAATTAAGGCGTTTGAACCGTAAACAGCTTATATTAAATCCCATAATTGTCTATTCAGGAATCTTAAATGTGGGTTGGTGAGCGTTAAACGGCCTCTGTTTAAATTTCCACTAAGAATATAAGCACTATGAAGTAAAATTAGGTACGGGTTTGGTGGCCATTTTGTAAAATGGCGGCTATTTTCCCACGGTACACTTTTAATCTTCTACAGGTAGGGTATTTATAAAATCTTTTGTCCTGACTGACGCACAGCCAAAACTAACTCTAGAATAGAAAGCTGATATTTGGAACAGCGATACCTATATTTTATAACGTCGCATTTATAGCGGATTATCTATGTCGTCGGCACATCCTAGAATTGGGCATATCATGATATTCCTGGGCAGATCATATTTTTGTTAAAACTGAGAGGGTCGCCTCACTCCGCTCCGCTTCGCTCGGCTCCCCAAATTTATTTCCATGTAAACCTAACACGCTTTGAACGCTTATAAACCTCCTCGCTTTGTAAACCTCCTTGCTTTGCTTCGCTCCGCTCCTCGTCGCACCTTTTTGGACTTTTGGTAAAAGATTTTTGATTTCATACTTTACGATCTGCCCAATTCTACGATATACTAATATTATATAAAGGAGAAAAGATTTGTTTGTTTGCATTGAATATGCTCCGCAACTACTGGACTGGTTTGAAAAATTCTTTCACTGTTGGGAAGATATATTATCAGCGAGTAACATAGGCTATATTTGATAAAGTTACGCGGACAAAGTCGCGTGCAACAGCTAGTATTTTATAATCCGCCAACAAAGGATTTTTGAAAATTTCAAAATAAATCTATGTTCCAAATTTCAGCTTTCCAGACTTAGTAATTTTGGCTATGCTTTGAAGTAAGACAGGTCCAGGAAGCATATTAGGGATTCAAAAACATGTTAGTTTAGCACTACTAGAACTAGTGTCATAATGTTAGGTACTCTAAAATAAGTTTACCATTTAAATAAACAATTGGGAAAAGTCAGTATTTTTTTATACAGAGAACTTACTTACTTAACTTGCGTTTTTATTATCCCAAATATATGTAAGTCGTCGTAACATTAAATAAATTGAACTAAGTAGAAATAGTTTTCTTTTGCACACGAACGTAGCAAACCCCTTAGAAACATTTATGTGCACATTAGGAAAAAACTCAGTCCATTTGGCCTTCAAAGCCAAGATGGTTAACCCTATTTCACCGGCAAACATTACAAGTGGGGTCGCAACGGCCAGGGATTTAGCTCAGGTAAGCGACGGCCACCCCGTGGGACCTGGCCAGCTATCATTCTAACGCCGAACGCGGTCTAAGTCAATTACTTTAAGAGGTTGTACTTTTATGAAAGCGTTATATACTTAGAAGTTTTTTCAAAGACAGCATTATAGAAAAGGGTGATTTTTTTTTCAAACTTAACTTAAGGTTTTTTGGACGCGTTATATAGAAGTTTTCTTACAGATAGCATTATAGAAAAGTGTGTTTTTTTTTCGAACTTAACTTAAGGTTTTTTGGATGCGTTATATAAAAGTTTTCTTACAGATAGCATTATAGAAAAGAGTGATTTTTTTCCGAACTTAACTTAAGGGTCAGTGCACACAGGAACGCGCCCTGGCTGCGCCTCGTTTCAATACATAATTACATGCTACATATTATAAATTATGTTTCCTGTTTATTATTAGAGGGCCTAGTGGGAGTTTTACTCTATTAAACGCGTCGAACGCGTAAACGTCAATTTGTATGGGACTGAAGCAGTGCTACACATTAGCCACCAGGTAGCGCTGCTCCATTTCCATACAAATTGACATTTACGCGTTCGACGCGTTTGATAGAGTAAAATTAATTAATTTTAATATAAGCCACAGATAATAAAAATAATATTTTAAATTTCATTTGTGGACAGTAACTTTACTTTATTTACTTGGTGCAACAAACAAAATACCCTTCAGAGTACATCAAAATAATTTAATCGTTCCTTCAGGAGAGTTTAACTTAAATGCGAAACTCAGGTTTAGACTCATATCAGCTTTTGTTGTTATATATTGCTGTCGTTGTCTTTATTGTGACACCGAGGTAGGACCTTAATAGCTTATAATGATATATTACGTCACAGTTAGGCAAAGGTCTCGGCTGAAATGAGCGTAAAGGTAGTACGGAAGGTTGTATATGATTCACAAAGTTAACCATGTTATAGCTACGTGAGAAGCTCGCACAGCTGACTGAACTCTGCAGTTATTGGCTTATCCATTTCTGATTGCGGACTAGAAACTGTCATCACAGCGAAGGAGAGCATCTGCGTTAACGTGACTTACTCTTACAGCGTTCTCCCCCTTATCCCTTAGCCACGAACCTTACCAAAGAAATAAATAAATAATATTACACATTCCACACAGCACCATCTAGTTCCACATTAAGCAACTATAGGCTTGTATTAGGGATACCAGACAGTTGATATACTACATAGATTACTTTTTTTGTAAATACATACACATTATAAATACAAAACATCTATGACTCAGGTACAAAGGTAAATGTTAACACATAAACATTTGCCCCTAGCGGGATTCGAACCCACGACCGTTACTAACCACTGGACCAAACGTCTTAATAAAAATGAGGAAACATAAGGTATGATAAAGGAATGACTTGATAAAGGAATGAATTTGAAATCTGACGAAGGTTTTTTTACCCCGACTGTACCTACTTATCTACGCCGCCAAACATGAAACATATCAGTCTCCTAACATAACTGCCGTCAATATAGGTACTTACTATATAAATATTTCTGCTTTTCTAAACTGTTTGAAGAGCTTACAGAAAATTCATAATGAATTCTATTATAACGAAACCATCAAAGTTTTCGGAACATACAGAAGTTATTGAATAGTAATGATGTTTGCTTTTTATAACTTGACGACTTTGTATTGAGTCTAGTGTTGTACTTCAAGTTATACAATTATAAAAAGCGATCGTAAAATCTATCGATACATCTCTATATATAATATATAAAAAATTACGTGTCACGTTGTTTGACGCCAATAAACTACTAAACTGCTGAACCGATTTTGATTAAACTTCGTAACGATCTGTAATTTGATCAAATTTTTAGCTAGTATTAATATGGAGCGTTTAGCTAGTATTAATATATAAAATAAGTAGCTATTCTCTTTCTATGTTAATTCCTTCTAAATCACCTATCAGATCTTATAGTATGGAAACACTGATAAACGAAAAAGATTGTGGCATATAATTTGAAGAAAAAAAATTAATATATTATATATATTAATTTTATATTATTGTTATAATATTATGTACTATTTTTTTAAACACCTGACAAGAGCGCCCGGGCTCTTTATTAACTTGTCACGCTATACAATTGTTATGTCTTGTTTGCCTAACCCAATTACTGAACAGAATTTGTTCATAATGTTACTAACTGTGTTGAGAAGGCAAACAGCTGGTAGACAGCACTTGTGCTTTACATGTTAATTTGTAAGATTCCACATTTATGCACCGATGCGTTCCGCACAAAGGCAACTCGCATTGTCATTTGTTAGTTCAATGTTGTCGACATGTTCTGTTAATAACAAACTTGGTTGCTCTGCCAACTGAGTCAGGTTGTTTTCGGTTCAGTATTCCCAGTAGTTAAGATAGCTCGTCTCGTAATAGAGAACTGTCATTTTTACGTGAATATGTCTTTAAATCTTCTTCCTTAGTGGAGGGAAATTCAGAAAACTGAAAATCGGGGGATAAACTTTGATGCTGCTGCTACATATTTATCATCCACTAGCTGGTGCTCGCGACTTCGTCCGCGTGGAATAGTTATTTTGAGAATCATTTGGGTATCTCGAACGGGTTTCGCAGCGCACGCAACGGAAGTCCTCAAAGATAAATAATTTTCCCCGTTTTTTTCCACATTTTCGACTGTTTCTTCGCTCCTATTAGTCGCAACGTGATGTTATATAGCCTAAAGCCTTCCTCGATAAATGATCTATCCAATACAAAAAGAATTTTTCAATTCGAACCAGTACTTCCTGAGATTAGCGCGTTCAAATAAACAAACAAACAAACTTCAGCTTTATAATATTAGTATAGATTGTACATTAAATTTTTTTTGAACATCTTGTTAGAACGTTTGGGTGACATAACCGCCAATTCTAGAACTGGTTATTACTTCGATCAACATATTTAGCATTGCCATACAACGAGGTAATGCAGCCAGCATGCTTGGGACCCTGCCTAAGTGGACCGAAGCTTTATATTATATACTATGTAAATAAATATATATATTATGTACTTAAGTGAAACATTATATTGTCTTAATAATATTCTAAAAAACATATATAAACTTCAATAATTATTTAATTACACCACTCGATAAATAGTCAATATCCCCAGTGCCGCTAACATCAGGTGCTGGGCGACCCCCACATATCCCTATCGCCTAGCCAGCCGTAGGGAATCTGTAAGCGGATTTCTCCTCGTCAAAAAAAAGACTGTCTGGATACATTACATACTAGCTAGCGCCAGCGACTTAGCGACAGAAAAAATCACTACATAGTATAAAACAAAGTCACTTTTTCTGTCCCTATGTCCCTTTGTATGCTTAGATCTTTAAAACTACGCAACGGATTTTAATGCGGTTTTCACTAATGGGTAGAGTGGTTCTCGAGGAAGGTTTAAGTACATAATTTACTAAGTTACGCGGGCGAAGTCGCGGGCAGCAGCTTTAATTTTATTAACACGTAACGTAATTTACGTATAATAACATGTAGTGCCATCTGTTAACAGACTTTTTCCATTATTCGAAGTGAGATTAGATGAATTAGAGTACTACATTGCTTCAAACAGAATTCCCTAGATGGCGTTGTAAATTTTGCATACACGTTGTCTGGGACTCCAAAAAGGACATAGGGTACCTTTCATCCAGAACGCGGACGAAGTCGCGGGCACCAGCTAGTTAACAATATAACGCAAGTGACCTCTTATTGCTATGAGCCAGGAGTTAGTTTATTATTTTATAGTTTAGACTTATTATTTTAGAGTTAGTTTATTATTTCAGAGTAGGTGATGCCGGCGACTTCGTATTCGAAAATTGCTCGGATTTTTTTTCGTTGGAAAAGAGTTTCACCCAGAAATCTGGCACCATGCCGTGCGTTATAACGGCTAATTTATATTTAAATCGCTATTGATTTCAGCCTTTCGTTAATTAAAATTGTCTACCACAAACCACCCACAGCTATTACAAAGCATATATTTAAATTTAAAATTAAAATTTGTGGTGGTGCGGGATGCGAAGAATGCGCTGAAGGACCACCCTGGAGGTTTGGCTCCTCCAGGGAAATATTACCTTGATGGATAAGGTCAAAAACTGTAAATGGGATAAAGGAATCGTGTACACTAACCTGCCTTTAGCTCCAGCTGACTCCCGAAGGTGATGATGACAATCGGGGGTAGGTTTCACTCCCGGCAAATTCACAACAGCACAATCCCATATATTCACAGTGCGGACTTCGATAGATTCGATTCGGAGTTAGAAAACTTAACTATTGTTAAAACTATTGCGTATAAAAGCGGGTTAAATAATTAAATTAAATAAAAATGCGGTCGACGACGACCGCATTTTCGACCCACACGCGCGCCGTTAGCAGTATTTGACACAACTAGCGACATCTGTCGCACATACACGAGTGTACACGAGGGGAGGGGAAAGAGGCGGGGGACAGAACCATCAGCAAAACCCACCAATTTGTTTTAATAAAAATCGTCAATAGTTGAGTCGCTAAACAAATTATTTCGTAGTTTGGTATTTGCAGAAATATGCGATTCTTAGAAAACTGCTTAAACCAAGTCACAAAACAAACAGGTCCACAACGAATTTCTAGATATCATACACATATCTCATCTACCTACTATTATATTGTACACTAGCTGTTGCCCGCGACTTCGTCCGCGTCCTGGATGAAAGGTACCCTATGTCCTTTTTGGTTAGTTTCTGGTGTCCCAGTCAACATGTATGCAAAATTTCATGGTGATCGGTTCAGTAGTTTTTGCGTGAAAGAGTTACAAACATCCATACATACATCCATACATCCATACAAACTTTCGCATTTGTAATATTAGTACGGACGGATTACTCTTCGTTATATTGTAACAAAATGTAAGGAAAAAAAGTACCTACAAATAAATACGAGCTTTCCCTTTTATCCAGGAATGCAATATAGGTAAGTAGTAAGCTACGGTGTCTTCCCGTTATGGTGGCTTCTCACGGCGCGAGATTTTTTGTCATTTTTTGGGTGTTATTATCAGCTCACTATAATTTTTATAATTTATTTAAATGAGTTTGTATTCTGAGTTTCTTTCGGGGTTTCTTCTCAGGATCGTCATTTTGGCTTTTTTTTCCGAAACCCTGGTAAATTTAAATTTATATGACGATCATAAGAGTTTCTTGTAGAAACCCAATTGATAAATAAATATTTTGATTTTGATTTAATTTTTTGATTTTAAAATGTGTAATTTGATTTTGGAGGAGACCATTTTTTAGGGTTTTACTTGTGTTTTTACAAATGCTACAAATCCGCTGTTTTTATCTATTTATGATGTTTCGTTTGATTCGTCTCAAATGAAATTAGGTCAAACGGGCACAAACCTGTCTCGAGTTCCACGTAGCTAACACAATTCCGTGTACCAACATTATTATTACGTTTTACCTTACTTTATGACGACAGTGTACTATTAATCTTGATTTTCTTGCTTTGATCATTGTGTAGGTATTGTGTGTCAAAACAGTGTTTGTATTTAATAAATACAACATCCAACTTAATATTATTTCGCTTACCACAAAATGTTGTTGATAGAGAAAAAGCTAACAAAGAAAATATAAAAAAAAACCTTTTATAATATATATAAGCTATAACTATTATAAACTTTTTATATTTTCTTAGTAGCTTTGTTATTATTTTAACAATAGGTAAGTACCTACTCATGTATTATTGATTTTTTATTTATGGTTAGTCTTTATGGCTTCGTTGAATTGATAGAAATTTATTTTAAGATCTTATTAACATAATGCGAATGTCTGAAAACCAAGGTCTCACAATCAGTGCGTCCTGCCAGTAATGACATAATGGTGTAGAAACGTGGCCTCAGTCGCTCAGCGTGCTATGGAGTGGGCTATGCTCCACTCCAGAGCATAAGATTGGTGGATAATATCAGAAATTCTGAATTTCGCCGAATCAGCAAACTGAAGTGGCAATGGACCTGTCACATCTCTCGCAGAGCGGATAACAGTGGGGCAACCTGGGACCTTAGCCAAGAGCAAACGTACAGTCATAAACGCTACGCTCAGGCTAAGCTACGCTTGGGAGAAAGCTTTGTGATTGGTCAAAATTTTATGTGGGCATTACAACAACCAATCAGTGGGCTTTATTTTAGCATTTGTATGTTCTTGGCTAGGTCCCCTGCGGCTAGGTGGACAAACGACGGGACCTGGGCGGTGGTCTTGTCTCCCACTTTCGTGTACGCCGAGGTTCTGACAGGGGGCGTAGGCCTCCCCGGCGGGGCACTGATGTCGTGTCATAACGTCCATCAACGGCAGCGCTAGAAAGTCGTTGGGTTTTAGCCGGTACCATAGAGTAAATGGTACTTTACTGCAGGTTAAGTACTATTTACTCTATGCCGGTACGAATCCGGTATAACTCTGCAGTGTCCCCTACACTGCCGTGTATCCAAGAGTAATTCCCAAAGGCTGCGAAGAGCACCGTGCGTGGTACCAAGCTTTGGGAGCGAGGCCTCAATCTCTTAGGTGAAAAAGGAAAAATACCAAACATATTTTCCCATTCTCATCTTATATTTTATCCTATCAGGATTGAGAATCCCTGATGCGTTTATTGCCTTATAGATAGATAGATATAGATTAAGCGTCGTTAATCTATACTAATATTATAAAGCTGAAGAGTTTGTTTTTTTATTTGTTTGTTTGTTTGAACGCGCTAACCTCAGGAACTACCGGTTCGAATTGAAAAAATCTTTTTGTGTTGGATAGATCAATTATCGAGGAAGGCTTTAGGCTATATAACATCACGTTGCGACTAATAGGAGCGAAGAAACAGTCGAAAATGTGGAAAAAACGGGGAAAATTATTCATCTTTGAGGGCTTCCGTTGCGTGCGCTGCGAAAACCGTTCGAGATACCCAAATGATTCCCAAAATAACTATTCCACGCGGACGAAGTCGCGAGCACCAGCTATTTTCCTATAAAAAAGTAGACCATCAGCCTGCCTACGCTTCTGTTCTATAAAAATACAAATATTTGAACAATTTTATTAATAATTTCATTCCTTTGTGACCTGTTTACTTAAGGCACAAAATTAAATATTTAAGGATTAAATGTCTTCAATGTCCTAACGTCCTTTGAACTCTTATCTTACTTTGAGATACTTTTAGAAGTACCTAAGTGAGGGCTTCAATAAAATTTTCGTATTGAAATCAACAGGTACATAAAAGGCTTCGTTAACGAAAAGTATTTAATGAAGTAATTTCGTAAGCCATAAAACGTTGAAAGCTTTGATATATTTTCCTTTGTTCTATTAAGTAACACAAAAATCTTATATTAATAAATTTAATTGGATATAATTATTATCAATGAGCTATTGGACGTGTGTTTCCATGATCGATTCCCGGCATGTCAACTTTGGAAATGAATTTTTAAGTTAGTGTAAATTTTTTAGAAAAAATATGCATTTGTATGTAAAGAAATGTTAAACAGGCTGACTCTTTGCATTCAAGTTCGCTAAAGGTGTTGGGTGTTATAATATATTTTCTCAAGACTTTTTTTATTCATTTTCCAATGCGGGCGAAGTCGCGGATACTTAGTATTACATATAATGAGAGAAAATTTGTATATTTGTATGTTTGTAATAAAAAACTCAAAAACTACTGGGCCGATTTTAAAAATTCTTCCACCTATAGAAAGTTACATTATCAGCGAGTAACAAAGACTATATTTTATAAAGTTACGCGGACCAAGTCGCGTGCAACGGCTAGTTTTCTATATCCGTACTAATATTATAAATGCGAAAGTTTCTATGGATGTATGGATGGATGTCTGGATGTTTGTAACTCTTTCACGAAAAAACTACTGAACCGATCACCATGAAATTTGGCACACACGTTGTCTGGGACACCAGAAAGGACATAGGGTACCATTCATTCAGAACGCGGACGAAGTCGCGAGCACCAGCTAGTAGGTAGGTATATAAAATGTACAAAATTATTCGCAACAATTTCCAAGTCTCCACGGGCGCTTTAAACTCAAAAGGACTGAGTAAGTAATAAACAAATTTGTAGAAATTTCTACCTCTTCATACAGCGAAAGCATTGTTGCCTTACTTTATTAAATTCTCTGCCAAGGAAGGCCCTTTGTGGATATTTAACTAAAGGATCTATTGTGGCTACTTCTGTTTAAGATTCACTTCCATAACAAATTCTATACAAATGAAGTAATTTTAGAAATGTGTGTTAATAGAAATTCTCTTCATTTATTCAATGAATTTTTAAAATTAAGACGTTTAAAAAAGTAGGTATATATTGAAGTGAAAACTTCTCTAGGCGCTTTGGACATTTTTGAGATGGGATAAAATCATTGAACTCGCGACACTGTAATGTAATTTTGTGAAGCTTAGTTTTCACATATTATTATGACGTGCAGTCCAACGACTGATATTTTTTCTTAAATAATTGTATCATGATACCGGGATAAAAATTACGACTTACCTTGCTTATTGATTTATAGTCTGTAGCGTATAATCTCAGGCTTTTCATGGATTTCTGCAATATATACACACAAAGTTTCCTCGTTCAAATTTCTTTCCATTAGTGAAAACCGCAATAAAATCCGTTTTGTATTAAGTACATACCCGTAGATAAATGATTGGTCCCGCTGCGCTCGACTAGATAGAGCACTATACAAACACAATAGCTCCGTGAATGCGGCGCAACTTTTTATTGCAGTGTGTGTAAAAAATCGTCACTTTTTACACAGTTTCATTATATTTTTACACAGTTTCACTACGCAAACTGGCATTTTATTATGACCAAAATTTAATAAAACATTCGGCACTTACACATCACAGACAGTTTGCAGTGTGAATGGCTCGGGTACGCCGAATTCGGGGTAGTATTTTTTGCCGCATTTTACAAGTACGACGGCGGTATCTAGTCGAGCGTAGCGAGACCAATTATTAATCTAAGTACATACCGTTATACTATTATACATAGATTACTTTTTTTTGGAAATGTTAATTAACACTTAAACATTTGCCCCTAGCGGGATTCGATCCCGCGACCGTTTGGTTAGCAGTTAGGGTTACTAGGCACTAGACCAAATGACGTGTCGTCGAAGGAAAAACTTATGTACGAAGAAACGAATATTATAGAATACTAGCTGACCCGGCAAACGTTCTTTTGCTATATAATTTTTTGGGGTGGTCCACCCTTAACATTAAGGAGTATGAAAAATAGATGTTGGCCGATTCTCAGACCTACCCGATAAGCACACAAAATTTCATCAAAATCGGTCCAGCCGTTTCGGAGGAGTTTGGCAACAAACACCGCGACACGAGAATTTTATATATTAGACTAGCTGGTGCCCGCGACTTCGTCCGCGTTCTGGATGAAAAGTACCCTATGTCCTTTCTGGTGTCCCAGACAACGTGTATGCAAAATTTCATGGTGATCGGTTCAGTAGTTTTTGCGTGAAAGAGTTACAAACATCCATACATATATCCATTCAAACTTTCGCATTTATAATATTATATTAGTACGGATTAATTAATTATCTAAAATTAATATTTCCCATAAATTAAATTTGAGGATGTATAGTAAATTATAAGCTCGAAATATTGTATCCAGGTGGCAACGTGCCCAGCGTGCTGGCGGCGTTATCTTGCCGGATAAAGCAGCGATGATCCGTTAAACGAGATTGCATACAGCCTAGCTCGCTCATACCTCTTGCAAATATTAAGGTAGGAATCGTCTATACTAATATTATAAAGTGGAAATATTTGTTTGTTTGAATTGAATAGGCTCCGAAACTACTGGACCGATTTGAAAAATTCTTTCAGTGTTGTGAAGCTACATTATCAGCGAGTAACTTATAAAGTTACGCGGACGAAGTAGCATCAGATAGTATTTTATAATCCGCTAACAAAGGATTTTTGGAAATTTTAACTTGTTGTTTTGGAAATTTTGTTTTGCCAAAAAATGAAAAATAAATTTTTGGGGTGGACAACCCTTAACATTTAGGGGTATGAAAAATAGATGCAGGCCTATTCTCAGACCTACCCGATAAGCACACAAAATTTCATCAAAATCGGTCCGGCTGTTTCGGAGGAGTTTGGCAACAAACACCGCGACAATATATTAGATTATTATATTACTAGCTATGCTCGCGACTTCGTCCGTGTGGAATACCTAGTTATTTTGGGAATCATTTGGGTATCTCGAACGGTTTTCGCAGCGCACGCAACGGAAGCCCTCAAAGATGAATAATTTTCCCCGTTTTTTCCACATTTTCGACTGTTTCTTCGCTCCTATTAGTCGCAACGTGATGTTATATAGCCTAAAGCCTTCCTCGATAAATGATCTATCCAACACAAAAAGAATTTTTCAATTCGAACCAGTAGTTCCCGAGATTAGCGCGTTCAAACAAACAAACAAACAAACAAACTCTTCATATATATATATTCTCTCAGCTTTATAATATTAGTATAGATGAGATTTTTGAAAAACTGCCACAAAATTTAATTACTAAGCTTTTAACGTTAATGAAGTTCATGTAAAACAAAGGTCCTTATTCTGTAAGTACTATTGCTCACTTCATTAAAGTGTAGGTATTTATTTACTCGTATTACGTATCTAACATCAATTTCTTAAATAAACACAAACAAAGAAACTCCTGTCGACAAACTATCATCACGTCTCGTGAGCTTTCACCTTAATGAAGGTTAAACAGCTTTCCGGACCAGCTATTATTTTCGTGCTGCTTACGAAGGTGTAAAATTATCTGGAAGTGTTTACCTAAAAACAGTTGCAGTGTTACCAATTGCAAAATCTTATATACTATAAAACTTACTCACTTACTTATAAACTAGCGGTCAGCCCAATCTTCGCACGGTTGTAATTTTCGTTTTTCTCTTTATATGGATCTTCCTCGGACTTCAAAAAGTATTAAAAAAAAATAACCAAAATGGTCCAGCCTTTCTTTAGTTTTGTGCTTAGGAACATATTAATTAATTATAAATTTCTAGTATTTTATTATCAATTTCCCAGCATATAAAATAAATTAAAGTAGAGCCTTTTACTTTATATTTAAATGTTTTTTTTTTTCAAAATTTTTGCAATTTTCGTATCTCATTTTTTTTCTAATTCAATTTAATATTTTAACCGTAAAAATGTAGTAAAATTCAACTAGATTTTTAATTGATTGAACACATTATCACACCTACCGGATAGTTTAAAATATCGTCTGCCAGACCAATTAGTGAACATAATTATAAAATTTTTGTAAGTATGACTATCGGCTCTAACGGAAGACTAGCGCAGGTTTTTACAACCTGCTGCTGAGTTGAAGCCGGTTTGTGGCGGGGGACATTTGTGTTGCATGTTTTTATATGTCCTTTACTACAAATAAAATTTATTCTATTCTATTCTATAATATAAGCATTATTAACAAATTGTTTGTTAATAATAATAGGCATTATAACAATTCTTGACACATCCAGTAATTTAAATCTTCGTATCCATCACCCATGCTCGCCGAATAACCCGCTAGTTGTTCTGTGAATAGACTGCAATATATTTTGATCACTAGAGGCGAAAGATGTGCTAACGGCGTACACTTGGCCAAATGTTTATTGTAAGATGAAAAACATGCTACATTTGTATTAAGACAAAACACTTAACTATTTTTAAAAATATTATGACGATAGAGCAAACCTACTTAATGTACTATCAGTTTGTCTTATATAATAATAATAATAATAATAATAATAATTTATTTCATTTCATTTATCAATTTACATATTCATAGACATGTGAATTTAGTACCATTTTGAATATTTAATTAGGTTGGGTACTAGCGTCTAAACTAGGCCGAGCCTGTATCTTAGACGCTAGTTACTTCCAGTGACATTTTAAGACATTTTAAGACACATTTCAAGCTATTTTCGAACTCATAAATTAGCGGGTAATTTAAAACCTTACAAATAAAAATATACAAAATCTCACATTAGGTAATATAAGTATGAAAGTTAGAAATACCCTCTGGAGTTGTGAAACAAGTTGTAACCAC
The DNA here is from genome assembly GCA_947623395.1 of Synanthedon tipuliformis. Taxonomy (NCBI): domain Eukaryota; kingdom Metazoa; phylum Arthropoda; class Insecta; order Lepidoptera; family Sesiidae; genus Synanthedon; species Synanthedon tipuliformis. The sequence goes on along the minus strand of OX392431.1, from coordinate 6,232,945 downwards.
TAAAATTATGAACATAAGACAAAAAGAACAATAAAAATAAGTTAAAAAATATAAATCGAAATATAACTAAAAAATATAACTTTGTGTTTTCTACATGTATTAAATCGTATTTAAATCTTCTGACAGTTATCACAAAAAATATTCTATTTATAAAGTAAATAACATATATACCAAAAAATAAACAAACATAAACATAAACATGTATACTATTAAAATAACATACACACATACATACATACATACATACATATATACATACATACATACATACATACATACATACACTCATACATACATACATGCATACATCCATACATGCACACATACAAACAGTGCAACATAGGTGTAAACAAGTGTGGCCGTGTACTAGCTTATGTTATTGTTGTTAATAGATTTTCTGTTTGTTCATATGTTTTGTTTTTGAGCCAGTCAACAATTATCTTTTTAACATCAAGTTTATTGCGTGAATATATTTCATGAATTTTATTCAGTTTGTTATAAAGCAAAGGACCCAAATAACACTGGAATTTATTAATATAACATGTATTGAATGCCGTAACTGGACAGACTCTGTCTTTACGCCTTTTTAATGACAAGTTGTCCACGTAGGGAAGTCTTAGATGTTGGGACAATATGGTTTCTTTAATAAAAAGTTGTCTAATAGTCAAAACGTCACACTCAGAGTATAGTTTACTGGTAGGATGTCTGAAGGGTTTTAAGGTCATTACCTTAAGCAAAGCTCTTTGCGCCCTTTCCAATTTTATAAGATGGGTTTTGCGTGCTCCTCCCCATGACGTAATGCAATATGATAAGATGGACTGAACAAGAGCATAATAAATTGTCTTAAGAATAGGATACTCGGCCACATGACGTAGTTTTTTAAAAATGTATATTAATTTTCTTGTTTTGTCTGTTAAATGATTGATTTGTGGGCACCAAGTTAATTTTTCATCTAATTGGATACCAAGGTATTTTATTACTTTTGACCTGTCTACGAATGGGCAGATGGAATAGCAAGTAGTTTGATCTTTATCACTACACGTATGTATTTGGATTGTTATTTCTGGCTCAGAATGTAGTGTACGTTCATTATTAGCAAATTTTAAAAATTTAGTCTTTGATACGTTAAGTGTTAATAAATTGCTGTTTAACCAGGTAGCTGCTTCTTGAAGTCCAGTCTCTGCATGCATTTTGGTCTCAATCCATGACTTTCCATAGAAAACAAGCGCAGTGTCATCAGCAAATGTGGATATTTTACAATTTTTAAGTTTTAGGTCACATAGATCATTAATATAAATTAGAAATAAGGTAGGTCCAAGGACACTGCCCTGCGGAACACCGTAGGTAACCAGTGCGTCATCACTTGTATATCCACCTAGAGTGACTCTCTGATTTCTGTTGCTAAGGTAATTTTTGAAAAGCTCCAGCGGTATACCCCTGACTCCTATGTTCTCCATTTTGTCAAGCAGAATTGGAATGGAGACCGTGTCGAAAGCCTTTGCTAAGTCAAGGAATACTCCTATACATTTGTCTTTGTTATCAATGTGTTTGGCTATATATTCAACCAGCTCTGAGACCGCTTGCGCAGTTGATCTGCCGGCTCTGAAGCCGTATTGATTGTTTGAAATAATATTGTTTTTATTTAGGTAGGATATTAATCTCTTGTTCATAATTTTCTCTAAGACCTTTGAAAGAGCAGGCAAGATCGATATGGGACGATAATTAGCAATAGAGGTTTTGTCACCAGATTTGTAAATAGGGTGAATTATTGAGGTTTTAAAGGCTTGAGGGAAAGTACCTGTTTCTATGCATAGGTTGACTATTCGAGTGAAGGGTGGTACAATTTCCTCACTGATTAATTTTAATACTTTGCAGGGAATACCATCCCATCCTGCAGCACTGTCTGATTTAGAGCTCATTAATAGACCCCTGACCTCCTCTTCAGAAGTCCCCATAAGAATCATTGAGTTTGAAGGGATATTAACGGGATTTTGAACGGGTGATTTTAGTTTTGAGCCATTTTTCTTAGTTATTTTGTCTGCCAGTTCTTTTGCTATATTGGTAAAATATTGATTAACTTCTTTTAATGATAATTCGGGAGTGTTTGTAATTTTAAGGAGGTCAATACATGATATTTTTGTGTTTTTTCTATCTGTAATCATATCCACAATCTTCCATTTCAATTTTGGATTATTTGCGTACTTATTCAATTCATTTCTTTCATAATTTTGTTTAAGTCGTTTAAGTAAATTGTTGCAGTAATTTTTATATCTGTTGTATGTGACATTTAGAATAAGGTTGTTTGGTTCCCTTTTACATTTCAAATGCATTTGGTCACGGTTTCTTATGCAGCGGAGCAAACCTGGTGTAATCCATGGTTTAATGCAACGATATCTTCTAGAATATACAATTTTAGTTGTATTGTTAAGTATTGATGAATTGATCAAGTTTATCAAGTTGTTCATGCTTGAGTTAGGATCATGTGAGAGTAAGGTATCATAATCAACTTTTTTCATCTCTGTACGGAATGCTTCATAATTAAGTTTGCAGACTGAGCTTGTCGAGTTAGAATCTATTACATAATTTAATTCTAAACTTGTGAGCACAGGTGAATGATCAGTGAGCGGGACTTCTAAGACAAACGTAGAAGACAAACATTTGGATTTTATCATGACATGGTCTAAACAATTTTTGGCTCTTGTGGGATACAAATGACCCGGTAAAAGTCCGTGGCTTGCCATTAGATTTATATAGTCATTACCATCTTGGTCAGTGCTTTCAAATTTAATGTCTATATTTAGGTCACCCATTACAACTATATTGCTATATTGACGAAAACCAAAAAGCAACTTATCTAGTGAATTCAAAAAGCTGTGGGTTGTCCTAAAAGATGGCGATCTATATATGCCCACTACTACAGTATCGCCATTGATTTCAACAGTTAAACAAGTTGCATCTGCCAAAAATGGCTCATTTACTATATAGTTTAGTCCATTTTTAATATATACGACAATTCCATCATTTTTATTTTTATTCGTTTTAGAATAGTATGTATTGTAATTTTTTATGGTTGGATAAGTATAGGTATTCATATTCCAGGTTTCAGTTAGTATATATATTTCACATGAGATGTTTATTCTGTTTAGGAGAATTTCAAATTCAGAGAAATTTTTAGTAATGCTTCTAATGTTTTGTGTCAATATGCTGAAGTGTGGATTTAGTGATGTTTCTGTTGTGATAATATCGTTAAAAAATTTAGAATCGCCATAGAACGATTTTCCGGCTTTTATGGTATCTATACGATCACATAGAATTTTATTATTTATATAATCGAATTTTGGTTACAGGAAATTTTATGTGTAAGTCATATGAGTTATCACCCCGTTTCCGTTCACCCGGATAAAAGGAGTTAATAGTTTTACATAGCTTGAGGTTCACAATAGTTAAGCCATCATACAATGTTAACAGAACTATCAGGTATAAAAGATAATTATAAATTTTGACATAAAAATAATAAAACAATAAGATAAAACAATGAAAATAATACAATAAGAGAAAATAATAAAAGAGTATAGGAATGTAACGTATGACACTGTTCCACACAAGATCTAGTCATTCACGAGTTTTCAGAGAATTCAACTGCGAGTCATCTTTGATTTCAATATGTGGAGAGTCTGAAGTTTTACGAAGATATATTTTACCACCTCTTGTCCAGCAGTATTTGTAATCATGGGTTTTTGAAAAGTCTCGGGCAAGAAAGAAAAGCCTCCGTGCTTTATTTGTCAATGCTTCGGAGATGAATACTGGCGTTTGAATTCCCCTGAAGCCAATATTATCAGCATTTAATCTCTTATTAGGGTGCTGTTTATTGTATGATTTAGACTCCTGCACAATCTTATCCTTGTCTAAAACAGATGTGAGCTCTGCGACAATCGTGGTTTTGCCAGATTTTCTATTTAAACGGAATATATCTTTGATGACTGGTTTCTGTATATTGAGTGTCTTACACGCTCCATCAATAACATTACACAAATCAGCCTTAGATTCTGGTTTATCTGGCAATGGCACATTCCTAATTTCTATGGTAGATGACTTTATGGCCCTTTGAATGTCTTCCATTTTCGATTCTAGGGAAGCAATCTGAACTAGGTGAAGTTTACGTTCAGATTCCAAGTGATCTACTTTCCTCCCCATGTCTTCATATTGGTTGCTTAAAAAATCCAATGCCTTTTCTATTTCTTCATTTGATTTTTTAATTTGGACGTTTTGTTGTTTTATTTCAGCTACTTCCTTGACCAATTTATTGAGAATGACATTTTGGGATTGGTTCCAGTCCTCTAACATAGATTTGATTTCATCTTTAAAAGCTGAAAATTTATCCTCATTTGCATCACGCCTCTTTGTACGCTGAGTTACAAAACACGGAGATGGCTCATTAGGCTGATGATAAGCCACATCTGAGTCCGAAAAGGAATGTTGATTACTAATTTGGGGAGGGGTTCTTGACAGTTTGGACATCATTGACTTTTTAAACAATACTTAAAGATAGAAGTTGCAAGTTTATGTGGTCACAACTCACTCTTTCACAGTAGGTGTGTAACACGTCCAGTATTAATTGGCCTCTTCCGCTATTCACTCTGCATAAGCACATGTATCAACTAATGATGGTTTTACCAATAAAATATTAATGCACATCTATTCACAGCAACGAACCAAATGGAAGTGAATTATATAAGTAGATTCTTTTAATTACATTAAACTAGCGATCGACACCACCTACGCGTGAATGAATTTTTTTGTTTGTGAAATCATAGTTTTCTACTTCAAAAATTAGATTTTGATTTTATACAAATCTAACTTCTAAGTCGAAAACTCATTGAATTTATAATTCATTAACTTGATCTCAAGTCTCAAGTTAATGAAATAATAGTTAAGAAATAATAGCATATGTGCTTCTGGTCGGCAACGCACTTTAGCATCAATACCATCAAGTGGCTGTTAGCCTGTCTGTCAAGTTTATGTTAAAAAAAGTTTATCTCAATATCTTATCTCATCAAGTGTGAAACAATTTCTGGGTTGCACACCGGACTACCTCATCATGTTTATGACTTTCTGAGTACAGTTTCCTCCAGCCTTAAATTAAAAATAAAAATGAAAATTTCATTAAAAAAAAACTACAGGGTGTAAAAATGAACAGTTATTTATTAAGTATTTGCCTTAAACCTATTTTATTTACAAATATTAACAACGACATTATGAGCTTACATATCACAAGTATTTACTAAATTTATTTACATGGCTTTTTATAGTGAGTAGACACTTAATGAAATATTGTACTATAATATATAAAACTAACTGGTCAAGTTAAATCAGCATCTCGCACTGATGATGTCATTTTGATGCTCATATAACCAAAATCTTCTTAAAGTCACGAACTTGAGATTTAGGTCTTTAAACTAGGGGACAAATGTCCCGCGACACGTGTCGCTCGACATGTCGGGCGATATCAGGCGACGTTGCCCTACATCGCACGACAAGTCCGGCAACATTGCGCGACTTGATCCTGTACGAAAAAGGTCGCAAGACATGTTGCGGGACATGTCGGGTGAAATGTCGCGGGATATTTGTCCCCTAGTGAATACGAGGCCTACAATAGGCATTTTCTGGGTGAGCTCGCTTCATCATATTCCTCATCTTCGCTACACGGCTAGATGCTGGCCAAGAGCAAACCCTTAAAGCCCGTCACACACGTAGCTATAATATATATTGATATACCGTAATAATATATACTATAGCAAGCTACCACACACGGAGACGATGCTATAATATATATTTTGCCTTCATTTCATTCGTGGTCGTAATATGTCTTGCTAAACCATAATATGCAATAATATAAATTACGGTATACATTGGTGACGTCATAGAAATATATATTATAGCTTCGTGTGCGGTCACTCCAATATTTGTATAGAAAATATATCGTAATATGCCTTGCTATAACTTATATTAATATTAATATAAATTATAGCTACGTACGTATGTATGTGATGGGCCTTATTATTGGCGCCCGCGACATAGATATTACCTACACTTACATATTTATTATTAGTATTGATAAAAAATTCGAATCGCCCAATCCGCATGGCGAGTGCGGAGGGGTTGCGGGGTGGTGGGAGGGGTTCGCATTCCAACGAGGTGTCAAGTTAACTTGACCGTGCAGTATATTAGGCGGTTTTGGTACTTCAAAACAAACAATGAATAATATAGAACAAGAAAACAGTAATCTAAGTTAATGTCGACAATAATTTACAATATTTATTTTATTCGAAAACACTAAAAGTGCAGCAAATATTTTTAGAACTTATTATTAATAAAAAATAATATTAACAAACTGTTATGGTAAAAATATGTCAACCATATTATTACGATAATCACTGGTTACCAAATATACTACATTTGGTTTAGCTTACATAACACAGTAGATGGCGCTAAACAGTTTGTAGGGATACTTTTAAGCATATTAACGTATGGATGGACTGACGATATAATCTGGGCCCTGAGTCAATGCTAGATCTAGGCTACTTCTGACCTAGGTTGTAATTAATATGATATTTAGGTAGAAAATTTATGGAAAGTAAATTCTCTATCTAAATTATCGAAACTTGTTTGAGGATCAAATATAATAATAGTAAGTGATTGATATCATGCAGAATCGTTACAAGAAACGTCACTTGATCGTTACACTGAAGCGTCACATACTTCAAAAATCACGCTCACAGGCAAAAATTATAATTTTAAATGTCAATTGTAAGTTGAAATTTGTAGAGACAATTAAAACTTTTGTAGTTCCAGGTTTTTTCTAACTTAATGAGTCTCGAAAGGTAGTTAGTTTCGTCTCTGTACTAATCTAATCTATGACACGATGGCTACGCTCACGTTTAGAAGTGCGTAGTACGTGCTACGAGTTCCGTAGCACAGCTACGTGCGTAGACCCCACCGTAAAATAAATTGCTTGACTTTGTAGAGTTGGCGCTTTATTATAAAGGCTCTGATTTATCTACATAGTATTACGAAGGGCTTGCGTTATTTCGTGCATTTCGATCTATTTTTAAAAAGTTTCTTGAATAGTTTAACATACATACATACTCTTACATAATAAAACATATATAATAAATAATAAAAAAAATGGTGGGTGAAACCGGGGGATACAGCTAATTCATTATATTGGTAATCAGAAAAACATGCTTTATTTTGTTCATTTTGTGACAAATTTTATTTTTATAGTAGTTTTATAGTAATAAATGGTGTTCTTAAAATATTTTCAAAAAACATTGTACCGAAACCGCCCATATAAAACAATAAATAACCAACATAATTATGCAATATGTTATTAAGTTTACAACTATGCTAAAATTATCTCTCTCAGATTCATAAATCAAATTTCGATAACAACTTTTAATTAAAAAATCCCATTTAATTTTGTAACAAAATTCTCTGAAACCCACATATTATAATATTAATGGACACGAATTCATGCAATTTTCATAAATATTTTGAATTTATTCGGACAAAAGCGTATTTTAATAAGGTTATTTAATTTTACACTCAGAGACCATCCGATGAGTTTTCGGTGCAGCCATAAAAAAATCACTAAAGTTATTTAAGTATTTTTTTTTAAGTACAAAAAACATATATTTTCAATTCTTTTTGTTAGAGAGGTGTTTATGATAACAGTACCTACATCATTCGATTTATGATAATTTGTGTATAACTGCTTCAGATTTTTGATATATAAAGCTATACAGTTGTAGATAAATTATATGAAGCTTATAAACAAAAACTGACACATTATTTTGGACTTATTTTTAAAAAAGCGTCGGTGTTTAAGTAAAAAATCCGTTTTTTGTAACACGTCAACCGCTCAACCCAGCAAAAGCGGACTTAATGTCCGTTACCGAAAAAGAAAATTACAAGATACGTACGTACACTCCGGATTTAAGCGGACAAAATATAGCGCGGCTGTGCGCGCCTTCAATGAAACGAATTGGTTTGTTTTCGGAAGGACGTTACGGACGGACAGTCCTATTTTTTGTCCGTCGCGTAATTCACAGTGGTGAAATACAAATTAAAGGCTTCATTAAAAAGTCTAATTCTAAGAATATTAAAAAAAAAACACGAATATAATTGTCAGTCTTTCCGTACACCTTTAATTAAGTTGTTAACAGAATAGGATATTGTGTCCGGTGAACAGTCCTTTTCGTCCTTTATACGGCATTTGAAAATGTATTCTCTTTATCCGTCTCTCAATTATAAAACTATAGTTAATTTTTATAACTATTATAGCTCTCATCGCAAAACTCATCAGTGGTTTATAATAATTAACCAGAAAAAAAAATTAAAAAATATTTTTTCATTCAAAACGAAAAAATATGCATTTTTTTACATAACATATACACAGGTACACAATTACTTATAGGTAGTCGTCAACCGTGCCTTAATTAGTTTAAAAGTCAGCTTTTAAAGTAACTCTTGCGTGAAATGAAATAAAAAATAATTTACACTATAGAACAGTGTTTTAAAATATGCATTTCATTTTAACATTGTTAAGGAAATAACTACATACCCTTCCTTCAATTCAGTAAGGTAAAAATGCATCTTTACTACAGCAAAACATTTGGGTCAGGTCACACCGAAACGAGACGCGTATAATCTGTATGTCTGTTTGTCGACCTTAACATAAAAAAGATAGATAAATAAATAAGTAAACATAATGTCCTTCAAATATTACTTTTGAGACACGCTTATAAATTTATAGCATCACTTGAATATACGAATAAATTTTAATGGTCAAAAATTAAATAGTATGAAAAAGTACGTCTAGTTAAGAAGTTGTCATTTCACGCAAAAAGGTACCTTGATACTATACGAGTAGGATACACATTAGGTTAACTAGTTACTCAGTCTAATTGTCACCGTATTATTAATATTGAGACGGACTGCAGCAGAAACCAATGGACGTGGAGGCTGTAGCTTCTGGCTGAAGATTGCATCGCTGCAGGGTTCTCACCTGATAACAATATTACAATATCAATTAATTTGACACGTTTGGTCTAGTGGCTAGTAACCCTAGCTGTTAATCAAGCGGTCGCGGGTTCGAATCCCGCTAGGGGCAAATGTTTATGTGTTAACGTTTACCTTTGTACCTGAGTCGTGGATGTTTTGTATTTATAATATGTATATATTTACAAAATATGTATATATTTAATGTATGTAGTATATCAACTGTCTGGTATCCATAATACAAGCATTAAGTAGCTTACTTTGGAACTAGATGGTGCTGTGTGGAATGTGTGAATATATTTATATTTATTTAATTAATTACCCAGAGAGATTTGTTTTTATAGCTAAGTTTGTGACAGGCCCTCTGTTCAGCATAGGTCGCTTCGTCGGCGACGCTGTATTTTATCGAATTAACCACTTCTACATTGAAAATATTTATTAATTCACGAGAATACAGCTAGTTAACAAAAGCTAACGAGGTACAAACTCAATAAAATAACTCGACCTACAAAACACTCCGATACAGTAACTTCCGGGACCATTTTTATTTAATACAATTTGCCCATTCCTCTCCGGTAATGACCCCGTCATAATTCTGTTAAGAATTCCTCCGGATAAAGTCTAATTTGATTAGGCAATTTACTGATGTCGGACAAGGCTTTGTTCCCTTTGGCGCTGATGAGGAATGAATAGTTGGATTGGATATGAAAGGAATTTCCATTTTACAATATTATTGATGACTAGCTGGTGCCCGCGACTTCGTCCGCGTTGAAAAACCAATATATCGCCTGACATCGTTAATGCTATTATACTTAGCCAGGAGTTAGTTACCTTAATTTTAGATAATCCCTCGGGAGCAGTACTTTTTTTCTGGATAAAAGGTACCCTATGTCCTTTCTGGTGTCCCAGACAACGTGTATGCAAAATTTCATGGTGATCAGTTCAGTAGTTTTTGCGTGAAAGAGTTACAAACATCCATGCATATATCCATACTTTTTTATTTTCATGAAACTTGGAAGATAAACATTCAAACGTCCGGGACAGAGGATAGGCTACTTGCATTATGCTGAGTTGGAGCCGGTTTGTGGCAGGGGACGTTTGTGTGTGTCTTATTAAGTTTTTATATGTATCTATGTCCTTTGTTGCAAATAAAATTTTATTCTATTCTATGTAATTTGAGTTTTACTTCATTTTAAATTTCAACCCTATTTGAAGGCTCTTTTGGCTTCAAATGCACTGAAATGCCACTAAAAAAGCTCGCTCAAACGTATTTATAAATAGCGAATGTGTATCACGTATACAGTTTTGGCAAGTTGTGCTCGCGACACAGTTTCTGATGGAGTACTAAGTTAAAACTATGATAAATTCGTGACTCAACTTTGCCGTTGCCTGTAGTACGAGTTGCTTATAATTTGTGCAGTGAAATACAATTTGCAAGCGTTCCGTCGTTTGTCGTACACAATTTATAATCTATACTATAATATTATAAAGCTGAAGAGTTTGTTTGTTTGTTTGAACGCGCTAATCTCAGGAACTACTGGTTCGAATTGAAAAAAATATTTTTGTGTTGGATAGATAATTTATCGAGGAAGGCTTTAGGCTATATAACATCACGTTGCGACTAATAGGAGCGAAGAAACAGTCGAAAATGTGGAAAAAACGGGAAAATTATTCATCTTTGAGGGCTTCCGTTGCGTGCGCTGCGAAAACCGTTCGAGATACCCAAATGATTCCCAAAATAACTATTCCACACGGACGAAGTCGCGAGCACCAGCTAGTGCTTATAATAAACGTGTTGTCCTAAACAAGTTTTAAACAGAGCCGATTTTTAACATCTGTATTCGAATTCAGTAAATTAAATAAAAAAATAATTAAATTCAAAAAATTGAACTAGTGTGCCCTCTGTCTCAGGAGTCGAAAGTTCAATTCCCGGCATTGACTACTTTGTAAATGATTTTTTTAAATTTGACTCTAGTCAGGATTTGGCAAGTAGTTGCAGAGCACATTGTTCGGAGTGATAATCAGCTAATCACTTCACTGTTGCGAACTTGCAAATGTTTGATTTATAAGTACTTTTTTTTTTTTTTTTTTTTTTGTTTTTCAAGTTTAGTCTATATTACTTAAATAACACACAACAAATTTCATCGATATTTTATTTTCACAACCCTAATCCTTTATCGATAAGTTAATCATCCAGAGCGGACATTGGGTCGAAAGGATCTGACCGATTATTTTTCATATTTATTAGTCTTCCAACTATCCGATTTAGAAACTGCTTAAGTGTTATATTAATACGTTCATCGAAAGTATATTCCGATAAAAAAACAGATAAAAAATATTACTACTAGCCAGTAAATTGGGCACTTAAAGACTTGCATCTCGAACAGATCCATACGACCCTATGACGTAACAATGAATAGTTAAGAAACAGATATAATGTGCCTGATACAGCACAAACGTAAAGTACACGAAATGGACTGCCGCAATGAACGTGTTAAAAGAGAAATTTGTTAAGAATAAAAAAACACCGAATCTTTCATAAAATAAACACTCGAATTCGTACCCTATTTTTTTTTTTCATAAAAGCAAAGCCTATTTTGTTCGAGTTAAAAAAAAAATAACAAAATAACTTACATAAATTACCAAGTAACATAAATCCGTTGAAATTTGCTTTCAGAAAAACAAACCGTTTGAAGTTCACGGAAATATTTCTTCAGACTTCTTTCAATGTAAGTGGGTATTGCTCCGGAGCGTTTGAAATAAAGAAAATTCCATAAGAAAATGAGGTAGGTACTGTAAGAAATCTCTGAAGCTATCATTAGAGGAGCGGCGAAACCATTTTATCTTTAATATTTTATTAAATGGCCAAGTAATTTTACGGTTTCTTAACAAGGCTTCCGATCTCAGAGGCTAAAGGTGTAGGTGGTGTTGCTTTTAGATTGTAGTAAATTCGATTACAATTCTATAACGAGTGCAATAATAACGACGCGTATTCCGCCGGCGTGAAACTTTCAATTTTAGGACTGGCGTAAAATCAGCGCTGTGCTTTGCATCAGCTTATGCTGAGCCAGATACCTTTTTGCTGCCATGGCGCACACTGAATGTGATTTTTTATTTAAGTATATATTGTCTTTCAAATGTGAAAAATTAATGTATGTATTTAATTTATTTTAATATCTTTATATGTATCTGTGTGTCATGTGTATTGCAAATAAATATTTTTCTATTCTTCTATTCTATTCTAAAGTGACTTGAAATTAATTGAAAAACGAATTAATATGCCACAAAATTATTGTAAGTACACAAAAATTTACTCTAAGCTGGTACCCGCAACTTCGTACGAGCTGCAGTAAGTTGACAGACAGACTGCGGAGACAGACAGATAGACAGAATTTTTGTCTGTAACCCACTAGCCACTAGACCAAACGTGTCGTGTGTCAAGTATTAACATAAATGTTATGATTAAATTACTTTTCACTTAAATAAATCAGTATTTAATAAACAAGCTGAACGTTGTTGGCAACTGGCTGGTTGGCCACAATATATAGTTTTAAAACAATATTGTAATTAGAAAAATATATTATAATATGTCAGTAGGAGTTGTGAGTTGGAAGCGGAACCATTGTAATCGTGTGTTAGTGGTAGTTTATTGCAAATATATTAATATACAGTCCTTTTCTCGACATTTGGCCCTTTATCTTGTGTAAACAAGCAATTTTATTAATGAACTTTTGAAATACAAACATAATTTTGTTTCTATTCTACATGGAACAAAAAAAATGTTCGTTCCAATTCACACACACAGTTTTTTACAGCTACGTTTAAAAAACGCGCGCGTTTAATATAAAATATTAGCTTTTGCTTGTAGAAGAACAATCAAATTAAGCCGAATATGGGTAATCAGGGGAAATAATTAGTTTAGTTTTGACAATTGGTACAGTTATACCTTGCTGTATCCAGATTAACATACTCGCGGTAGTATTCGCGGACGTAAACATATCCCGAGTATCGTACGCAACCAAGCGTTTGCATGTAATTAAGCGGCGACGGTTATTCAGAGCGTTTTCAAGGGACAGTTCGTGCGCTCAAATATCAAATCGACTTTCACAGTCGAGTGAATGGGACACTTGATTGCCTTGATTTGGTGCGAGTAAAATTTTGATTAGGCCCCATTTATTGAGCCACATTAAAACGCGAAACGGCTCTTTATTGTCCAAATCTTGTTTAACATCAATAAATCGTTCACTGAGCATTTACTATTATTGCAAATAAAATGAAATTAACTCTGTGCGTAATTGAACTCAGTTCTGTTTACAAAATTAAGCCTAGTAAATGAAACCCAATATTAATATTTTGTATGTAAATTTTTAATTACGATTTAAATTTATAGGTTATAAATCCATATAAAAAATGTATTAAATGAAATAAAAGATAAAAAGGATATTATTATGCCATTTTATCTAGAGCTATTTCTAGCATAGCAGAGTTATAAGAGCTAAGCATAGCTCACTTCGAGCTCCTCTACCGTTGGGAGAGCCTTTTTTTGTTTGGGGTCCTGAACATTGACGAATCACAATAAATAATTGAATTAAAATTATACTTATAGAATGTCCTTGTCCTTTCTGGTGTCCCAGACAACGTGTATGCAAAATTTCATGGTGATCGGTTCAGTAGTTTTTGCCTGAAAGAGTTACAAACGTCCATACATACATCTATACATCCATACAAACTTTCGCATTTATAATATTAGTAAGAATTAGTGCGGATTTTATTTAGATTAAAAAATTGAATAAAATTATTACAAATGTTAGCGTCTGCTATTTATGTCGTCTGAAGTTGATTGAAAAGAGGTGTTCATTCATTCAGATTCATTCGATGATATGAAATTGATGAAAGGGTATCAGTCAATTGAACGAACGCGTTCGCGAAGAGTGGTCGATGTCGTATGTCCGCTCACCTTATAGTAGGAATTGTAGTTCAGATTTAAATGTATTTGGACTAAACGTAAAGTGGTTTAATTAATGTACCCGAAGTAGAGGGTGATAGTTTTTTTTCTTTTTTTCTTTTTATGAGAGATACACATAGAATACAAAAATATATCACTAAACATCTACTTTTAAATTGAAAAGACCAAAGATAATGGATTGGTCTCGCTGCGCTCGACTAGATAGAGCGCTATACAAAAGCAATAGCTCCAAAAATGTGGCAACTTTTTATTGTAGTGTGTGTAAAAAATCGTCACTTTTTACCCAGTTTTATTATATTTTTACACAGCTTCACTACGCAAACTGGTATTTTATTATGCCTAAAATTTAATAAAACATTCGGCACGTACACATCACAGACTGTTTGCAGTGTGACTGGTTCGGGTACGCCGAATTCGGCATACTATTTTATGCCGCATTTTACAAGTACGACGGCGGTATCTAGTCCAATCATTTATCTATGTGAAGAGACATTGAAAATAACACATTATTTGATAGCTACCCCCAAATTCACTCTAATGTCAACATTGAACGAATTCATACATTATCTTCAATGGAACCACAAAATGTTGTTACCGACCAACGCAAGGTACAAATACAACCTCTTTGACACACGCAACAAATGTATGAGACTCGAGAAGTGTATTAACTCAAATGGATTCGGTCTTTATTCAAAGCAAATATGAGCTTCCTTCGTTAACAAGCAGGAGACAGTAAATATTAATTTGAAGACGTAAATAGCAGGCGTAAGACGTCGCGACGGCACAATAAGGGAAATTGTATTTTATGAACAGACACTCAAGGCTGCTTTTACAAGATTTAAGGCGCCACGTACAATGTGTAGTTAAACATCGCACCAAGGAGTATTGTTTGCACTTTTTAAAATTGTAATTTTTATTGAGTTTTAAGAACCTGCTGTAGGTACTTCTTCTCATGTATTGAAAGGAAAACTACTCTACCATCACTTTTTTTATTCCACATAAATAATCTTTACTAATTTCTATGTTTGTAATGAATAAACTCAAAAACTACTGGACTTATATTTTATAAGTCACGAACAAGAGCTAGTCCGTACTATTATTATAAATGCGAAAGTTTGTATGTATGTATGGATGTATGTATGCATGTTTGTAACTCTTTCACGCAAAAACTACTGAACCGATCACCATGAAATTTTGCATACACGTTGTCTGTACCTTTCATCCAGAAAAAATACCTAATATGTACCTAAATTAACATTATAGCTATTATGATATTGTCATGGAAAAATATTTTTAACTTTTAGTTAAAAAGAGAGCGCGTCGCTATGTTACATTTAATTTAAAAAAAAACTTTATTGTCTATGAAAACTAGGTTTTTAAAATAAAAAAATAATATGTCAACACCAAAACCTGTTTACGCTTGATTGATTTACCAAACACCTTGATGTTCAAAATATATTACTAAGACGCTTTTGTTTGGAATATTTTGATTTGTACCACTATTGGCAAATACAGGCGCTATGTGAATCAAATGTACTACGAAAATTTAATTGTCTGCCCTCGATCGGGGCACCTTTGCGTACAAGTGTCTGAAGGTTAAACATAAACAACCCTTATGTGATCTGCCAAGTAAACGCAATATTGACACAGAAAACACTTTGACTTTCGCCTTTTATTTATTAAGGCCAATTATAGCGACTGCAACAATGAGGTGAAAATTAATTTTCTCATATTTCATAATTATAATTTCAAAATTTAATTTTTCCTTCAGCAGGCGAAGTAGGCTCTTCAAGGGACGCGGTGGGAGGGCTCACCCTTGGCCTTGGGCCGGCCTCAGGTGCTAAGGAGGCGTACAACCGAGCGTTCCGAGCGGGCTCCCAAGCGGGAGTCCGTAGCGGAGCGCTCGCGGGAAGTACCCTCGCGGGTCTCCCAGTTGGAGGTCGGCCGCACTCCTTGAGTGCGGCCTTATGATATTGTTTGTTCCGCACACGAGATATGTGTGCGGATTATGAGTGGGGGGCTCCCTCCCGTCATTGGTGTTCTCCGCACTCGAGTGCTTCCACTTGAGTGCGGACTTTTCTTGAGAGCCTGGCTGTCTGGAGAAGGCTGGCCCGCCTTCTGCAGATGGTCTAGGGGGACCTTGCGCACATGGCTGGCTAGCTGTGTGTGCCTGCACAAGGTCCCCCCCTTCGCGTGGGTATTGCCTGGGTGTCTCCGGGCAATCCCTTTCTTAGGCGATAGCCTAGCCAGTAATGGCTAGGCTGCCCTGGGGGTGGATCGGAGTTAGGTGCCTCGGCAGAGCCCGGTCCACTCCGCTCACAGGACAAGGAGGCACCGGGGAGTTTTAGTGGGTATCCCCAGTGCCGCTAACATCAGGTTCTGGGCGACCCCCACATATCCCTATCGCCTAGCCAGCGGTAGGGAATCAATAATCGGATTTCTCCTCGTCAAAAAAAAAAAAAAAAAAAAGGCTCTTCAAGGGAGCCATTTGTTTTGTATATATTTATGTCTAATGTTTGTGTCTGTCTATGTCTGTGTTAGTGTTTGTGTTTGTGTTAGTGTGGCTGTGCCTGCGCTGTGTACGTACTGTAACTGTGGATGTAGTTGTCTGTGTCTGTCTGTATCTGTCCGTGTCTCTCTGTGTCTATGCTGTTGGTTTTCTGTTAGTTGGTTTTCTGTTTTCTGGTCTGTTTTGTGTTAATTTTAAATATTATGTTAGTTTGTCTCTATGGACTCAAAAACCGGTTGATGTTACATAATGTATTATAATGCTAACTTCTTTTGAACCACTAAACAGATTTTGATACGATTTGCACTAATGGAAAGAGCGATAAACGAGTGAAATTCGTGTTTATATTTAATTTACAGAGCGTGTTGCTTTTTTTTCAATTTAAATAATTATGTCATTAGAATATTTCATTACTCAAAGAAAAATAAAAAAATATATTTTCTGTATTTTACAGCTATGAAAATGATGCTCAGCATTTCTGTATTTGCTGTGCGTCGCATTTTCTACTTGCTGCTTCATTAATCTCTTTCTTCATGTCGTGTCATCTTTTACGATTTCGCTGCTAGGTCTATCCTGTATTTATTCGAGCGAAAATTTTCACATTGATATTACACCATATTGTACAGTACCAATATTTTATTTTCGAAGCCCGACGCAAACGGGGGTTCTTTAAGTTTAAACCTTTTTATCCGTGTGTCTGTCTATGGCATCATAGCTCCCAAATAGATAGACCGAATCTATACTTAATATTTAGAGCTGAAGAATTTGTTTGTTTGTTTGTTTGAACGCCCTAATCTCAGGAACTACTGGTTCGAATTGAAAAATTATTTTTGTGTTGGATAGATCATTTATCGAGGAATGCCTTAGGCTATATAACATCACGTTGCGACTAATAGGAGCGAATAAACAGTCGAAAATGTGGAAAAACCGGGGAAATTTATTTATCTTTGAGGACTTCCGTTGCGTGCGCTGCGAAAACCGTTCGAGATTTTGTTGGCGTGAACGAGATGATTCTTAGCTATAATTTATAAAGGTGTGTTCAAGCATTTGAAGGTCTTCATCTCGTAACCTAGTTTATGAAGGGGTTTCACTAACTTCCACAGCGATTGATTCGAATTTGGTGTACTGTTACTTCGGTGCTATTTCCGTGACGTGGTAACCTTGGTCTGATGCTGTAGCATCAAGTAGTGTGTGGGATGTTTTGGCCTCAGCCAAAACACACTATTTCTAAATTATAAATTTAGAAATTACAAATTAGGCTGATTTCTAAATTATAATTCTAAATTCTAAATTTTAATTATAATTATTCTATTTAATTATGGATTGTTATATTTAGATTACTGTGAAATAATAGCATGTGTTTCGATTAGTGAGTTATACAGGATTCCAGAGTCTATTTTCCTAATCTTGTAGTCGTAATCTCCTTCCATATAGCACCAGTGGCGCTGATGTGTTATAGGCGACAGTAGCCACCTACCAGTGGATCGTCAGCCTGTCTGAATAGTTTTGGGTTTTACAAAAATTTCATACAATAAGCGAATTCTTACCATTAAATATATGCACATATATGCTTGCTGGTACCGCGTTGTTGGGCACGCAAGTATAATTGCCCGTGTGGACCACAGAAGTGGCCGGAATTAGTAGATCCGATATCCTTTGAGCTGGATCTGTGGTCACGTTGATACCGTGTTCCAAATCGAAGTTGATCATACGGCTGTTGTGATACCTGCGGACAAACACACAAGTGAATTTGAGATCGCTGATAGACAGTTTACCCGGGTACTCTAAATGGTGATACAGTTTGAAATGGTTACTGATCATATTTTAGACATAAAATACCTAAGACATAATATATTCTAATTAGAGATTTTTTATGAATATTTTATGCTATTCTTAAAAAATATTCAAATTGATAATCACGCGTCTTTGTTATTAAGCTGATCCTTGATCATTTTGGGATAATTGGACCAATTTAGTCTATATCTAAAGTGATTTTTTTTTTCTAATAATAATATGTCGGAAATTATCCTCTCTCTCAGACATACTCTCTCAGACAAACAAAATTTCTCTCTAAGTTTATTTAATTATTTATTATTAGAGTGAACATTAAAAAAAGTTTTCAGCAGTTCATTCAACAATAAAAAAATTAAGTATTTGCAAGTAAGCTTGAACATTTTACACAGTTATTTGATTTCCAATTGTAAATTTGCCTCGGAATAGGGTCTTCCAATGGTGATTATGAACTATTCTCCCGAGAGCTTTCATCTCACTGTAATAGCAACCCATCTGCGAAGCGTTGAGATTATGGAAAATCTTCCCTAGGGAAATCCGTGCTCAGGTTAAAGATACAACTGTTGAAGCGCCAATCATCAATATTCCATCGAATGCGCGTAAGTAGTGCTGCGTCTTAATTAATTAAAATATCGATAAAAACTATTTATCGCCAAACATTTCCTTAACTCTACTTAAGAATCGATTTCATATAATATGAGCCCGGAGTATGAAAAATTATGGGATTAAAATCAAATGTCATTGTCCCATGTCACACGTTACGCGTTACAGGCTACAATACATATTAATATAATATAATATAATATAATATAATATAATATAATATAATATAATATAATATAATATAATATAATATAATATAATATAATATAATATAATATAATATAATATAATATAATATAATATAATATAATATAATATAATATAATCACTACATAGTATAAAACAAAGTCGCTTTTTCTGTCCCTATGTCCCTTTGTATGCTTAGATCTTTAAAACTACGCAACGGATTTTAATGCGGTTTTCACTAATGGGTAGAGTGGTTCTCGAGGAAGGTTTAAGTACATAATTTACTAAGTTACGCGGGCGAAGTCGCGGGCAGCAGCTTTAATTTTATTAACACGTAATTTTATAAACTATAACTAACATGTAGTGCCATCTGTTAACTTTTAGATGAATTAGAGTACTACATTGCTTCAAACAGAATTCCCTAGATGGCGTTGTAAATTTTGCATACACGTTGTCTGGGACTCCAAAAAGGACATAGGGTACCTTTCATCCAGAACGCGGACGAAGTCGCGGGCACCAGCTAGTATAATATAATATAATATAATATGCGCCGGCAGGTTATAACGCTCTATTGTTTCGGTTTTCAAACACAATCTACACTTTTCATACAATATTCCTAATTTCCCCGTAGTTGTATTTATTTCGTGTCGAATTTAATGTTTTATTCTCACAAACTGTCCAAGCCCATCTAAAAAAGTTCAAAAAGCAAGCAAGTCGTTGCCAACTTTACGCTAATGAAGTCTACGCCTATTAGCAAATAAGTAATAAATTGGATTGTTCAAAACTGTAGCCAAAAAATAGTAATAAATTGTACGCCAATTTAGCGGATTACGTTCTTATTCGTCCGAGCCGAGGTCTGCTGAAAAAAACTGCATCAATCCGAAACAAAGTTTTGTGTCCTCTTTGTTGTTGCGAAATAAGTAATCTTTCCCGTTGTGTCTTTATACAAAATACAGTCACAACTGCCTTTGTGCAAACCAGAATTGCGGAGAATAGTTTCCATTGAAATAATTTGAATTAACTCGCCACAGAGGAGCAAAAGAAATTATGTCGCAGAGCAAAATGAAACTAAAATTTCTCGCTGACATTTACTTACTATCAGAAGTCTCGGTACAAAATCAATATGAAATAAATAAGTTACGTACGAACTTATCGATAGATCGCAGATCCAATACATAAACTGTGAATTTAGAGATGAGACATAGTACTGTATCGATAAAGTTAAAACAGAATAGACTTTGTGAAAAAATAAAAAAAAATAAAAAAAACAAGAATTGTCGAAAATAAAATATCCATTGAATCCATACATTGTCACAAAGCGAATAAAACTAAGCTCTTCATAGCTCGGTGAGCCCTTAGTTAGATACCGCATTTCGGTAGTTTTGTAGTCATCTCGCACGATTTTATTTCGTACGAAATTTGCGAAGTCAACTTTAAATATATTTTTTTGATAGCCATATCGCACTCCAATATAATATAATTTACCTACTTACGTGCGACATGACACCTTCCGAACATCGTAGTAGGCGATTGGCACACATTGTGTTTTATAGAACAAAAAATGAAAGTAGTCGTGTACGACAATGAAATAGGTAAAGTAGGTATATATATTTCCTATGATTTAATTTTTAGTTTATCTTGATATTAAAAAATAAAAGACTATACATTTATGTTTTATTTACAAATTTATATTTTTTTTCTATAACCATAGGACACAGCAATACCCAATTGTAACCGTACGATACATTTAGTATACAACATTAGTATACATTTAGTATAATCAATATAACTTTATCGAAACATCATCTTACATCCCTACGAAGTGCACTTTAAGAAATATTTTCTATTAAACTTTGCTGATAAAATAAATTAGTTTCAAGTGGAGGAAACCCGAGACCTAAGTGAAGTTGTAACTTGAACTTAGATAAGGTAAATTTAACATTTGTTTTAAAGGAGAAATTTCTCATTAGTAAGGTTAATTTAGTGGAATAAGTTATAATTACAATTTGTTTTTATTTTATTAAATAAACTTTAATCTATAGGTATCTACTAATCTATACTATAAAACAAAGTATACCTAAGTAATTTTGAGTCGCCGCCGCGCATCACGCTTTACGTAATTAATTAATTTTCTTGTATGGCGCCGACTCAAAATTACTCAGGTATACTTACTTAGTTTAAGAGCTTAGTTATTAAGGTTAAATAAAATTATTTTTTGCTTTTCAGTTTAATTTTTTAATTTTTTGTTAAAAAGTTTTATTTTAAATTTTTTTGTGGCTATAATCTACTATTTACTACATGCTTAATTTTTGATTACTTTTTTTTAATTGTAATACTCAACTCGGCATTAAAATCTGTGAAATCACCCCTATTTTCCCACCCTTAGGGTTGGATTTTTTTTTCCAAATTTATATGGGACCACCTTGGGGGTACACCCTTTCCAACAAAAAAAGAATTATCAAAATAGGACTACTCTATAAAAAGTTATGAGTGATCATACATCATACATAAAAAAAAAACTCGTCGACTTGAGAACCTTGAGACTTGAGACTTGAGAACTCCTCCGTTTTTGTTTTTTATCGTTTTCGTCGTCGGAAAATCAATTACTTCACTACTTAATTAACTGATGTTAATGAAGTGTGTAATGGGAATTGCAGTACATGATCGAACTGTTTGGATAATATACGGATTGTTTGCATTTGACTGAACATCAGTTGCATTGACTTGAGTAGTTAAACTGGTTTAAGTTGTATTAAAGCCCAAGACGAATAGTACTTTTTATCAATTGTTATCTATCTATACTAATATTATAAAGCTGAAGAGTTTGTTTGTTTGTTTGTTTGTTTGTTTGAACGCGCTAATCTCAGGAAGTACTGGTTCGAATTGAAAAATTGTTTTTGTGTTGGATAGATCATTTATCGAGGAAGGCTTTAGGCTATATAATATCACGTTGCGACTAATAGGAGCGAAGAAACAGTCTAAAATGTGGAAAAAAACGGGGAAAATTATTCATCTTTGAGGGCTTCCGTTGCGTGCGCTGCGAAAACCGTTCGAGATACCCAAATGATTCCCAAATTAACTATTCGACGCGGACGAAGTCGCGAGCACCAGCTAGTGAGAAAATAAATCGCGGTCGTGTTCGAATCGGATTTTCGCGCAAGCAACTACTTATACACTATCGAAGCTGTAATTTTATACAGTATTTAACGTAATTTTAGTGAAGTATTAAGGGCCTCTTTCACCAAATACAAGTAAAGTGTTGATTAGTTACTTGGGCCTCTTTCACCATCTGTCAAGTAGGCTAACCGTAATTTAAAGTCATCTGTCACCGGGAATAATTTAACTGATATACCTTTGTTTGTACGGTAAAAGTCCCAAACTTTAAAAAGAAAATAATAAAAAAAATTCGCCACTAAACCAAGTGCATAATTTAATAAAACATAAAATTATTTCTAAAAGAGCATACTAATCAACACTTTACTTGTAGTTGGTGAAAGAGGCCCTAAGTGTCAATAGAGAAGGACGCATAATTTGTAGAAAATTTCATGAAGAAACTTTTGGCAGAAGTAATCATAATGCTATTCGTACAGATATTCGCGATATAAGCAATTTTTTTTTTTTATATAGAAAGAAAGAAAGAAAGAAAGAAAAAGTTTTATTCACGATTACAAAGACACAACAATAAAAATAAAATTAAAATAAAAACAACAAAACAGAAATGTGTGTCCTCGCAACAGTGAAACGGTCACTGGCTCAGCATTGTGCTGAGATGCAAGCACCTGCAGCGCTGATTTTCAGCCAGCACCGTTTCGGACTTACACAACATCGACGCTACACAAACGTAATTACAACACAATTGTTTTAAACACTATACAAACATATTTTATACAAAATACAAACATATTTAATAAATTACTTAAATATGAGATACTAGATACTTAGAAATTACTTAGATGAAAAATAAATAATGATAAATTAAACAATAGAAATACATAGATAATCACTACATAGTATAAAACAAAGTCGCTTTTTCTGTCCCTATGTCCCTTTGTATGCTTAGATCTTTAAAACTACGCAACGGATTTTAATGCGGTTTTCACTAATGGGTAGAGTGGTTCTCGAGGAAGGTTTAAGTACATAATTTACTAAGTTACGCGGGCGAAGTCGCGGGCAGCAGCTAGTTAATTATATAAGTCAAGGCAGCGCTTGACCGCGATCTCACTTGATGTTAGGTGCAGATGCGGCCGAAGGTGGACCACGCTTACCTAGTAGATGCCCATTTACCCTACGTTAATTTAATCTGAAAAAAGGTTCTGCCTTCTGCATACACTCTCAGCACAGCCCTCACCGCTGAGGATTTTTAGCATGTTTTATACTGTAAAGTATAATTTTACCTACATATTTTTAAAACTACAAGAATTATTTCCATTGATTTTTAAATTTGACTGGGCCATTACACTTTTGCCGGGCGATAGTTTTCTTATTTTAGATTATCCCTCGAGAACAGTATTTTTTTTTCTGGACGAAAGGTACCCTGTATCCCTGACAACGTGTAAGAAAAACTTTATGATAATCCGTTGAGTAGTTAAGGCGTGAACAGGTAACAGACAGACAGAGTTACTTTCACATTTATAATAATATTAGTATGGATAGACAGCAATTGATAAAATATAATTTTCGTCTATTAAACATCTGTTTAACCATCTGCTATATATTTTATAGCAGATATTTATTTATTTATTTATCAGATATTTTATTTTATCTGTTTAATATTTTGATATATTACCCATCTGGGTTGAAAGGCGTCCTCTTTGCGGATCTTGTACAAGACGCTGTTTATACAATATTCTATACCAACTATAATACTATGATAAACTAAAAACATTTCACATTTTGAGTGACAAAATAAGGATAAATAAGACGAGGGTCCTATAAGGAAAAAAAACGTGTAGGTAGGTACCTACTCTTCTTTAAAAATTTCATAACGCCTTACGTTTGATCTAATAAAACGCGACGCACGACACTTAAGTAAAGCCAACGGACAATGGTCCTGTCAATTCCCTCCGCCTAAAAACTCGGATATATCCTACGAATAAATAATACTCGCTGCGTCCTTTTGTAAACAAAAATTAAATTAAATTGTCCGCCATTGCAGACCTGTTTGGTGAGAATTTGAAATTCTGAACCAATGACCGCAATGAATATTCTAATGGACGTAGGCTCTTAGTTGATTGAGGTTTTTGGCGCGTTTTCCGTTAGCGAATATTGAAGACATTCGGGAGCGCTCTTCCCTGTTCATATTCGGTTGTTATTGGGCAAAAATATATCATAACGTTTGAGAGATAAGATTGAATTTTGGTTGGCAGAATATTTGTCATAATACTTTAATCCTTTATGTTGCTTTTACTCCGTTAGGTGACCTTAGTCTTTTTATTGGCGTTTCTGAGGTCAATACGTCAACAATTTCTTTAAATCTTCTTCTGGTATCAACTTTACACAAGCAGAATATTAAGAGCATAAGAGTAATGAAAAGACTGAACATAATAATACCAACATTATATAGCAGTATACTACATTGACTCAACAGTATACTGTAATCACATGAGTATACTGAACTACAGTTACTAACAGTTTACTGTGATTACATCAGCAGTATAATAGAACGATTCTAAAGTATACTGTAATTACATGAGTAGTATAATAGAACGACTCTAAAGTATACTGTAATTACATCAGCAGTATAATAGAAGGACTCTGAAGTATACCGTAATTATATCAGCAGTATAATAGAGCGACTCTAAAGTACGTATACCGTAATTACATCAGCAGTACTATAATAGAACGACTCTGAAGTATACCGTAATTACATCAACAGTATAATAGAACGACTCTGAAGTATACCGTAATTACATCAGCAGTACTATAATAGAACGACTCTGAAGTATACCGTAATTACATCAACAGTATAATAGAACGACTCTGAAGTATACCGTAATTACATCAGCAGTATGATGCAACGACTCTAAAGTATACCGTAATTACATCAGCAGTATGATGCAACGACTCTAAAGTATACCGTAATTACATCAGCAGTATGATGCAACGACTCTAAAGTATACCGTAATTACATCAGCAGTATGATGCAACGACTCTAAAGTATACCGTAATTACATCAGCAGTATTCTGCGATATCTCTTACTCTCATCCAGCCAAACTAACTCCTGGCTAAGTATAATAGCAATAACGATATCAGGCGATTTATATTGCTTTTTCAACACGGACGAAGTCGCGGGCACCAGCTAGTACAATATAAAGCTTCGGTCCCCTAGGCAGAGTCCCAAGCATGCTGGCTGCATTACCTCGTTGTATGGCAATGCTAAATCTGTTGCCCGAGGTAATAGTCAGCTCTAGAATCGCCGGTTTGACAAGATGTTAAAAATATTAAAAACAACATAGAATCAAATTATTTTAACTAAAAATATGAACAAGAAAAATTGGCTTGTCAATTTTGGGATTATTTTTGCATTCAAGTCTAAAACATTTCACATGTAATGGAATCGAATGGTTCGTTTTATTCGTTGAGTAATACGAGTATAAGATATGACAATAAAACCTGTCAAAGTCGCGGTGTACGATTGCAGAATATATTTTTTTTTAGAATTCTTTCGTTTCGTATTAAAGCTTCAGTAATTGATTGGTGATCTGAAAAAAAATGACAGTTGATTTTCTGTTGAAATAACTTTGTTGATATTTTATTTTACGTCTATCTTCTTCTATATATATAAAACTAGCTGGTGCTCGCGACCTCGTCCGCGTTCTGGATGAAAAGGTTGATTTCCATTTGATTGCCAGATAAAACTAGTTGTCACTCCGAGCTTTAGTTAAAACTAGCACTAGAGAAACTAATTTGGGATTGAAAGCAATATATAGTTTTAAACATATTAATTAAAATATCTAGGACACGGAGTCTTGTATACTTATAGTAAAAATAATAATCTTACACTAAAGAAATATTTTAGGGAATATTTTTCAAAGTAAATAAAATAATCAAACAAGTCAACAGAAGACAACCATAAAATTTAAAAAAGGAACATTGTTAAGGAACATTGGTTAACATAACATATATTAAAAAATACATTAAAAAATATCCAAAAACCTTAAAATAAAAAGGATGAGGATCTACTTATTGCAAGACAAACTTTCGTGGCATTTTGAGTTACATTTGCATACGCAGCGCATATATCCGCATAAATCCGATGAACTTTAACCTCTGTCGGAACAGTTTCAACTGACTCACTTTGGAAAAACGCGTTTTGTCTAGTAAGAACTAGTTTTAACTGATATTAAATTTTGAGTATAGTCAACAAGGGTATTTAGTAAAAACTAGTTCTAACTAGAGAAAACGCGTTCTATCTAAAAACTGGTTTTAACTGTAACATATATAAATTCACTATAAATGAATTTATTAAAAAATGTCTTCCTATAAAAATGTTCGGCCGGTTGCTGAAAACTGGATTTTATTTATATGACTGGCCGGTTTTTACGGCGCGGCGTTCTAAAAAAGTCATATTTTTATAAACCGACAGTTCTGTATTTAAAATTCCAAACACATTTTTATGACATAAAAAAAGAACTTGCATGGAGCGCATTTGATGCGCGATGATGGCTTTTTTATGTTTTTTGATTATCAAATATTGCGAATTTCATAAAAACTTGATTGCAACTTAATTGTGACACGAGAATCCGTACTAATCCTATTAATATTATAAATGCGAAAGTTTGTTTGGATGTATGGATGTATGTATAGATGTTTGTAACTCTTTCACGCAAATACTACTGAACCGATCACCATGAAATTTTGCATACACGTTGTCTGGGACACCAGAAAGGACATAGGGTACCTTTCACCCAGAAAAAAATACTGCTCCCGAAGGATTATCTAAAATTAAGGAAACTAACTCCTGGCTAAGTATAATAGCAATAACGATGTCAGGCGATATATTGCTTTTTCAACGCGGACGAAGTCGCGGGCACCAGCTAGTAAACTATATGTGTGCCAAATTTCATCTAAATCCGTATAGTAATTTTTAGATAAAATAGTAACAAACATACACACATCCATACATCTATTCACACACTTTTAGATTAATAATATTAGTAGGATATAGAAGATGAACATTAGAACTCACCAGAAAACAAACGCTGGTGCCTCAGTTGTTTGGACTACGGAGCATTGTAGCCGAAGCGTTGACCCTGGCTTCAGGTACTTCTCAGTCGGACCGGAGATTTGAGCACGAGCCTCTGTGGGAACAGAAAATGGAAAAATTCTTATTTATTTTTAATTAATTTATTTATAATTTTAACAATTTTAAGGTTAAAATTATTATTATAATACATGTAAAATGATAAGGTACTGAGGTTTAATAGTGTTATAATTTGTAATTATTGAAGTTTACTTCTAAGATATTATATAAAATCAAAATGGTTACACGAATGCGTTATGTTAATGATATAATTAATATTTTAGACAATTTAGAATATCTGAAGTTTCATAGATATTGCGCCATCCACACAATCCGTACAAATCCGTAATATCCGTACTAATCCGTACTAATATTATAAATGCGAAAGTATGTAGGGATGTATGGATGTTTGTAACTCTTTCACACAAAAATTACTGATCACCATGAAATTTTGCATACACGTTGTCTGGGACACCATAAAGGACATAGGGTACCTTTCATCAAGAACGCGGACGAAGTCGCGGGGGCACCAGCTAGTATTATTTAAAAAAAGAACAATGCTGTTCTTTCGGCGTGTTCGAATTGTGAAAATTTAAATTTTATTCGTTCGTAAGGAGTAAAAAAAAGGCTGCAGTACTCTGTACCATATGTATAGGCGTACGATCAAAAACTCTGACCTGTGTCAGAGAAACCCTAGCTGGTAGTACAAAAAAAGAACTCCAGAGCTAACACACCATTTTTTTTTAATTTTATCAGTACGTATCATTATTACTTGATTGCTTAGCAGATTCTTGACAAGCGTTAATGCGTATTTCTGTCGTACAAATGGAAAATTCATTTCCACTTCTCCCTTAAACATACAAATGAAATAATCCATTTCCTTGGCACATATAACGTGGCCTGAATCCGATTGATTGCTACTGATAAATAGCATTCGTTATTTGTCGATCGTCGCCCATGGAAATGGTACGAGTATAATGTATTTAAGTAATTTGATGCACAGCATTTACAGCATAACACCGACATCAACAGCGAAATTGTGCCATATTATAATTATACTAGCTGGTTCCCGCAACTTCGACCGCGTTGAAAAAGCAATAAATCGCCTGACATCGTTATTGCTATTACACTTAGCCAGGAGTTAGTTTCCTTAATTTTAGATGATCCCTCGAGAGCAGTACTTTTTTTCTGGATGAAAGGTACCCTATGTCCTTTCTGGTGTCTCAGACAACGTATATGCAAAATTTCATTGTGATCGGTTCAGTAGTTTTTGCGTAAAACTACAACAGACAGTTTGCAGTGTGACTGGCTCGGGTACGCCGAATTCGGCGTACTATTTTATGCCGCATTTTACAAGTACGACGGCGGTATCTAGTCGAGCGCGACGAGACCAATCATTTATCTATGCACGCAACACAAATAAAATCACATACTATCAGCTGTCCAACGCATTAACATAAGAATAAGATATTTTAATAAGGTTAATAAAGTCAATTTCAAAGGAAATTTCCACTCCGGGGCGATTTCAGAGAACAAAACACAAAGGAATTGAAATTACAATGAAATGTCTATCTACAGAAGGCTCGGTTCAAATCCAAACAGCCGAGGTCAGAATATAGGAGAGATGAAAAAACATTTACAGATTGGTATGGTACGAGTAGGTACACTTAATTATTTATTAATTAATTATTTTATTATTGTAAAGATGTAAAATTAATTTAATTAATTTCTCTCACATTTCCATTCCAGTTTTGACAACTTAGTTATTATTTAACCTAAAAGATTTTTCGGGTACGAGAAGGGATCGCGGGTTTATTAAGAAAACAATGACCTCGATTCCCGCAAACCCTCTTTTAGGTACAGATTTTTTCTCACTCCCACTTTTATCGTGTATATTTATATGTAAATTATTTTTGACCCTGTGAAAACATTATCAGCTCGAGGGTCGACCTGAAAATGATGTATACGGCGAATTATTATAACGACAACGTCCACGTGTTTCGAGCGGCTTAATTTATTTTATGTCTTTTTTTGGCGAAATTACTTTGCATTTTTTCGCGGGCGGCCCGACAAAATTGTAGGCACTTTGAAAACGTTAAGAAGGAAAATGAAGTGGTCGGATGATAATTTAATGTATTTACTTTAGAATAATAATATGCGAAAACAGACAGATAAAAAGGAACTAGAACGAGGATTGGGAGTACTTTTATTTTAGGACTAGCTGCTGCACGCGAATTCGTCGGCGTAATTTTTTTTTTTTTTAAGGGTAACTTACAGGTACTATTAAATGATTATAATATATTTCTAATACTCGCTGATAATATAGCTTCCCAAAATCACAACAGTGAAAGAATTTTTCAAATCCAGCAGTTTAGAAGCCTATTCAAGCCTATTCAAACAAACAAATCTGTCCTCTTTATAATATTAGAATAGATTATTGTTAGTTCGATTTTGAAAAGTAGATATTTGTCTCCGTTATTATTTGATATAGACTCTTTGACACTAGAAATGATCCTTTGACATAATTATCCAAATTAGTAATTTTATTCAAGAAAATACTTCATAAATCGAACTCGTGGAAATTAGTTAAGTCCCTTCATGAACTAAGAAATGGACTGATGATCGTCAAACGCCTGAACAGAACTTCATAAATTATAGCTAAGAACCGTTCCAAAAAAAAAAACCAGCTTTCCTGTTGTCAGTCGTGTCAGCTTTCCAAAAAAAAAAAAAAAAACCGGATTAAAATCTGTTTTGGAGCTGCGATTCATCCGACAAATACACAGAGTCTCTCTCTATGTGCCTCTTCAGTCCTGAAGGTCAGCCGTCAACCTCCTGAACCGGTCCCTGTCAAGAGCCAACTGGAACAGTTGCTCGACCAAGGCAACCGACCAGTCCACTCTCTGATATTCCTGAGCCACGACTTTCTTCTTCCCCAACGCGTCTCTTCCTTACCCACCCTTACCCATCATAATCAATTGGAGCAGACATCTATCGTGCCTAAGCACGTGACCAAGATATTCAATCTTGCGTTTTTTGATGATACACAGACACGTACGTCAAACTTATAAAACCTTTTTGCGTCGTGGATCGGAGGTTAATAAAGTAATCAATGATTCTTGCATTGGTCTCGCTACGCTCGACTAGATACAGTACTATACAAAAACAATAGCTCCGTAAATGCGGCAGTTTCTTATTGTAGTGTGTGTAAAACATCGTCACTTTTTATTACTTTTAACACAGTTTTATTATATTTTTACACAGTTTCACTACGCAAACTGGCATTTTATTATGCTCAAAATTTAAAAAAAACATTCGGCACGTACACATCACAGACAGTTTGCAGTGTGACTGGCTCGGGTACGCCGAATTCGGCGTAGTGTTTCTTGCCGCATTTTACAAGTACAACGGCGGTATCTAGTCGAGGGCAGCGAGACCAATCATTCATCTATGAAAATAATGTTAAACTTACCTACAACATCGAGTTTTAAAAAGATACTGGTTGGTGGATGCGATGACACTTGACACTCGTAAATGCCTGCGTCGCGTTTCTGTACAAAGCGCACCTTAAGAGTCCAGTCCTGAAACGAATTTATAAATTACTACCTGTTGCACGCTACTTCGTTCGCGTAACTTTATAAAATATAATCTATGTAAGTAAGTAAGTATTTTAATAAGTTCCTAATGTTTATGCTTTAATAATTATGTCCGAATTAGTATTTCAAGAAAATACTAATATTTCTTGGAATTGTCCTTATCCGTACTAATATTATAAATGCGAAAGTTTGTATGGATGCATGTGTGGATGTTTGTAACTCTTTCACACAAAAACTACTGAACCAATCACCATGAAATTTTGCATACACTTTGTCTGGGACACCAGAAAGGACATAGCGTACCTTGCATCACGAACGCGGACGAAGTCGCGGGCACCAGCTAGTTGTAATATATTACAAGCAACAATTCAACCAGGTTCATCAGCAGAACAAGTCATTTATCACATTCAGAACAAGTAATTTACATTACAAATGTATAATAGGCGCTACCAAAAAGAATAAATCGGAGTGTAGGTACCTCAGAATGTTGAAGGTGTATCGCTTGAAAACGCTGGTCAGAACTGTATGTGGTCAGACCAACTGTTAGTAAATGATAATCCTTTCTTCTTATCCATGAAACCTGAAACAATATTGATATTTTTTTTCAAATAACTATTGACAATACAAATTACAGAATACATATATTTGCTCAGTAAAATCTATAATTTCTTTCTATAATTCCTTAACTTGTATTTCAACCTTTAAAACGAACAAATCTAATAAAAAATAGAAATAGAGAAATTATATTACATAAAAAAACTTATATTTAGTAATCTTAGACCTACTTTATAATTTAATTGTTACACAGAAAGACAACACAATAGAGAAATTAAATTATCATTTTAAAATCTTCACCTACCCACACAAATTCTAAGTATGCCTACCCAAAATAAACCTCTTAATTTCGCGTTTAAAAATAAAGGAATACGTGTTTATTAATTAGGGCGGCTACGACGACCGTGCGTTGCAATAACCGACCCGTGAAACAGTTACCCTAAAATTAAATGTACCTTTTGTTAGGGGAGGGTTTTATTAATGATAATTTATTTTATGAAATATTAAAGCAAATTAGCAACACAGGCGCTGTTACCGCGAGAATTACCGAGGTGAATCCACTTTGAATAAGTGAAGTAAAAAATTAAAGATACGCAAGTCTAACTCCAAAGGTACGGACATCCGTACCTTTGGAGAGCTTACATAAGCTTTTTGAATGTACGTGCATGCAATATAATGTATTTGTTTTTTTAATTTTATTAGAGATGGGTTTGCTCTTGGCCAACAACCAGCCATGTGGCAAGGATGAGGCCTAAGATGGAGCGAGCTCACCTAGAAGATGCCTATTCACTCGAATTTTGAAAAGATTAGGGTTATATGTGCTCGGAAACACAGACGCAGGGAGTGCCAAACCCTGGCAGTGCGCATTATAAAGGATGTTTCAAAGCGCTTGGTCCGAAAAGGAGGAATTTCGACAAGATAAGGATGGTAGCCAGCCGTACGTCTGTACGTTCGATGGAAGAAAGGGGAAGGCGGTATGAGCTCATGCAGCTCCTGAACACACTCTCACACAATATGGAAGTATAGTATAATATTTTGAACTCCCGACGTAAAAACGGAATTCTATAAGTTTGACGTGGGTGTCTGTACATCTGCCTCGTTAGCCCGATTTTGATTCGGTTTTTTGAAAGCTGATGCGATCGGAATTGTTCCTAGCTATAATTTATAAAGATCTATTCAGGCGTTTGAAGACCATCAGCTTATTTAACAGTTACCATTTACTGACCATTTACCCATTTACCATTTACCCAGTTACCATTTAGCCATTTTTCACTAACTTTCACATGTTCGATTGATGTCACCTCTGGTATTTACATGACATGGTAACAAGTCATGTAAATACCAGATATCAAGTAATACCAGACATCAAGTAGTCTGCGGGAAATCTCCTCAGCAACTTACCGCAGAAGTAGCGTGTTTGGCTCAATAGATAGTCTGGGTTAGTTTTAATTTTATTGTAGCTTATTAAGTTAGTAGCTAATAGACTCGGTAGCCGTGAGTAGTTCCATATATCAAGTTGAATTGTTTTTGGAAGTAATCGAATAGTGTATACTGGAAAAATAGTCCTAATACACACACAAAAAGGTTTAGTGTCGGACAGATGCGGTTTGTCTTTGTGTGTTACAGGTTCCCCCTTCAAGCTCAATTAGTTCGCCTAGTTTGCTCTTTATTATAGACTATTTCTGATCATAAAGAGGATTACCTATGCAAATTTCAACACTGTATAAGCGGCAAATGTCAAAGGCTTGTACATTTTACTTCAAGCAAATATAAAAAATCACACTCCTTTGACATCAAAGAGATTCGTTTACTCTGTATTGGTGAAAAATGTTTACTAAGTACACGTCTGTATCAGAACCTGATAATAAATAAATACTCGTATGTACTCAAGCTCAGTGATGTAACGGAATAAGTCGGATTGAATAGGAGTCTTTGCGAATGGATAAAAAAAATCAGTGCTTCAAAGATTGAGCGTACATATGCCATTTCATGCGGAGTTAATATTGCATGAAGTCCTGATAAGATTCTTAAATAAATAAATAAATAATAAATAAATATATTCACACATACCACACAGCACCATCTAGTTCCAAAGTAGGCAACTTAATGCTTGTATTATGGATACCAGACAGTTTGATATACATACTACATACATTACTTTTTTTTGTAAATACATACATATTATAAATACAAAACATCCATGACTCAGGTACACAGGTAAATGTTAACAAATAAACCCTAGCGGGATTCGAACCCGCGAAATATTAGAGTTGCATTTGTCTTATAAATTACTGGCTGTTGCACGCGACTTCGTCCGCGTAACTTTATAAAATATAGCCTATGTTACTCGCTGATAATATAGCTTCCCAACAGTGAAAGAATTTTTCAAATCGGTCCAGTAGTTTCGGAGACTATTCAGTTCAAACAAACAAACAAACAATCAAATCTTTCCTTTTTAGTATAAATAGGATAGATAACCTACTAGCGACTCGCTCCGTACAATATTGTTCTTAAATGTATCTGTAGGTTGGTACGTAGGTATATGTAGTAATGTGCCGGATCGTCAAAAATACAGATCCGCGGATACTGATACGGATCTTAACTTTCTTACTCAATGGATGTCGGTGCACGTGACCTTGAAACGATAGTTGACGCCCGCCACTTGACGCTTGCATTATAAAGGTGCCAAATGTTTGATTTTAAGAAATAAAAAAAATGAATGGAATTTAATATTTTTTCATAGCTACCTAATCACCTATATGTAGAACTAGCTGGGACACTAGTTCAGACTTCGTCCGCGTTCTGGATGAAAAGTACCCTATGTCGTTTCTGGTGTCGCAGACAACGTGTATGCAAAATTTCAATGTAATCGGTTCAGTAGTTTTTGCGTGAAAGAGTTACAAACATCCATACATCCATACAAACTTTCGCATTTATAATATTAGTACGGATTTTAGCTATGAATTAAAAATTAGTAAGGTAAAAGATCCGTAAAAAGATCCACCAAAAAGTAATAACGGATACGGATCTTCTCCCTTGGATATCCGCGGATACGGATACGGATATCCGGCACATCACTAATATAGAATTACACTTCACTCGTACACACACTGGCAACATAGTGCGGTCTGGCCGAGCCATTATTTAGGCTGAGCAAATTAATTACAAGCACTTTTCTCACTTAACACGCGGTAACGAGCGAGTTTACACCCTCACTTAAGTGTAACTAATGTTTCTGGGGTGTTTATTTATTTATGAATTATATTTTATTAGGCCAGAACTTGCATATATACTAAAGCGGCAATACACTTGGCTAAATTTTGTGTACTGTTCGGAGTTTATTCCTTAAGAGTCGATTTCATATACATATAAGCCCGGGGTATGAAATTTTATGGAAGTAAAATCAGAATTGTCACATGAATGCGTTATATTATGCGTAATAGGTTATGATTACGTTTTATTTATTTTTTAATGTTTTAGAATATCTCTGAAGTTTCAGAGATATTGCGCCATCTACACAATATTATTTAAAAAAAGAACAATGCTGTTCTTTCGGCGTGTTCGAATTTTAAAAATTTAAACACGTCGTATGTGTCGTGAGCTGACACACACATTTTTTTCTTTTCTTATATTAAGGTCGACAGACAGGCTGACGGTCCACTTGATTGTAGGTGGCAACCGACGCTTATATAACACTACAGGTGCGCTGTAGCGTTATATAAGCGCTTATATAACTTATATAGCGCTGCCGACAATCTGGCTGTATATATGCTCTGGCATCCTTTACGCACTTACTGAAACACAATAGCACATGTGCTATTATTTCACGGTGGCCTTCTGTAAGGGGTGTTGTTTGATACACGATTTTCTTCCCGATTTCCTTTAAATTATTCCAGAACATTGCGTCCGTCCCCCTTTCTCCCCTTCTAGGGTGTCTTTTAATTTTCTATGTGTCACCAGACTGATAATTTACAACATGCCGTGACGTCACTGACTAATGGACTCGGCTCGACGCAACGCAAAACTGACAGCACTTTCCTTGCTCTATTGTATTTCCAAACTAAGTACCTATATATACTTGAAACTAGCTTGAATGTTGTGAATTTCACGACCGAATACTTACATAAACGCTTCTTGAATAATAGGAGACAAATAAAGCTACAGTATTAATAGTATAAAAGAAATATAAATATAAATATATTCACATATTCCACACAGCACCATCTAGTTCCAAAGTAAGCAACTTAATGCTTGTATTATGGATACCAGACAGTAGATATACTACATGCAATACTTTTTTTGTTGTAAATACATGCATATTATAAATACAAAACATCCATACATTTACCTACAAAGGTAAATGTTAACACATTTTGAACATTTGCCCCTATCGGGATTCGAACCCGCGACCGTTTCGTTAACACCTAGGGTTACTAGCTACTAGACCAAACGTGTCGTCAATACACCAACCAAATATAGAGAGAGAAGATTATAAAGAGATATGTTGAAAAATCTTTCAGATAAGCGAGTAACATAGGTTATATTTTATAATAAAGTTATAAAGGCGAAGTCGCTTGACACAGCTATTAATACTATAAAGAAAAAATATTTTTGTTTGTAATAAAATAACTACTGGACCGTTTTTAAAAGAAAAACCGCCGATACAAAGCTATATCGATAAGTAATAATAAGCAGGTTTTAAAAACAGATTCTTTCCTTCAGAACCCAGAGGAAACCGAGAATATTCGATCAGGATACGAATCTTATTATGGAATCTGCCTGTATTCAATTAAGGTTTTTCTATTTTTGAATCTAGGTTGTTGCGGCTTCACGCCACATTTGCGGCTGATCTGTCGTAGGCGCTTATAAGAATAGCGGCGTCGAGCGAGACAGCTGCATTACGCATTGCATTCACTAAACAGCCATGGCGGCCAACACATCATTGTAAATTTCTATATAATAAACCAGTCAAAATACACGTATGGGTTTTTATTAATAAAGGCTCCGTTATGTTAAATACATAAATTGGTGGCCCATGAGGGGAACAACTACAAAATTTACGAAAATCATCAAAAATCCACGAAAATATACGAAAATACGAAAACATCAAGATCGAGTCACGACTTCAACGCATGGCGCGTATGCTGTAAAAGGTTGAAGACTGGATCCCTGGACATACTGGTGCAGAGTAAACCTTGCCTGGACCTCGTCGGTGACCGGAAGGTGGTGCATCGTCAGCATTACCCCGCTCGGCGTGATAGTTTCGCAGATAAGTGCTCATCCTTTGTCCTTCCTACCTACCTCAACTATTTCTAGTCAAAATTGCAAACAATTTTCTAGTAATCTCGTTAATATTTCAGATAAATTTGTTTGATAATCCCTCCACTTACGTACAATAAACATACAATTACGAAATCATCGTATTAATTAAATCGCAATTATTTCTACGCACCTACAACTTTCATATAAAAAATAAAAAATAAAATAAAATCTACCTGTCTAGCAAAAAGGTAATTAAGAATATTTGTAAATTCTTTGGTGGCCCATGTTTTGAACAATAATTTCATATTTAATTAAAACTTATTACGAAATACCTACATACCGATTAAAATTTTATTTCTGTTTAACTAAAATTAGTCGTATATTTTGTGCAACATAGTTGCACACCTAATAACGGTAAATCTCGATAAATTCATTGTTACAACGATTTGATCATTGTTTCGTTGTATTCAAGAGCTCTGCCGACTATTCCAGGTTTTGTCGACGAGGCGGCCGCTGTATCTAGCGCGCACGGTTACAAGTTAGCGGTGGCGATATCAGCTGTCCCCGGCTTTCCCTGAGCGGCGGAGCCACGATTACTGAGGAGCGTGAGATAATTTAAATTATAATTTATATTTTTTCTATACGTTTTTTGTTTTCATTAATACGTTTTTTGTTAAGCTTTCAATAATTTGCTTAAAGATGTCTACTGATAAAACCGATTCGGATCGATTAAAGAATTTAATTACTATGCGAAGTTCGATTAAAGGTCAAATTACTAAATTTAAAAATTACATAAATACGATGAATGAAACAGAAATTTCACAAATTGAATTAGCAGAATTAAATCTAAAATTAAGCAAATTTGAAAGTTTATCAGTTAAGTTTGATACCTTGCAAAATGAGATCGAGGTTTTAAGTCCAGAACGTTTGTCCGCGGAGATTGATGAGCGTGAAACTATTGAGCATAAGTTCATAGTCAACATAGCCCTTGCGAAAACTTTGATCGACAAACATAACGTTATCGAAATCGAACGGCGCCACTCTTTGGCAGTCGAAGCACAGTGCGTTCACGATCATCATGAATTAGGATTTAAATTACCGCAAATACAGATATCCAAATTTGATGGTACATATTTCCGCTGGCTTGAGTTTCGTGATACGTTTGAAAGCTTGATCCACAATAACGATCGCATAAAACCAATACATAAATATCATTATCTTGTTTCGTATTTGGAAGGAGACGCAGCTAGAATATTGTCGAACCTTGAAGTCTCTTCAGCTAATTACGAGAAGGCCTGGCAGCTTCTTGGAGAGCGTTACAACAACAAAAGGTTGTTGATCAATCAACATCTAAATTCTCTTTTTAATATTCAAGCGCACACGCGAGAGACTGAGAGTTCCTTGCGTTTCTTGGTTGATCACGTGACGAAGAACTTACGTGCACTGGCGAGCTTAGGTCAGCCTACGGACAGGTGGGACATATTAATAATATTTATGTTGTCATCTAAATTAGACAGCCGCACTCTTTTTAAATGGGAAGAGTATCGTAATACGCTCGATGACGTCCCAACTCTGAATCAATTTAATAAATTTTTAATTGATCGCGCTGATGTACTAGAATCGCTAAATAGAAACAAGTTCGAAAATAATTCTTCTAAATTTGTTCCGTCAACATCACGATCAGCTCCTCCAGCAACTACTAATAATAATAAATATGAACGGACTTCCCATGTAAAGTCATTTGTTAGCACCAATCACAATTCAAAGGCATTTGCTAACAACAATAAAAGCAAACCTTTGACCTTTGTTTGTATAATATGTAGTAATAATCATAGGGTATTTGAATGTCCTAATTTTAAGGCTAAAGACATTAAAGAAAGGTTGGCTGATGTGTCAAAATATAAATTATGCGCCAACTGTCTTAGACAAGGACACCCAGTTAGCGAGTGTCGTAGGGGTTCTTGCCGTGAATGTAATAAACGACATAATAGTTTACTGCATGACACACCTGTCAAAATCGATTCAGTTACAGTTAGTTCAACTATGTCATCGCTTAGTAGTTCTAACGTAAATAAAAATCAAGTGCTCTTGTTCACAGCGTTCATTGAAATTTCAAACCCTATTTCTAATCGTAAAGAAAAGGTACGCGCATTGTTAGATTGTGGCAGTGAGTCGTCATTTATAACGAAATCCTTAAAAGATAGGTTATCTTTGAAATCTAATCCAATTGACTGTCTAAAGGTCATAGGAATAGGCAATAATTGCACAAATAATGTAATAGAAAGATGTAATGTTCAATTAAACTCAATTAATAACGAGTTTAAAGTTATTTTGTCGTGTCTCGTGCTAGAAGAGATAACAAGTAACATACCTAAATGTCAAATTAACGTCGAAAGTCTCAAAATACCGAAGCATTTTAAATTAGCTGACCCCCAATTCAATGAGCCGGCACCGGTAGAAGTGTTGATTGGGGCAGATATATTCTGGGATATCCTTGGCAGTGAACAGCACTCCCTGGGTCCTAAGAATCCTAAATTGCGTAATTCTAAATTTGGTTGGATAATTTCTGGTCTTGTAAATACAGCAATTGCAGACACTAATATTCACTAATAAAGGCGGTTTTGAGCCCAAATGAACAAGAAGCGAAGCACTTCTTGGCTCAAACAATTCGCTTAAACTCAGTAAGGTTGAAATCTTTTCTTATTAGCACCTAATCTTATGAATGATTTTATTCTTGTATAGTTATATCAAAATTTCGTTTACAAAATCTACAGCAACTTAAAATAATACAAGTTAACTTATTTTAAGTTGAACTTATTTAACTTAAATAATTTAAATTAATCAATGTGTGCAAGCTAATATTCACAAAAAATGTCATTTAGTATTTAATCATTTAAACAGTTAGTGACTTAACTAAGTACCTACGTGTTCGTAAAACACTGAAGCGATTCGTATCGCATAGGGGCGAGCCAGTGGAAATATTTTGCTATAACGATCGTAATTCGGTGCTACTGTAAAAGAGTCAGCACAATCTTAAGACTAAATTGCGAACCTCTGTCTGATTTTGCAAGTCAGGAAGGCATTAAGTTTATTTTCACTCCATCGCACGCTCCTCACTTCGGCGGCATCTGGGAAGCTGGTGTCAAAGCCGCTAAATATCTAAATATAAATTAAAACGCGTCATAGGGAACAGTCACGTGACTTTTGAATAAATTTTAACTTTATTTGCGCAAGTGGAGGCGATAACTAACAGTCACCACTTGTGCCCCTTGTCATCCTCTCCTGACGACCTCCTTTCCCTCTTTCCAGAGCACATGCTTATCGGAAGAGCTTTCACGTCGCTGCCGATACCTGCACTGGAGAATTCAGAAAATTCTTCACAACGCTACGC
This sequence comes from Synanthedon tipuliformis, assembly GCA_947623395.1. NCBI lineage: Eukaryota > Metazoa > Arthropoda > Insecta > Lepidoptera > Sesiidae > Synanthedon > Synanthedon tipuliformis. The sequence continues at coordinate 6,192,786 of OX392431.1, read as the reverse complement.
ACACATCGAGAAAATTCGTCAGCATTTCGAAATTACAACAGAGAACCAAACCAAGAACCAGCAGAGTCAACCTGAACATCGGTGATTTGGTTCTCCTTCAAGAAGACGACGCGCCCCCTCTGTGCTGGTGGCTCGGATGAGTGGCACCCCTGTTCCTGGGACCTGAAGTCGTCGTCAAGGCTTCAGACGAAACTACAACTAAAGGCTGCGTTCGAAGACCTCTCGTTCGTCTATGTCCACTACCCACAGCTGATGACCTTCAGTGTTGAAAGACAGTCTTTCAACGAGGCGGGAATATGTTGCGGCTTCACGCCACATTTGCGGCTGATCTGTCGTAGGCGCTTATAAGAATAGCGGCGTCGAGCGAGACAGCTGCATTACGCATTGCATTCACTAAACAGCCATGGCGGCCAACACATCATTGTAAATTTCTATATAATAAACCAGTCAAAATACACGTATGGGTTTTTATTAATAAAGGCTCCGTTATGTTAAATACATAGGTACTCTTAGAGCCATTACGCACTGTCGACTGTAACTTAGTATAGTTTAAATAGGCGCTTACGCACTTGGTCGTCGGTCGCCCGGGCGACTCGACGACTCGCCACGTAGTGGCGACGCACAGGCGACTCACAGGCGACTCCTTGTCGCCGGCGACCGATAGAAGCACGGCTTCAAATGGAAGCATTCACACTGCGAGCAACTGTCGTAACGACCGGACGTCGCTCACGATTCACGATGACTTTCGATACCGATAAATTTATATTGGAAATACAATCCCGAAAATCTCTTTGGGATTTATCGAGTGAAGAATATTCCAATCGGGATTTACGTGGGTATTTTCTAACGTCTTCATAAAATATTTTAAACATCAAAAAAAATTTTTGATTAAAATTAATTTTAATTTAGTTAAAGAGTTATTTTGTTATGTCTTTAACAAGTCTCTACCAAAATAGAAAGTTATTTAACATTTAAAGTTTTGGGTTTCTATTCATAAATTAAATGCTTTAATTTATTTTAAAGGTCACGAGGGCAAGGGCTAAAGTTAGACACAGTCAGAATAAGCTAATTATGTAGATAGACTCGTTTTTGTGTCAATTTTATTAAGTAAACTTCTTTCAATTCAAACAAACAAACAAATATTTCCTCTTTATAACATTAGTATAGACAAACCGCTCCTGTCTGTCTGTCTGTCTATGTGTTCGCGATGATCTCAAAAGCTACTGAACACAAATGTAAAGAGCGTTAAACGAGGATTTTTTTTTATTTTTTTTTTATGTATGGGTTTGCTCTTGGCCAACAACCAGCCTATAAAGAAGTCTATAGAGAAGGTGTCCTATAATATAAAAATAGGTACACCACATTTTCATTGTGGTTTACTGTAAGGGGTTCGAACCCTGGACCCCTGACACGTACACGTACAGGCTATCACCACAACGACTCATCCATAGGGTTCGTCAAAAACTGTAGGGAAGAAAAGTGCTGGCATCCTTAACAAGAAACCATCTGTCGACAACCCTAACGAGACTTCGTCTAAGCGAGTAATTAAACGAGGCCGTACAAATCCTCAACTTGTATCAAATTTTCTCGTGTTATAAATTCTTAACGAGATTCAAACTCATGGAATTTTCCTACTGGAAACTTGATATTGGTATGTATTGTGATTTTTGTACTTAAGCGAATTTATGTATAAGTACACTGTTAAGTTATAACATTTCATTTAAGGCTTGTATTACGGTATTCAGTGTCGCCCACACGATTTAACCGGGAGCATTCACTTGAAACTTTGACTTGTTTTTAACTTAATGAGGCTATATTTTATCTGATGACAACATTACAGTCATAATTCTGTTATCATTGCAAGCATCGAAATAATATATAATTTCTTTGCAAGCAAATGCAAGAAATAAGGACTATTATATTACCCAACAAAACAAGGCTCGTCTATGATTTTATTTTATTAATTATGTTATAGTTCAAAGTATATTATCATTATGTTATGACCCTTAGAAGACGAGGGGAAGAAACCGCAACACATAGTCATCGATCTATACTTATTATGTACCTATAATATTTAGCTTGAGTCAGACACGAGTAGTTACTCAAATTATGGTAAATTATTGAGTTATGCTCCCCATGCCATGATTTGTAAAGAGAAATTTGACCTAATCATTCTCAAAATAAGATCTTAAATACATTGTGAATTCTTCATTATCCATACATACCATTGTGTACACAAGCGCTTATGCAACAAAACCCAAAGTGTGACACCCTCAATTGTATGTACTCGAGGTAGTATGGAAACTTGTGTCCAACTGTACTCGACTGTACTCGACTGTACTGTATTCACAAACAGCTCTACCTAAGTTAGTTTTACATAAGCATAGGTACGTACAGCTGGCAAGAAAAGTAAACCAGAAAATAAAAGAATGCGCTGTCAGAGCAGTATATTCTTTGACAGCGTATTAATTCCAAACTAATCCATACTTTTACTAATATTATAAGTGAAAAAATGTCTATCTGTCTGTCACCTTTTCACGGCTTGACTATTGGACCAATCACCATGAAATTTTGCATGTAACACGTTGTCAGAACGTTGTAGGACGACGCCCTGCGGCCAGATGGACAGACGTCCTAAAGACCTAAGTGGCGAGTCTTGGGAGAGGCCTACATCCATCAGTGGAGAGACACATGCTGATAATTCTATTGATAATAATGTCAGAGATACAGGAAAGGACACAGCTAGTGATTTCATAATTGTTCATTATATTTAACTAGTTCATTAGCACCATATTATTTCGTGCGTAATTAACATGAATGGAACAATCGCCAATTCTAGGTCACTGGGGACTCTAAACTCGGCATCTTCCTCTCTCAGAGGATCGCCTTATTGATTAATACTGCCAGTACTCTCGGCAGACCACCCCGGCTTCAATTTAATGGTTAGTCAAATAAATAACTCATATTTTAAATATTTTATGTAAATTCTGGTTGGTTCCGTAGCTTTGCTAGCTTAGAATTCGGTTTGCGAAGAAATTTCTAAACTCGATCTCAATAATGAAGGAAGAAGGATAGGTTTAAGCATTCCTCATTCATTCATAGAAACACAGCAGATCCTGCATACAGACACAACACAACCTGCATTATGCTGAGTTGGAGCCGGTTTTTTCTATATGTGACCTATTTATGTTTTTAAATGCCCTTTGCTACTTTGCTACAAATAAATATTAGGGCATCTGTTAAGTAGGCTAACCGTCATTTAAAGTCACCTGACACAGGGAATAAATTAGCTGATAGGTATACCTTTGTTTGTACGGTAAAAGTTCCAAACATTAAAAAGAAAATTCGAAAAGTTCGATAATCATCTTTTAACATTATTTTAACATATTGAACATAATCTAACAAGTTTCTCTAGCTGACTGTACTTTTAGTACTTACACCTCTGCAATGTCGTTTTTGTTATATAAAAATATTATTTCAAACATATCACAGTCTGCTCTAGCGAAAACATTTCGCATATTCTGCACTGTCCCAGAAAAATCGGACAGCGGAACATATTTTCCGGTGAGAAATGTGAGCATATTTATATTCGGATTTTCTTATGATATGCTCTAAATTCGGAAGGTGTATATTTTTGAAATGTTGGTATTTTATTTTTAATTTTCCTAGAGCTGGTTCGCTTGAATAATTCTAGAAATAATCTGTGGAGTGTTATTTTGTAGAGCGCAGTGTAAGCGGCGAATTCGTTTTGAGGATCAGATTAACTGATAAAATGTTTCAATCGGAATAAACGATTTTATAAGTGTAGATAATAATATTTTTTATTATATAAAATAAAAGAAGCCTAAATTTACTCCTTATAAGGTCAGCTCTTATTATTTCTCTTACTTATCTCTCTTACTCCTTATCTGTCAGTGAATGTCCCGTCAAAATCGGGCCAGAAGTTTCGGAGTTTCGAAACTATAACAAACAGATAGACAGTTGCAAGAATTTTTAATATTTTCATTTTAACTTTTTTTTTTATAAATGTAGCTTGAAACAATTTCCTAGTTTTCAAGTTATGGGCACATTAACATACGGAAGCATAATCTTTCTTTGTATATAAAGATTAACCCTTTAATCGGCAGAGTCGAATAGAATATATGCATACTTCCACACAGCACCATCTAGTTCCAAAGTAAGCAACTTAATGCTTGCATTATGGATACCAGACGGTTGATATACATACATTACTTTTTTTTGTAAATACATACATATTATAAATACAAAACATCCATGACTCGGGTACAAAGGTAAAATGTTAACACATAAACATTTGCCCCTAGCGGGATTCGAACCCGCGACCGCTTGGTTAACAGCTAGGGTTACTAGCCACTAGACCAAACGTGTCGTCGTATAGATAATGAAGTTTGACTTACGATGCCGTCTCCAATATTTCTGATGATGCAAGGTAAGAGCGCCGTGGAGCCAGTTTGTGACGTCACAACTGTATTGTTTTCGGTTCCGAAGTGCTTTTCAGGAGTGTGACTGAAGACATCTTCTAAGGGCGGAAATGACACCGTCAACTCGTTCTGGTCGGGTTTCAGTGACGGCAATGGTGGAGTGGGGCTGTGACCTGTGAAATTTCAATAAAATTTAGATATTATTTTTTTTGTTTCAAGTCTTATATCTATACTAAAATATTTTTATATTATTATTATTATTATTTTTTATTTTACTTTTCTTTTTTTTCTTTTTTTTGACATGAATATGTCTTTTCTCTGAGTTACCATGACGTAAATGAATTAATTATAATTTGTTCGTTTGTTTATATATATATTTTATCCCTGTTGACCATAGAAGGATTAAGGATAAGGGGAAAGAATAAGGATAAGGATAGGGATGGGGATAGGGATAGGGATAGGGATAGGGATAGGGATGGGGATAGGGATAGGGATAGGGATAGGGATAGGGATAGGGATAGGGATAGGGATGGGGATGGGGATGGGGATAGGGATAGGGATAGGGATAGTTTGTTCGTTTGTTTATATATATATATTATCCCTGTTGACCATAGAAGGATTAAGGATAAGGGGAAAGAATAAGGATAAGGATAAGGATAGGGATGGGGATGGGGATAGGGATAGGGATAGGGATGGGGATAGGGATAGGGATAGGGATAGGGATAGGGATAGGGACCATTTAAATCTTTCTTTTCATTTATGATATGAGACATATTCATGTCTACTGTGCCATCGAGAAGCCATGGCACTTTTTTTATTTTTTCTTTTTTTGTTTCATTTTTTTTTTCATTTTATTTTATTTATTATTATTTTTTATTAGGAAGCCAACACAGCATACAACAATCCATACACTTATTTAAATAATCTTTTATAATATTGTATACTTCATTTATAGGCTAACTCAGAATGCATTAAAAACCAACACTAGACATACAGTTGACGCTGTAAAAAAGCGATTTTCTAGCGATCGAGATTATATTAATACGCGAAAAATATATAATATGATCAATCCTTAAAGTGGATGAAATATTGTGTAAAAATTTCAAGTCAATACTAGCAGTATTTGAGTTTTTGAGTAATGAGTAAACCAACACAACATTTTTCTATTATTATAAAGATGTTAAAGAAGATTGTTCTCAATTCACTTTGCTCTTCAATAACATAGAAGAATTAACAGAAGCCCAAGAAATTTAATCCGAAAATGCATTAAGATCCAAGTTTACGGTAAATCCATCTAAAGAATTAATTAAACGGTGTTGTTTTAACGGGGCGGAATTATTTTCTGCGATTCCACAGTTTGGCCTGTGGTACAAGTTATAAGAGATACGAGTATATACTTTATTAATTTTAAAATATCCTAAAGGGACTACTTTTGGAAATATATTTTAGTTAAGTATTTATATTTTTTTATGGTTTTTAGTTTTAGGTAGGTTATATGTAAATATATACATATGTAATATTTATTAATTAAATAAATAAATCTTTATTAATAACATGCCTATGTTTTTTACTTCGGATTTGACTGTAAGTTTGAGATGCCAAAGAGACGTGCTGTCGAAACAAAAATCTGGCGAAACGAAAATCTGTCCAAATGGTAATAACCCGAAAAAACCATAGAAACATTACAAACACTATCTGTTTTCGATGTCTGTTTTTAATCCTATAGTATTTACACAGAAAACGGTATTTGTATATGTAAATATTTAGTACTAGCTAGAGCCCGTGTCCAAACATAAAAAATAAGTAAGCAATATAACGCTTGATTGATGATAATATGTGATACGAGACTTTTTTATAAAGTTAAAAAAAAATATTAAAATTAGTCTAAGTATTTTTTAGTTTATCTATTATAATTACATATAAACATACACAAAAAACTCTCTTTATAATATTAGAAGAGTAGAAGTGTGGATTATAAATTTAACGCTGGAAACTTTTCACTTGGACCAAAGTATTTCCCGAATAAAGGGTTACAGAGCGAGATTGGATGGTCGGAATATTTGTTTTTATTTGTCCAGAGGTTTTCTGGCCGAATTGAGAGCAGTTTATGCGACGGACGTCCCGCTGCGTTGCCATCACCGTTTTCAGACTCATTTATTTGTATGTATATGTTTTGACTTTAAATCTCCCCTGAAACAACTTTTGTACGCAGAATGTTTACACGAAGCGATGGTGCTTAACTTCAAATTGACTGTATTGTCAATAAAATAATTTTATTACTTACTCGTACTAGCTGTTACTATTTTTATGCCCAAACATTAATAAAATAATAATAACAAAAAAAATAATATTAACGAAATGTATGTAGGGTAAAAAAATATGTTAATTCTATTTATATACAATACTAGCTGTTGCACGCGACTTCGTCCGCGTAACTTTATAAAATATAGCTATAAATATGTTACTCGCTGATAATATACCTTCCCAAAAGTTAAAGAATTTTTCAAATCGGTACGGTAGTTTCGGAGCCTAATCAATTCAAACATACAATCAAATCTTTCTTCTATGTAATTATAGTAAGACGATCCGCCCCCCGGATGCTTTGATAGAAAAAGTTCGCACGGATGCAAATTTTTCTATAAATACTAATATTAAAGAAAAAAGATTTGCATTTTTGTTTGTAATGAATAAATGATTAGCTGATGTGTGTCCTTAACTTCGTACGCACGGTTTTCGCATGCTTCGTAATACGTTATTCGCTATAACTTTTTTATTTGTGAACCGATTGGAATGAAACAAACACTAAATGTACAAAGCTTTGACAATGTTACAATCCATCAATGGAAACTGCATTCAAATTTGCTAAGCTTACTTTGAAATTAGCGCGCTCAGATAAAGAGACAAAATTCTAGAAACTTATTTTTTTGACATTTTTAAATACATTTTTTTTATTTATTTTTTAAATATTTAATGTACAGACAATGCTTGTTTACGTTTTCATTATTATACTCGTATGTAGGTATAGATAAATACTTGTTAAATGTTATAACTATACATAATTTAGGATTAGATTTTATTTTAAATAAGCTTATTTTTAGTTTGTATTATAGATATGGCTTCGATATATTATGTATGTTAATTTATATTATATGTCATCATTTTTACGTTAATATCACAAATTATAGTTAAATAACACCTACGAAAAAGCCAATAAACATCGTGATGATATTCAGGTATGAGGTAGAATATTTTTAACCAATTTTTTTCGTCCCGTTTTATTAAATTCGCCCCTCTAAAAACGTGGCAACAGCTGCTCGCCGCTGTTGCAATATTTCCGTATAAAACTTTAAATACAAACACTTTTGTGAAACTGCGAATCCCACGCCTTGTTTGCACTCTCCACACTTTTTGCGAAAGTTTCTCGCCCCGCTCTGTTTCATAACGTTGGATTTTGGGGTTCCACTTAAGCATGCGAATATTAATCTCTTTGCCAGCATTGTTTAATGCTGGCATTAAACATAACTTAAATACTTACATTTAAGTTTTATTTTCATTTATTAAAACACTAGCTGGCGCCCGCGACTTTGCCCGCGTGAAAAAAGTAGCCTATCCTGTGTCACGTACGTCTAAATGTTTATCTACAAAGTTTCATGAAAATCAGTTAATTCGTTTAAGAGTTATGGAGGGACATTCATATATACATACAGAAAAAAATCTAAAAATCTTCAATTTAATTTCAGTATCATGTATAGAGCCCATAAACACTATATCTCTGAAAAAAAATTAACTTACTCCATGACCAACCCTTACAGAATTATTATTAGTATTGATTTTATGAAATGAGGCGTATTTCCGAAGTGATTTCGTCTTTTACCTGTCTAACCGAAGGAAAGTATATTTTATCAATTGTTGTCTATGAGGAAATAAAATGGCGAATGTGTTGCCTATTAAAATATGCTCAAGTATATCCATATTATTATGTGATGTTATTTAAAAAAAAACCTAGTGGTTTCTCTTACACTGCACAGTAATTCTCTGTCGCATATGTTTGCTTGCACCTATTGTCTATTGATAAAATTAAAGACAAAATAAACAATATTGACCTTCTCCAGCGCCGGTGACGGTGTGGATGAGTAGCACTACGACACACAGACACCGATGTCCCTCCACCGTCATCGCGGACGACACGGCTACTATCTGAAATAAGGAAATAAATCATTTACTATCCTGTCAAACTTTCTAGTCACTTTTAACCCTCGAGGCCCGACGCAAAAGAGGGGTTTCATAAGTTTGAAAGATATAATAGAATAAGAGAAATCTTTTATATCATAAAAATAAGAAATATTTTTTTTGTATTGAAAAAATCACTATTTGAAAGACACTTCATCACATATATAATATTAAGGCTAAGTTCCCTAATTAGAACCTGCCCAAGTCTGGGCGCGTCAGTTTAATACTACCTACGTAAAAGAAAATATGTGAATTTTTAGACTAGAATTTCATAAAAGTTCAGAACAACATCAGCTTTGTTTCTTATTTTTTGTTGAGCGAGTCTCGAACTAATTAGTCTACACACTTGTTTTGTTTCTTTTTAAACTTCGTTACTTAATAATGAGCCTCTCGTGCCTTTACCTTTCATATTACTAAGAGATTGAGGAAAAATTTACTACATTTTCTTTCAATTTATTAATATCATTATCATCTCAGCCACTGAACGTCCACCGCTAGAAATAGGTCCATGGTTTTCCAATAAGACCAGTCAGGAGCAGCCTGGATCCACCGTCGAACCACGGCCCTTAACAGATCGTCTGTCCAACTTCTCAGTAGACATCTTGCTGGTCTTACTGGTCTTGCTGGGTCTACGCTGCATCTACGCGTTTTTGCTACGCATCTATGCTACGCGTCTACGCTACTCGTTTATGCTACGCGTTTATGCTACGCGTCTACTCTACGCGTTTATGCTACGCGTCTACGCTACGAGTCTATACTACGCATCTACGCTACGCGTCTACGCTGCGCTTGCTGCTGCGTGGCCTCCACTCGAAAAACTTCTGGCACAAGTGGCTCAAGGCTATCCATACTATGTGTCCTGACCACAAACACTTTAGCTTACTGATCAGCTGGCTTTATGTCGGTAACTTCTTATTTCTGTTTGATATTAATGTCAAGAAGAATTGATATTTTAAAAAAAACAGTTTTTTATACCAGTATACCAGCACACATACTGTTATTTCACGATGGTCTTTTGTAAGGGGGTTTTGTATGTTCTGCTACTGCTTAAAGTCTAAGAACTTTTATCTATACTATACTAGAGCTGAAGACTCGATTGGTTTACAATACGTAGTAAACTCAGTAGTAAAAATATTCATAAAACAGTCGGACATTCTCGTTCACAGAAAAAGAATAGTATAAAAATGCACCGTGCTACTGACCGAATTGGCACGGGGCAGTCAATGCCATTTGCGCTTTTCCAAGCCAAATTTTTTTCCAATGTAAAATATTCACTTTATTTACGGGTTCGCGAAAAATATTTCATCTTTTTTTTTCACAAATTGCAGATTAACATTCGTGAAATGTTCAAATGTTATATACAATATTAAATTTGGTGTAACGTTCTTTGTCGCTCCTAAACTGCTGAACCGATTTGGATAAAACTTCGTAACTACTTATATGTAATTTGGTCCAACAAAACATAGGACAGTTTTTATTTTACATTTGCATTTTTTTTACCCACCAAAGAAGCAAATCACTACGAATTTGTTTCCATACAATTCAAACTAATTTTTTCAATTGGCTAAAAGCAATAAGAGTCAGAGCTATAATTGTTCTTCCATTTAATGAATTATTAACATCAATTTGTATACCCTACAAAATAAATTGCTTGTCGGGTAATAATGATTATTTACTTTGATTGAAAGACGTTGAGAGTTGACTCTAACATAAAGGGAAACGAGCTAAAATTACTCCTTTTCTATTGTGTTTTGAATTGATTGTTGTTCTTGACAGTAGCGGCAGATTGTAAACAATTGTACCGTCCAAACGCCACAGTATAAACTAAAGACAGTAGTTCTTCACTTATTTATTTTATTAATAGCTGAACCCGACGACTCTTCGCTGTGACTCAGTCTTATATTAACTCGGCTGCCACAACAACAGCTAACTCCCACATTAAATGTGACAGCGGTTCTCGTTGGCGAGTGAGTTCTCCTCGCTTCCGGCAGATGGCGTCGTAAAAAAAAGCTGTGTAAATGGTCGGCACCGCGACCATAGAACCATAGGCTTTGTGTTATAGGCGACGGTAGCCGCCTACCATCAAATGATCCATCGGCCTTTCTATACAATGTAAAGTAGAATTAAATTCATGAAATTACCTACTGTCTTGTATCTGTTGTGTCAGTGTGGAATGATTAATAGATTTGTGTTCCATAGAAATTATTTCCAAAGGAGTTATCTTAGCAAACACACTCTTGACTAATAGATCAAATATAAGGATGCATAGGGTACAAGCGTTTAGCAGTAAAAAACTATGTAGGCATCAAGTGGACCGTCAGCCTGCCTTCCAACCTTAATAATATATTTAAAAAAAAATAGAAAACTGTTGGAGAAATTTGTTATATAAATTGTATATTAAAACCTTCCTTGTCTAAAGGTTTTCCATTATCTAATTAAAATTAAAATTAAATAAATTATTTTTTTTTTCATATAAAATTCCGTAACAAATTACCTACATATATAATTATACTTACCTAGCTGATTGTGTTTTTCGCATAAAAATCCGCTGCATATAGGAATTAGCAGACGCGGAAATAGACTTCAAATAATATCTACTATTAACAAAATTTAAATATAAATTTAAATTTTACTTTTTACAACCCCCTCGTTAGGATGTGTCGACAATACAATGACCTCCTGCTTAACCATGGTGATAAAGTTGACATATTCCAAAATAGTATAACTAAATTCATTGTGGCTGCGAGTGTATTTAAATAACTTAAATAAATGTATGTATATGTTTGTGTGTGTATGTGTATGTATATGTGTGTATATACGTATATGTGCACACATGTATCTTGTTTTTTTCTTTTGTTTCGTTTTAGAATCATGTATGAAACACTGTTTTGTTTGATCATGCTGTGTACACATAGTTTAGGCCGCTGTCTAGCTCACTTCTGTGTAATTGTATATATTCAATGTATTTATTGTCAGTATCCTGTTTTGTGTACCTTATTAAATAAAAAGAAAAAAAATATGATAAATAACGTTACATGTTTAATTTCACAAGGAATCAAATAAATTTACAAACCTTTTGATAGGTTAATTTACAAACCTTTGTTACGTTAGCGATAATAAATAATTATTACTCGAGCAATTCTCGTCAATAAATCAATTTTCTGTTCAATGCCAATATCAATAGAGCCTTTATTTGCGTGCACTCGATTATTATAATACACTTTCAAAAGCCAGTGTGCAATTTGTGTTAACACTTCAATGAACTCCACTGTGATTACTTATATTACTATAGTTACAGTTTCAGCTATAGGTACTATAACGACTACACTCATAGTGAAAGATATAAAGTCATATCTACTCGCGACTGAAGTAGCACTTGCTTTCATCTATACTCATACTAGCTGGTGCCCTCGGCTTCGTCCGCGTTCTGGATGACAGGTACTCTATGTCCTTTCTGGTGTCCCAGACAAAGTGTATGCAAGATTTCATGGTGATAGGTTCAGTAGTTTTTGCGTGAAAGAGTTACAAACATCCATACATCCATACAAACTTTCGCATTTATGATATTGGTACGGAAGTACGGATTATTAAGAGAGAAAATTTGTATTATAAATACAAAACATACAAAATGTTTGTAATGAATAAACTCAAAAACTACTGGACCGATTTTGAAAATTCTTTCATATATAGAAAGCTACATTATCGGCTAGTAACATAGACTATATTTTAAAAATGTACGCGGGCGAAGTCGCGTGCTACAGCTAGGCAGCACCAAGTAGTCTGCGTGACACCCAAATCCTCAGCTATTTACAGCAGATTATAATACTTATAATTTTAATTATAGCTTTCCCAAAGAATAAAAAAAAATGTTTATTAACAGTTGTAATAAACATTTGTTTGTTTATGTAACAGTTAGAAAATTATTTTTTACAAAACTATGATTGAAGACTCCTTTTAAGCGGAAGCCTGTGCCAGGAGCCTTCGCTCTTCCATAAAACCTAGTAATAATATAATGTATACCTAATTTTTTTTATAATAATAATAATATATTATATATAATTTTTTAAACAAGAAAAAATAGGTTAAATATTTTTTTTTATAAACTAAAAAATGTATCTAACTTCTCCACTTCAAGTTTCAAGAAAATGGTATTTAAGTGCTATATGGTTGAACATCAATACAAACGGAGGCCACTTTCAACGCCCGCACTAACAGTAAGTTAAGTCAGCTATAAAATTAAGTTCAACCTGAACTGTAACCTATGTGCTAAGCAATATGGTTGAATATGTTACGGACTTAAGTTATGTTGTTTGTCTCGCAAAAATGGAGACGTTGCTTTGTAGGACAACTGACAAAGGCGAAGTGCTTTTCTCAATAGAAATAAATTAATTAATGCCAAAATGCCAAATGTTTTGGATGAAAGGGACCTTTATTAGAAATGCCTTAACTACTGAACAGATCATTATGAAATTTTGATACAAACTTTCAGGGACACAGAAAAGTTCATCCATACTATAATATTATAAACTAGCTGGTTCCCGCGACTTCGTTCGCGTTCTGGATGAAAGGTACCCCTATGTTCTTTCCAGAGTCCCAGACAACGTGTATGCAAAATTTCATGGTGATCGGTTCAGTAGTTTTTGCGTGAAAGAGTTACAAACATCCATACTGATGTGAAAGTAACTCTCTCTGTCTGTCGGTCTGTTACCTTTTCACGCCATAACTACTAAACCGATCATTATAAAATTTTGCATACACGTTGTCAGGGATACAGGAAAGGACATAGGGTACTTTTTATCAAGGGATCATTTAAAAAAAACTAACGCCTGGCCTAACTAAGCTATTATTATGAAATTTTGCATATAATACATGTTGTGGTTTTTGGACACAAAAAGTGTACAATTTTTTAATTTTTTTTATTAGAGATGGGTTTGCTTTTGCCCAACAACCAGCCATGTGGCAAGGATGAGGCCTACGATAGAGCGAGCTCACCCAGAAGATGCCTATTCACTCGAACCTTGAAAAGATTCGAAAAAAAAAAACGAAAAATTGAAATTCGTTTAAACACTTATAATAAATAGTATTTTGACATTGGACAATTTTGGTCCTTTCATTGTTGCTAAGATATATTTAAAGATACATGTTAAAACAAAAGGGCAAAGTTACAATGTCCAATAAAATGGTGTTCACCTTTACATTCAAGTTATTTACAAACCAAAATGAAATAGCGGTCCCTAAAAGGGATTTATCCTTTGAATCCTATAAAGGTGTAAATTGTCACTGATACCGGGAGGGCCTTAAAGAATTTACGGACCCAAGGCAGTTTGGTAGGCCGGCGAAAATTGCGGAATGTTCTACGGACAGATCTGGAAATATCTCCAATACATATAAATTGAATTAAATTAAAATTGAATTACCATTTCATGAATAAAATAAGTGTTTTTTGTCAGTTGAAAACTTAATTTTAAATCTTAATATATAAAAGGCGATGTGTGTATGTATGTATGAATGTATGAAATTTATATGTATTATATACAAGCATAGTACATAAAATACCAATCTAACATGTTGTGAAAGGTTGTGTATACCTGTCATTGGAATTCACATCAGACCAGGACCGAATGTAAAATTGTATTATTGTATTGTATTGTTGTGTCTTCTGTTGGTGTACCTTATAAATAAATAAAAATAAAAAAATAAAAAAAAAATGTAATCTATATTTAATATATAACCTACCTAAAACTAAAAACCTTAAAAAATATAATATAATAACTAAAATATATTACCAAAAGTAGTCCCTTTATGCAAGGTTTCGAAGATACTGGCAGCATTCCACCTTTGAATTGCTAGACTAATTCTTTGTCCGAGGTAGCTGCCAGCTCTTCGGTCTCCCGTGGTGTCGACCAACCTTTTTGCTATTTCCTTAAAAAAGCTTATAGCGCTAGAACCCCACGGACCAAGGGTCTCATACGAGTACATGTATGTATGTATGTATGTATGAATTATGTATTTATGTGTGTGTGTGTTTGTGTATGTATCTATGTATGCATGTCTCTTATAGACTGCAAAATCGCTGAACCGATTTTGATGAAACTTTCAGACAATCTTCAGATTAGTCTAGCGGGTGTTCCTGTGAAGTTTGGTAGCGATCGGACACGGACGAAGATGCGGGCAAAAACACTAGTTACTTATAAATTTTGTTAGATAAAATATATTTTCCTTAGGTATGTGTTTATCTTTATTATTATGCTAATAGGAATATGAATATGCTATGCTGTCTCAATAGATAGAAGTAACAATTGGTGTGCATTTGCATCTTCACGATGTACAAAATGGCAACATACTTGAATTTTAATTCTATTCACATTGATAATAAACCGACAATTTCTCAATTTAAACTCAACTATCAACTATTTGTCTTCAAAATAATCCAACCAATCAAACCGTGTATATCAACTGTGAATGTCTCTGTAATCAACTGATTTATTTCGTTAACTACTACACTTATTCATTTAAGTGAAAGGTGCTACTAATACAGGTTCGGTAGAGCAAATCACTCGGTAAATCCGGCAGCAGTTCGACCTAAAATCCGATTAATTGTGTACTGGCAACACGAAACGAAGCAGTGACTGATTGGAAGCCAACTCGAAACCTCGTTACTGCGCAGAACTCTATTATACGCTAGCCAAGCTACCGCAGAAGCTCTTGTTCCAAAAATAACATCGGGTCTTCTAGTCCACATACGCTTATGATCGCGAGATGAATCTCCGCGATCAATCTGGCGACTTTTCACTGCATGTCGTAAGGTGAGTAAGGTTTATAGCAGGAATTGATTGGATGTTTATTATTGACGACACGTTTGGTCTAGTCATCTAGTGGCTAGTAACCCTAGCTGTTAACCAAAGGGTCGCGGGTTCGAATCCCGGTAAGGGCAAATGTTTATTATTAAATATGTTTTATAATATGTATGTATTTACAAAAAGAAGTATAGTATATCAACTGTCTAGTCTAGTAAGCATTAGTTGCTTACTGTGGAACTAGCTGGTGCTGTTCCGCAGCTGGAATTCATAAAGATAGTACATAAGTACATAATAATACATAATAATAATAATAAATAGTACATAATAATACATAGTACCTAAGATAGGTAGTGGACAGTACATTCGCCCACATATTATACAAAGCTAATCATATAAAACCTTAAAATTTAAATTTATCTTCGATTCCCTGAAACATTAATCCAACATACACCTTTTAACCCATTTCAACCCTTGTCATTTTCAATATTGTGTGAAAAATCTAATTATTTTTGAAAGGAGTTCGATTCTGACCAATAGCATCAAATTACTTATTAGCGGAATATAAAGGGAGCATGGAATTCTGACATAGTCGATTTATTTGCCACATTTCTTCTTTTTCTTCATCTTTCTTCTTTTCTTCTTTTTCGCCATCTCTCTTTTTTTTCTTCATTCCTTCATTTTCCGTAAGCATACTCTACAGAGTGTATTTTCTCGTTTGGTTCTATGTATGTAATCTGGCGATATTCACTCCTGTAATATGCACGCCCGACTAAACTGACCAACCTGTTGTAGATCCTAACTAATTATGTATCATTAAGCTAATTGCATTGACCAAACAGTTAATCGTTACCATTAACGCAAGCCACCGAAATGCGGTCAACAATTTATTAGCTACAACGCATTTATTAGCATTTATTATATTTATGTATTTTGGCTAAAACGCAATGTCTTCGATCAGAGTAACAGAATTGTAATAAAAGGCGGGCGGTGGCAACAGACTAAAATATTTATTATCAACATACACCAGGGTTCACACAACACAGTATATGTATACTAGCATCCACACAGAGTACATCCATATAACACAGAGGCTCGACTATTAACAGACTACTTTAATTTTGTTACATTTAACAAGAATAACCATGTAATACTTTACACTCATGTTTTAGTAACAGAATAACATATTTTTAGTGCCTCTTTCACCAACTACAAGTAAAGTGTTGATTATTTACTTTTAGAAATATTTTTATGTTTTATTAAATTATGCACTCGGTTTAGTGCATCCTTCGATGGGCGAATTTTATTTAATATTTTCTTTTTAATGTTTGGGACTTTTACAGTACAAACAAAGGTATATCAGCTAAATTATTCCCGGTGACAGGTGACTTTAAATGACGGTTAGCCTACTTGAGAGATGGTGAAAGAGGCCCTTTCAGTTACCTACAAATTTAAAAGCTGTTCTGGTGACCGCCACCATACTATAAGGTTGTGATGAGACGCTTAGTGACGACAAATGAGTACTTTGACAGTAAAATTACTTGAAAAATAAAAAATGAGGAATATAACGCCTGTTGAGTAGTTAAAGCGTGAAAGGATAACAAACAGACAGACAGAGTTATTTTCGCTTCTAAAATATTGTAATCTTACTCTTTCATAACATTCGTTCTTATAAACATTTTGTTTGAATGTTGAAAAGTGTAAACATTGGCTCCAAAGTTTGTCAAACTCTGTCGTTGTAACATACGGAAACTTCGGTAACAACATGGAATATGTAAGTAGTCTGATGCAATTTTTGTCAAACACATGCCACCCCATGCCAATATAGCGCCCTCGTGGCGAAGTTTAAATAACAATTTCGTATCGAAATCTCGAGTGTTTGATACCACGTAACCAGAGAGTATGAAACTGCGAAGCAGAGTTGAGGGCCTACTTGAAAGTAGTCTACAATTGAGTATAGATTTTAGTAATATTCTATACTAGTTGTTGCCAGTGAGTTCATCTGCGTTGAAAATTAAAAAAATATATATTAGATACTAATATTATAAAGAGAAAAGATTCGTATTTTTTATGTTTGTGATGAATAAACTCAAAAACTACTGGGTCAATTTTTAAAATTCTTTCACCTTTAGAAAGCTATATTATCAGTGAGTAACATAGGCTATATTTAATAATATACATCGATGATAAAGTTACACGGGCGAACTCGCGTGCAACATATAGTAAGTAATATAACCACAGATTAAATAATAGTTACTATCGTAAATATAACGCTTGACTTATAACCTCTTGTTGGTATAATACTTTGCTAAATGTGAAAGTAACTCGGTCTGTCTGTTACGTTTTCATGTACTACTACTAAACTACTAAACTGATCATCATGAAATTTCTTATAAACGTTGCCAAGATACACGAAAGGACATAGGGTACCTTTCATCCAGAAAAATAGTACCGTTCTAGCGAGGTCAAGCGTTATATTGCCTCTATGTTTGTTTTTTATTTTTCAACGCGAACGAAGTCGCGGGCACCAGATATATAATATATTATATAGATTATTATAGTCTGTGCTGGGCTTAAAAAGAAATTTCCAATTAAAAATGCAATATATAACCTAGTCACTACAAATTTCTCGTACTTTTTGCTCAAATATTTTTACTCAAGAGAGAGACAGTGAGAGCAAGTATATTATTTTTATTATGAAACATAATATGAAAAAAACATACAAAGAATATCAGCTAAAATAAAGAAACATTTCCAGTTTGCGAACGTAATACGTAAGTATTCCAAGTTGCTCCGACATCGGGATTGGCTAATGACATTTGTTGGCAAAGTTACAAGTCGAATCTTTCGCGCGAAGTCAGGAACTGGATTGAAGGCGAAGAAATAGTGAATCTGATAAGGAATTTCTTTTTTCTACGCGTCAACATCAACATGAATATATTAACGAGTCTCACAAAACTGCAAACAATAAAATATTTATAACAAAAATGGTCACAATGAGAATATAGTCTTCTTTCGCTTAAAATTATTTCGAACGGGTTTATTAATTAAATATATTACATACAACATACATGCATACATACATACATATATACATACTAATATTATAAATGTGAAAGTAGTTCTGTCTGTTACCTTTTCATGCCTTAACTACTCAACGGATCATCATGAAATTTTGTTGTCAGGGAGGTTTATTCCCAGACATAGGATACTTATTATCTAGAAAAAATATAGGTATATTATGCTCTTAATATATGCTCTTAAGGGATCAACTAAAATAAAATAAAAAAAACTAACGCCTGGCCAAAGTGTTAGCAAGAATATGCTCTTCGACCTAATTAGTTCTAAAACTTCATCTACACTTACTTTATTACAGGCAAAACATATCGGTACCATTTTGGTTCCTTTCATAAGTCCTGTAAATTGAAAGTACTGAAAATTGTCAGAGGAAATGAAACAAAAATTAAAGAAGTGAAAATGTTATTTTAAATATTATTCCTTTTGCCTCTATTAACGTGTCTGGTGATTTCCGGACGGACGGACAAAAAAGACCGGATATGTCCGGACGGTTTGTAAGCCCAGTCGAGGGTGACTTCAAAGGCTTGACAAAATATCAAAAAACTCGAAGAAGCCGGGAATAGCTAGTATTGCAAGGGATTGAAGGGATTGAATTTGATTGTTTGTTTGTATTGAATAGGCTCCGAAACTACTGGAATTTGAAAAATTTTTTCACTCTTGGGAAGCTATATTATCAGCAAGTAACATAGGCTATATTTTATAATTACGATTTTATAATTTCATATTTTATAAGTTACGCGGACGAAGTCGCGTGAAACATCTAGTTTATAATAAAATCGTAAACTAGCCTTCTTTGAACATTAAATATTTTTTCAAAAAACACAGATATCAAAAAAAATTTTTGTCTGTTTGTCTATGCGTTTATGAACGCTAATCTCAGAAACGGCTTGACCGATTTTAATTCGATTTTCACTAATGTATCTAGTGATAAAAACCTAGATTAAACTATATGATAAATTTTATCCTAAAAAAACGTTTGGGATTTTCAAAATTCGAACTACAAAGGAGACGAAGTTGCTGGCTTTATAGACGAAACAAATTGTAATTTTATATTTTTGTTTGTAACGAATAAACTCAAAAACTACTGGACCGATTTTAAAAATTCTTTCACTCGTAGAAAGCTACATTATCAGCGAATAACATAGGCTATATTTTATAAACATACAGGGCTGAAGTCGCGTGCAACAGCTAGTTTCGAATAAACTAGCTTCAGTTAACCTTGTGTATGGCTTTAACGACATAAGTATGTATCCATTTAGAAGCTTCGGCTATTACCATAAAGTTTTATGTTCACGAGTGTGAGTATATATTTATTGTGAAGACGTCATTGTGACGTCCGTTTGTGTTGTTGCCAACGAGACAAAAGTTGTACGAATTGTCTATACTTAGTGTCGCAATATTATATGAATCTATAAACGCGATACGAAACAGTAGAGTAAAAACAAATCAAGTTAAGCTATTCAAGTTAATTATCCGTACTAATCCTACTATCCTACTAATATTATAAATGCGAAAGTTTGTTTGGATGTATGTATGGATGTTTGTAACTCTTTCACGCAAAAACTGCTGAATAAATTTGAATGAAATTTTGCATACACGTTGTCAGGGACACCAGAAAGGACACACCTTTCATCCAGAACGCGAACGAAGTCGTGGGCACCAGCTAGTATTATAAATGCGAAAGTTTGTATGGATGTATGTATGGATGTTTGTAACTCTTTCACGCAAAAACTACTGAACCGATCACCGTGAAATTTTGCATACTCGTTGTCTGGGACTCCAGAAAAGACATAGGGTACCTTTCATCCAGAAAAAAAGTACTGCTCCCGAGGGATTATCTAAAATTAAGGAAAATAACTCCTGGCTAAGTATAATAGGAATAACGATGTCAGGCTATATATTGCTTTTTCAACGCGGACGAAGTCGCGGTCACCAGCTGGTATTATCTAAATTTTATATGTGACTAGCTGGTGCCCGCGACTTCGTCCGCGTTCTGGATGAAAGGTACCCTATGTCCTTTTTGGAGTCCCAGACAACGTGTATGCAAAATTTACAACGCCATCTAGGGAATTCTGTTTGAAGCAATGTAGTACTCTAATTCATCTAATCTCACTTCGAATAATGGAAAAAGTCTGTTAACAGATGGCACTGCATGTTAGTTATAGTTTATAAAATTACGTGTTAATAAAATTAAAGCTGCTGCCCGCGACTTCGCCCGCGTAACTTAGTAAATTATGTACTTAAACCTTCCTCGAGAACCACTCTACCCATTAGTGAAAACCGCATTAAAATCCGTTGCGTAGTTTTAAAGATCTAAGCATACAAAGGGACATAGGGACAGAAAAAGCGACTTTGTTTTATACTATGTAGTGATGATTAGTTGTTTACACTTACCTAGGAAGACAAACAATACTATAGTAAAGTTAGAGGAATGCAAGTCTTTATCTCTTATACTTAATCCTTGTATTATGGTCTACAGAGTACTACCAATTATACTTATATAGTCTTTGCTACAGAGCACTTGTAGTACATATGGCTTGCTTATGTTATAGGCGATGGTAGCCAACAAGTGGACTGTCAGCCTCATATCTGTTGAAATTAATGTCTTACCAAACTAGTAATTAATTGTGGACAAAAAGTACAGAACTCCGCCTTTAAACTACTCAACTCACATATTATAAAAAGTGGATGTTATTGTCTGTCTGTTACTCCGCTAACTTCATCTAAACTGCCCAACGGATTTTCCGTAATTGAAACAAAGAAATAGTGAAAACAATGTACCTAAAGTATTTAATTTTCGGAAAAAAAAATCCACGCTAAGTTGGGTATATAAACTATATGTTGCAAACATATAGTACCTATATGTTTGCAAATGCTGCTCTTAATTTATTGAAAACTTTGCGTTTACTCTCTATCCAATATTATTAAGAAGTCAATGTCCTGAGGAAACTTGTTTCAAAGTTATTTTAGTCGCAAAGTTGTTCGTAAATATTCTTTTCATTACCAACTAAAATAGAAATCACTACTCAAGCAACTCAAAAGAGAGCTGAAGGAAAATAATTCTTGAGATGTCGCAAAATACTTAATTTACGAACCTCACTCAGTTAAATCTGGCATTCCGCCATTTTGGTAAAGACATTATACTTAATAAAGGCACTTTTACACATGAAATTTTCTATTTTACTACTGGCCGCAAGATTGTAGTGATTAGTGTCAAGATACGGCGGAACCACTAGGAATTCTAGGAAACATGCCAACCGCGCAGAGAGGTTCCCACTGCCGAGTGAATGTAATAAGCTTTTTGTGTTTCAGTACAATTTTCTGTCGTTCCACTAGAATATTCTACAATTGTTACCATTAGAAACTAGATTTCTTGTGTGATTTCTTATATCCATACTAGTCCATAATAATATTGTAAATGTAAAAGTAACTCTGTCTGTCTGTCTGTTACATTTTCACGCTTTAACTAGGTACTCAACCGATCATCATGAAATTTTGAAGCCACACATTTCCAGAGATACAAGTATGGACATAGGATATCTGTACCTACTTTTTTCTGGATTAAAGGTCCCTATGTCCTTTCTTGTATGCAAAATTTTATGTTGCTCGTTTGAGTAGTTAAGGCGTGAAATGGTAGCAGACAGACAGAGTTACTTTTGCATTTATAATAATTATTATAAATGCTATAATTATTATAATTTATTATAAGCATATTTCGCAGTCATCCATACTAATAATTAATTAATTAATTTTAATTTAATTTAATTATTACTAGCTGGTGCCCGCGACTTCGTCCGCGTTCTGGATGAAAGGTACCCTATGTCCTTTTTGGAGTCCCAGACAACGTGTATGCAAAATTTACAACGCCATCTAGGGAATTCTGTTTGAAGCAATGTAGTACTCTAATTCATCTAAAAGTTAACAGATGGCACTACATGTTAGTTATAGTTTATAAAATTACGTGTTAATAAAATTAAAGCTGCTGCCCGCGACTTCGCCCGCGTAACTTAGTAAATTATGTACTTAAACCTTCCTCGAGAACCACTCTACCCATTAGTGAAAACCGCATTAAAATCCGTTGCGTAGTTTTAAAGATCTAAGCATACAAAGGGACATAGGGACAGAAAAAGCGACTTTGTTTTATACTATGTAGTGATTTACTAATATTAATTAATTAATTATCAATTTAATGATAATAATTTATTTTATTTAATTTACTAATAATTAATTAATGATTAGTATGGATGATTGTTATAAAACTATGTAGTTAAAAAAGTACAGCATCAAATACTAGTCAACATGTTTGACGGTGTGGAAGAGCAAGCGATAAGTTGAGCTGATTGAGTAAATTGAGTCTGCAAATACTCAATTTCCTCAGCGAAATGTATTAATTAAAACTGTATTGTAGCAGGTATTGTATTGTAGTCGCTCGTATAGAAATCAATCGGCATTACTGTTCGAGATTACCGTTTGTGAGAAAGTAGCTTTACTTCGTAGTTGTCGGATTTTGAATTGCTTCGACTGTTCGCCTGACTTCCGGTTCAGTAAGCTTTTGTGTTATGTGATCATGTGAGTGTACAATTCTATTTAAGTTTCAATCTATATGTAGGCCTAGCGGTCTCAACACATCATTATTGTTCAATTTAATTATATATTCATTCAACGATATTTATTATGTCGATACATTACAAATTAACAAATGGGACATCTGATTCAGACGTCCGGCGTCTGTGTTTCCTAGCTCATATAATAAAAAAAAATTAAGGTCTGTTTTTTTCATCTTCTGTGTTAGCAGCTCCATCGTCGGCCTCGTTGTTCCTGCACGGCTAGATGCTTGGCCATCACTATCATTACATATTATAAAACAAAGTCCTCTGCCGTGTCAGTCTGTCTGTCTGTCTGTCCCTGTCATATTTAAAACTACGCAACGGATTTTAATGCGGTTTTCACTAATGGATAGAGTGGTTCTCGAGGAAGGTTTTATTACAAAGTTACGCGGGCGAAGTCGCGTGCAGCAGCTAGTTATGAATAAAAAAAAATCAAAATATTTATCTTTGAATTAATTAATTAAATTAATTAATTAATTAATTAATTTGACTTTGAATATCAAAGAAATGGCGTTAGTTTCGTCGCCTTTTTGACTTCTTAGAGTCAAATTAAAACTGTATTAAAATTCAGTGTATAATAGACAAAAAACTTTGGTTTTTAACCTTATTAATTAAGTTACGAGTAAGTTCTTTAATAAAGTTTAAATCTGCCTTTGTTCCTTAAAAAATATATATTTAAGATTTTTTACAGTTCACGTGTATACACCTGAGATGAGTTAAACAAGTCACTACAAAACAACGAATACTTATTTTCTCAGATCCTAAGATCCGGACGTTCTAAAGAATAATACAAAAGGACTGACTCAAGCAAAAAAGACATACTGATCCTGACATAAATGATAGAATTTCTTAAAGTATTTTCTATTAGAATAAATCAGTCCTCGTTGTTGGCTACTGAAACCGTACAAAGGGAGGAAAATCCGTAATGTGTCACACAGAGCATCGCTTAATTTCGCTCCACTGACTATTGCCAATCGCTGGAGAATCCGTCAAACAATTTGTTACAATGTTTGAGTTGGGATGTTTTTCAATCTCACCTGAAGATTTCGACATAGTGTTTGTAAAAATCGGTGTGGAAGCGTTAAATATTGTTTAAATAAAATATATTACGCACGCATGGCTCACAGACCTTTGAGAAAATTTTAAAAGATTTTTGTTTTAATAATTTCTAAAAGTCATCAAAAATGTCTAAGGTCATTATAGAATTATAATTTGACAAATTAAAATCTAATTAAATAATTATAGTAATCGTTTGAATTAAATAAATGATATGTTAATATCCAAGGACCCAGAAAAAGCAACGGACGGAGTGCTGTCACTGTACAAAGTGAAGCACCGTAATGGCGGCGCGTTTTTATGTGGGCGTGTAACGCCCACGCACAATAAAAACGCGTGGAAAGTGATTCCTTGTTCTTTTTATCACGTAAAGTGCTACAGGAATAACATTTCACGACACAGGTGGCATAATTAAATAGTTATTTTATTTACTCATTAAAATAAGAGCTAAATTAATACAAGAGCTAGCTAGCATGCTGGCAGCGCAATGGCGAACGCCGAGCTTACTATGGTTTGTATGTAAATACACGTTACCGAGCTTACTACGGTGCTTCACTTTATTAGTAGGTATATGAAATTCCGTCCGTTGTTTTTCTAGGTCCATGACACCAAAAAAAGAAATTAGCAGTTTTAGTACTGGCAGCGTGTAAGCAGTACCTAAGCTTTACAAGTTGCGTGGTGGCGGCACGCAACTTGTAAAGCTGTCAAAAATATACTTCCAGTCAAAAAGTATAGAATAATAATGATGTAGCTAGCATCAAACATTGTAATATACTTATTAACACCCAAGGAAGAAATATAAAAATATGTGTATAAAAAGACAACTAAACCCATCAAACACATTATAACACTCTGTTTTTGCGTCGGGCGTCTGTGGTTAAAAATACATACTAATGCACACGCGACAATACCCTCATTATAATCTCAATGGATTCCAGTTCACCGACCGTTATTAATGGATGTACTGTGGCACAATTCCCTTTCGTCATGTGAGAGAAAGCGGTCAAGTGTGCCGGGTCGACGGTTTGTAAGGATTTCATTATTCATTTTTTCGTGTTATCGTTGACAGCCCTACGTCGTGTCTATGCTAAAGCCTTGTACAAAACTTGAATGATTTATGATTGTCTTGTAAACACATACTTGGAAATTGTTTGTGTCTAGCTTGTCACTTGCTTGTCACTCAATATATAAAAAAAAACATGTAATTCGTGTCATTGGCGTAGCTTGCCCTAGATGAGTCCTGTATCAAATTTTGTCGAGGGCCATTCAACGCTTAGATGAATATTTAATACAAGCGTTGACGGCGCTTATCCGCGTAACTTTATAAAATACTAGCTTGTGCCGGCGACTTCGTCCGCGTTCCTTTATAAAATATAGCCTATGTTACCCGCTGATAATATAGCTTCCCAAAAGTGAAAGAATTTTTCAAATCGGTTCAGTAGTTTTTGCGTGAAAGCGTAACAAACAAACAAACTCACATTCACATGTAGCTATTGCAGATGTTCTATAGTTGAAAGAATTTTTAAAATCGGTCCAGTAGTTTATGAGTTACAAACAACCGTTACAAACTTATAAAAATACAAATTTTCTCTCTTTATAACATTAGTATAGATAGAAAATAGGGTGTATTCCCAGTAGACCCTTCCTACTAATAATATTATAAATGCAAAAGTTTGTATGGATGTTTGTAACTCTTTCACGTAAAAACTACTGAACCGATCACCATGAAATTTTGCATACACGTTGTCTGGGACATCAGAAAGGACATAGGGTACCTTTCATGCAGAAAAAAAGTACTGCTCCCGAGGGATTATCTAAAATTGAGGAAACTAACTAAGTATACTAGCAATAACGATGTCAGGCGATATATTGCCTTTTCAACGCGGACGAAGTCGCGGGCACCAGCTAGTAGAGATATAAAATAGTAATTTAGCAGAAATATAAATCGAGAGATTTTTGTGATTAAATACGAGAATATAAGGAACCAATAAAATCAACCAAATTAAATCAAATGAAACTCCTATATTAATTAGATAGACGTATTTAATTAAATTACATTTATAATGAATGGCTATACTTAATTAATTATAATTATATTGTGAATTTCGTAGAATTCTAAAACATTGAACCACTCGGCAAGTAATTAATTGGAAAATTTTAACATACGCGTTTGCCCCCGATCTCGCCCGCTTCTCTCTTCTGGATGAAAGGTACTCTTATTTTCTTTCCGGTATCCTCGACAACGTGCATGCAAAATTTTATGATTGTTTGAGTAGTTTATGGGTGAAAAGGTGACGGACGGACAGACAGACAGACAGAGCTACTTTTACATTTATAATTATTACGCGTCCGCGTTCAAAAAGGAAATATACTTAATAAGACTCGCAGCTGTCGCTGTGACGACAGTGGCGCCGCCACGCGACAGTGGCGCCTAATTCTTTACATTTTTAGACGATCACTCGGGAACAGTACTTTTTTCTTGATGAAAGGTACCCTATGTCCTTTTCTGTATCCCTGACAACGTGTATGCGACATTTCATGATGATTGGTTGAGTAGTTAAGGCGTCAAAAGGTGACGGACGGACAGACAGACAAACTCACATTCACATTTATAATATTAGTAAATAAAGATAATGGAGTATAGATATTAATATACTATACAATATTATAATACAAAGTTATTAAATTTGGTCCAATGCCAATGTAGTAAACATTTAAAAAAATACAACCAATAAACTAACGAACACATAAGCAAGCAGATTACCTAGTTTCTAGATAAATCTAGACCTTTTTAGTGCATCGGAATTAAAGGTCTTATTTCATCTGTGAACGAAGAAAAACCAGTACGTTATCGCGTAGGACAGTGAGGCCTTATCGATCTGTGATCCGGTCAGATTGCCGCAAACATAATAAAGAAGAAGGACTTGCTGACGTGTTTAATGCGAGAGTGAAGCAGTAATGAATTTTCATTTTTTTGCTACGAGTTACAGGCTACAATATGCTTCAAAACATATTTACGCACGACAGCACAAGTGCTATTATTTCACAGTGGTAAGGGGTTGGTTACTGCCGCCAAACGGGCTTCCGAAATGACGAGTTAATGGACAAATAGTCCGAATTTATCCCGCCCTGCCTTATTATCTAACAGCAGACGACTTGCGACCAACTTGCGACAGGCGAAAAATTTCTATTAGTTTGTGCAATATCCACTAAATCGTGCTGATATCACATAACACATAACAAACATGCGGTTTGCGATAAGGACTCTCACGGACCAAAACTAAAATTAAAGTGTATGGCTGGCATACAAAAACAAAAAAGAC
This sequence comes from Synanthedon tipuliformis, assembly GCA_947623395.1. NCBI lineage: Eukaryota > Metazoa > Arthropoda > Insecta > Lepidoptera > Sesiidae > Synanthedon > Synanthedon tipuliformis. Next base: position 6,165,253 of record OX392431.1, on the reverse strand, counting down.
GCGAACGCTAGTCGTCTGCTGACGTCGGCCGTTAGATAATAAGGCCTGACCAGGCCTTATTACCATGCGAATTGTCATGTTTTAACTGCGAAACGCAATATGCCCAGCCACTACTTTCCACGTCCAAATCAGAGCCAATTTTGATATTTGCTCTTAGCTAGCATGCAATTGTGAAGCGAAAATGAGGCCTATGATGGAGCGAGCTCAACCGAAGATGCCTATTTACTCGAACTTTCTAATAGGCATCTTTAATCTTTAAATAATTTAATTGTAAAAATTAACACAAAACAACTTAAAATCGTATTTTTTTTACCATCACTGTTTGTGCATAGATATTACTAAATCATAGTTATATATACTATGTTGCGTTCATCGTATATGGTGGCGACACTGATGAGTGAAGAATATTTCGGTAGGCCGCGAGCCGGGCGGACGTGTGCAAGGAACAGATATACAATTAGGACGTGCGACTTGCCACACATATATAGTTAATTGCCGAGCCAGTGCCAGCCAGAAACCACAATCACAAACCACAAAAAAAAACACAACACAATTTATTTTCGTAACAAAAGTTTCCTTTACAACAATGTGGTCAATATCAATTTGCTCCAACATGATTTCGGAGAGCACTCGCCGACGCTTTTTTCAGCGAAACCTTTTTTCCGATATTGATATTTTATTTTTATTCGTAACCCACTCAATTTAGAATCTAAAAATAGAATCTCTGATATAATTTAATTCCTGGCTGGCGAAATCGCTCACATTACTCGTAGAAATTTATTTCTTACAGCGTCTCACTTCCGCATAACACCGTTCGGATCTCCGTAATAAGAGTGAGAGCGGAGGGGGTAACCCATTTTTACGCTTAGATTTATATCGCTATGCCTTTTTTTCGGGATACCGAGGGGGTAGCAATATGCTATATGTTATCCCCTATTATGTAGGTCTTTCGGCTTCATTTCGTCGAGATTTTTATTCATTACATTTCGACAAAATCAAACATGTAGATTGTAGGTAGGTGTTTACTGTACTAGATTTTCTTTGAACTTGAAAAATAAAAAAATCAAAGTCTGACAAAAATATCTAGGATTTGTATGTAAGGTATTGAAGTTTTTTTTTACTTTTAGATTATCCATCGGGAAAACTACTTTAGGCGGGCTTAGGCAGTTGTGTGTATGGAGAATTTGAAGTAAAATATGAAATTCGGATCTCTAGAAATCTTGTATGAAAAGTGTAAGGGATTTTGAGGAACGAAACAATAACGCGTTATAACCTGCCGGATCAGCTTAAAAAAATATTGACATTTAAGTAGGTAACCATGATTTTTATTAAAAACATAACTTAATGAAACTTTTAGAGAAATGTGTCCAGTAATATTGAAATACTTTCTTTGGTTATTTTTTTTAAAATATTATCATAAATTTTCGTTATGAATAAAACGTAATAAATAACTTTCATTTGATCTTCAAGAGACGCCAGTAGAATGTTTTAAGTGAAAAAATTCCATTTACTTAATATATTTAATAATAACGAAATTTGAGTTAATGAAAAGTGACAAGATTTCAATGTACATTAATTTTTTTAATAATTGTCAACAATTTTATGTTAACATTGTCGACGCGACGAATAAATAAATAGATAAATAAATGTCTAATAAAATTTCAGGCGCATATACAATACACACACACACTCCCACACGCATTCACTCACACACACATTCATATACACAGAGAGATAAAATTTTTTGTTTACAATGTTAAACGTATAGTCTAAAAGGAGAATGAAATGGTTAGCGAGTTATTTTGATTCAAATTTGAAAAAAAAAATATCTGCGTGAATTTTACGCACAATCCCTTCTTAGAAAACCTATTTTCGGGGCCTTGTAATTTCTTTTCCCTTCAATTTTTCCAACCTTTTGTTTATTAGGGGATATTCTTGAGCCGCGATCCGAGATTTGATTTAATCGTGGGAAATTGTTTTCCGGGGTAAACAATTTTATTGAGAGCTTATCTATTATGATACTATATTTGAAAATGCTTTCATAACTTGCTAGATAATCTCTTCATATTCACTACTACCGGTCTGTCCTGACTTCGCCCGCGTAACTTTATAAATTATCGTATACTAAAACCTTCCTCGAGAACCACTCTATCCATTAGTGAAAACCGCATTAAATTCCATTGCGAAGTTTTAAAGATCTAAGCATACATAGAGACAGACAGACAGACAGACAGACAGACAGACAGACTTTGTTTTATAATATGTAGTGATAAGTGCGCTGAGGACACAAAGCTTAAAGTACAAGCAACTATTAGCTAGGTTCTAATAGTTGCTGTGTGAGCATTGGAGCTCTGAATACATACTCGCTCTATTGATTTTCTCAACAACAATAAGTATATTGTTAATATTGAATAATGGAAAACCATTGAAAAGACAGAAACGTTAGCAATAATGCAATAATGCGGAATGAAATGAAGTTGCGAGCTAGGCAGTTTTAGCTACAGACAATTTTCTCTCGAATGCCAATAAAATTTCAGACGAATATCGCAAACAGCATTGTGCTTTACAGAGAAACTGGACAATATAGTACTTGATACTCTTGTAGGAGATATTGAAATTATGGATTGTTAGAAGAGAAAAAGCTTTTAAAAAAATTAAATTTTTAACTAGACGGTCTCCGGTAGAATTGCATTTTTTTTTCTAAAACTGGATTTCGATGTCATATGTAGTCTTAAGGGCTGCTATACATATAGTCGGGCCGGCACATTTAATTCGGCAATTTTTGTTGAACAACAAAACCGACCAACCTTCTACACATAGATGAATGATTGGTCTCGCTGCGCTCGACTAGATACCGCCGTTGTACTTGTAAAATGCGGCAAAAAATACTACGCCGAATTCGGCGTAACCGAGCTAGTCAAACTGCAAACTGTCTGTGATGTGCACGTGCCGAATATTTTATTAAATTTTGAGCATAATAAAATGCCAGTTTGCGTAGTGGAACTGTGTAAAAATATTATAAAACTGGGTAAAAAGTGATAAAAAGTGACGATGTTTTACACACACTACAATAAAAAGTTGCCACATTTACGGAGCTATTAATTATCTTTGCTTCTACATAATATATAATATGTTCAACTATCAATCGCCTTACCCGAATCGACAATAATCATCTCTAAGTTTCTTATACACAAAAAAATATTATTTCTTCTCATCTAGACTATTCACAAATAAGGTTATAACACAAAGTTATGTCGACTTTTTTGTGTATTGTTACAAAAAAAAAACAACCTAATAACTTCACTAAAACCTCTGTCATATTGTTGTGTGTCCGCCTCTTAATTCAAATAAATGAAAGAATATGGAACATGAGCAGTTACAACGAAACTGCTCGAAGCACAACAAAACGGTAACCATAAGTTTGGTATTTTTGTGAGGACAATCATAACAACACAATTTAGGTATTTCTATACTAATGTAATGAATTATATATAGAGGTAAAGTTGCTATGTTTATTTGTTATTATTTAGGAGGTAATAGGAGTCCTGTATTTTAGAAAAATCTTTATACTCTTAGGTGGTAGTTTTATACATTTATGATTGGACTGACAATCCAATCAAAAATGTGCTTACATATGACACATATATGACACATTTGGTCTAGTGGCTAGTAACCCTAACTGTTAACCAAGCGGTCGCGGGTTCGAATCCCGCTAGGGGCAAAATGTTTATTTGTTAACATTTACCTTTGTACCTGAGTCATAGATGTTTTGTGTTTATAATATGTATGTATTTACAACAAAAAAAAGTATTGTATGTAGTATATCAATAACTGTCTGATATCCATAATACAAAGATTAAATTGCTTACTTTGGAACTAGATGGTGCTGTGTGGAATGTGTGAATATATTTTATATTGATTATAGCTAGGATGTTTTTATGCAAAGCTTAAAAGTCTTAAACAAATTCTACACGTTTTAGAAATTAAAATTAATTGTACTAAGTAGATATGAAATTAATTTTAGTTTTTAATTTTCATATGATATCTTAGAAATGTCATGCTTTTTTTTATATTACTACAACCAATGACTAAGGAGCTTCTAAGGAGTAATCAATGAACTCAAAGATAATTGATTGGTCTCGCTGCGCTCGACTAGATAGAGCGCTATACAAAAGCAATAGCTCCGAAAACGGGGCAACTTTTTATTGTAGTGTGTGTAAAAAACCGTCACTTTTTATCACTTTTTACCCAGTTTTATTATATTTTTACACAGTTTCACTACTCAAACTGGTATTTTATTATGCCTAAAATTTAATAAAACATTCGGCAGGTACACATCACAGACAGTTTGCAGTGTGACTGGCTCGTTTACGCCGAATTCGGTGTACTATTTTATGCCGCATTTTACAAGTACAACGGCGGTATCTAGTCGTGCGCAGCGAGACCAATCATTCATCTATGCAATGAACAATACGTATGACTTTGGCAAGCAACCGTTGGCAAGTGAGCGCTTAATAAAAGTCTTAAGAAAAATTGTTAACATTACGAAACCCCAAAAAATGGTCGAATCTAATCTCATTATAGGCATTTTAGCTGCCCATCCCTACTTTATGAAGATATTATAAGGGAATGTACATCATAAAAAGGGACCGAGCAATGTTTGGATCGACCTGATTAACTCAATCGTACGCTTTTATGGGAAGGTTTCACAATTTTGCAGTTTCGATATTCTTTGCTCCATTATTTCGCGTTAATATTTACTTACTAGCCTTTCGTCCAGAAAAGTAAAATCATCAAAAAACAGAAATCCAACTCCTGCCAAAAGTAAGACAGCAATCTGACTAGGTTTTTAATAATATACATGGAACTAGCTACACGCTCCCAGCATCGCCCGGGCTCGAAATAAAAATAATAATAAATGTTATCTTTTAAGATGGACCAAATTACATATAGTTACGAAGTTTTATCAAAATCGGTTCAGTAGTTTAGGAGTTCATTGGCATCAAACATGTGACACGAAATTTTTATATACATATCTATACTAATATTATAAAGCTGAAGAGTTTGTTTGTTTGTTTGAACGCGCTAATCTCAGGAACTACTGGTTCGAATTGAAAAATTCTTTTTGTGTTGGATAGATCATTTATCGAGGAAGGCTTTAGGCTATATTTTATAAAGTTACGCGGGCGAAGACGCGTGCAGCAGCTAGTATATAATATATAGAGATATTGTTAAAAAAGCAACCTTTAAAAAGAGTAAAAAATAAAAGCGTTTAAAAAAGATAAAAAGCGCTTTTAATATACAATTGAATTTATTTCTCATTATCATTTGCATCCGTCTCGTATGGAATCCGGCTTTGATTAATGCAAAGCCGATAGATGCCTCATTCAACAAATGAAACTGTTTAAATCGAATTTTAAACAATGATTATTTGTTATGTGTTATTTACCTTTGTACCTGAGTCATGGATGTTTGTAATTATAATATGTATGTATATACCAAAAAAAAGTAATCTATGTAGTATATCAACTGTCTATCCATAATACTATGTTTGTATTTTATGGAACTCGAAGTTTTTAAGTATTTTATGTATATTGTGTAAATTTATGTATACTGACTGTTTGTTTCCTGAATGAATAAAAAAAATACAAGCATTAGTTGCTTACTGTGGAACTAGATGGCGCTGTGTGGAATGTGTTAAGATATTTATTTAAGGCTGGGGCCTAATTCTCTAACACCACTTGGCGATTCCTTACTTCGAAACCGATATCTACTAATCGATAATCTTCGTAAAATGTTACGATATCTACTAGATTCTGCTAAAAGTTATTCTCTTACATATATATAAATGCAATGATAGGACTAGGATAAGACATTGATGTGTTTTGGCAAGGTCACAAAAGCGTGAAATCATTATTTGCCATACAGAATCAGGGCCCTGCTATAGTCGGTAAGTGAATAAGGAATGCCAAAGCCCATTTTCACATCCCTGTCCAATTTTTTATCCTAATAAAGATATATAGGCCTCCCTTAATTGCAGACCCTGTGGCGTTGCTTGTGTTATATGCGACGGTAGCCACCTACCATCAAGTGGAAGGTGGCTACCTTCGCCTATAAAAGTGGAACATTTATCAAGCCGATAAATGTTGTTATTTCAGAGTGATCTTGTAAGGGGGTGGTTACTGCTAACAGATGGCGCACTCTACCACTCCTTTCCAAATCCAGACCAAAGGCAATTTTGAAAATATAATTTCCAAATTATACCCAGCCGGGAATAAAACCCGCGAATCCTTGAACAGCGTTAGGCAAACACCCTAACCATTTATCCAGTGGGTTGTAGCCATATATGCCATTATTTAAATTTTTTCAACAAAGAAAAAAATTACATTAGAAAAAAGCCTCCATTTAATTTTGAGGATTTTCCATTTATGTGTATAGCTTTTCAGGGATCTTATTTATTGTGTAAACGTCAAGCGATTCCGTTGTGCCTTAACTCGGTAAGAATAAGACTCAAATTGGAATGACCTTTCATTGTACATTCGAAATAGCTCCAACGGAAGTCAATACAAAGGTGTGGAAATTCAGCCAGTGTTATTGTCACGTTCCGTTTGTATTTCAGCCAAATAAAAAAGTACTTATTATTTGTATTTTGTGTGAGGTAGGAATATTACGTATTATTTATGGCATTTGAGTTTTGGACTTCACGATGCGAATGATGAATGCCCAGAGTTGTTAGCGTAAGCTTTAGTAGGCCGTGTGATTTTGACGATTGATTGATTTGATCAATTCTATCTCAATACTATATTTTAATTATAAAATTTACTGATATAAATTAATGAGTTACTTTAAGTTTGGTTTCATGGAATCTACACACAGATGTCTATCGTGTGATTAACATCCGTACTAATCCGTACTAATTATTATAAATGCGAAAATTTGTATGGATTTTTGTAACTCTTTCACGCAAAAACTACTGAACCGATCACCATGAAATTTTGCATACACGTTGTCTGGGACACCAGAAAGGACATAGGGTACCTTTCATCCAGAAAAAAGTACTGCTCCCGAGGGATCAACTAAAATTAAGGAAACTAACTCCTGGCTAAGTATAATAGCAATAACGATGTCAGGCGATATATTGCTTTTTCAACGCGGACGAAGTGGCGGGCACCAGCTAGTATTAGATATAATATTATATTATATTCTGTGGTCACTTCCGGTGAATTTTTATAGATAGCGACTACAGTCTACGGAGCTTGATCTACGCGACACTCATGGAACCGTGGAAGATTTAATAGACATGCTTCTACCACATCATACTTATTTTCTACAGTAGGCCAACGCCTTTGATGTTAGGCGATACCGCCGCCTGTGTAGGTATTTAAAAATTACGGAAGGGTTGACACAAATTAAGTAATATAAAATGTGCTTAAGTACCTTTCTTCATCGTGCAGAAATTGATGAAAGCTTAGTTCTTTATTTATGCGAGATATTTTTTTTTATATATTCTATATAAAAAATATGTTAGAAGAAACTGTCAATGCAATTGGTTTGAAAAAAATATATGTTATACTTAAACTTGTGAAGAACAAATTATATTGTTTATAAATTCCATCAAAGTAGTAGAAACCCCACCCCACAATAAAAGTTAGAACATAAGAAGAATTTGACTTATATTGAAAATTGTTGCGAAAACGGTTTATTGCGCGCAAATGATTCCTACACCGAATTAAAAGTCAATATCATTTAAAAAAAATTGATTGATTTTTTTTTTTAATGTAGTTTTAATGAAAAGTACAAAAAACCACATTTATCAGGCCTGTTGAATTGTTTCCGCCGCCTCGGAACTCTAAATATATGGAGCTACAGTGTCTCAGTGACTGGGTTGATGGGTGGACTACGTTTGTGTTTTTTGTGCGGAGTTAGTTTGCTATATATAAACATTCTAAAGGTCATATTGGTGAAGGTCAAATCGTCAATGTCATTCACCTTTGTGAATCTCTTAAGAAATTTTATGGTATACTATAAACAAATCATGTAATAAAGTCATTAAAAATTAACAAAGATAAATTCAAAAAAAAAATTAACATATTCCTTATTGTGCATATCAATAAGATAATGATAGAGCGTGGGTTGGCTTTAGTCACACCAAGGTCAAAAGCGAGAGTGCCTTTAGTTCGTGCGTATATTCATCATACAACCGCGAAAATCCGACAAATAAATAAGTTATCCAAACACGCAGCAGTATCAATCACCAGTGGTAACAATCAACACAGTATAAGAAAGCAAGAGTACTTAAACCTTAACTACTCTTGCTCTGAGTTGCACAGAGTTGTCCTTAAGGTGAACACGTTTACGACTTGAACCATTATTACTAAATGTTAAAGTTCAAATCAGTCATGCAACATTTACATTATTCATATTTTTACCAGAAATTAACGAGAGAAAGTGAGTGAAAATCCAGTGGACACTTTTCGTAGTGATTTTGTTTGAGACCTTTTTGTTCAATTTAAAAAGTTTCACTACTGTATGTTCTATGGTATTGTGAACATACTATCAATCAGCAGGGGTGGGCAACCATTTTTATGATTTATAGCGCGGCGTTTGGCCTGTTATTTTTCTTGTTATATTGAAAACCAGGTAAGGGTAAGCGTGCCTTTGACTACTGATTACTGGATGTCCAACAGTACTGTTGTAAGGATTTTGGTATTTTTTTTACTTTTGAAAAGAAGATGTCTGATTTGTAATTTACATGCATGCTCCTATGTCACTCGGTTCAATTTAAGATTTTAAATCTAATTTGATTTTATATTATGACTAGTGGTGATTCAGTGGTCGAGATTCGACCGCATTATCTGTTTTTTATACATGTATCATGTATCTATATGTAAGAATAAGAATAAAAATAAGAAGAATAAATTTTATTTGTAGTAAAGGACATATAAAAACATACATAGATAACATATAGAAAGACAAACGTCCCCCGCCACAAACCGGCTCCAACTCAGCATAATGCAGATTGTGAAAACGTGCACTAGTTTTATGTTGGAGCCGATTGTGAGTTCACGCACTTACTAAAAAAAATAGTAGCTCCAAAAAATATTTTATAGGTTTATTTCAAATATATTATTATAGAAAATATGTCCCTCCTAGATCTCGGTCATTATATACCACTATATAGCCACATATATAGCTGTATCAATCGCCAGGCGTACGCAACAATTGGTATGATTTATAATACAACTGACCTCGTATTTTTCGTGCCTACGATATCGGAATATCGGCTTTCATGTTTTCCAATACCTATATACTCGTTCCCTGCCAGAAGTCGTAATAATTTCACACATAAATTTAGTGCTTAATATAGTTTTAATCTTATATTAATTATATATACTTAATATAAAGAGGTAAGCTTTGTATGTATGTTTGTTTGTTTGTGTGTAAGAGGTAATCTCTGAAACGGCTAAACAGATTAAAAAAAATCTTTCACAAATAGAAAAAAAAAAATGGCAACGAGTTGTTTCTAAAAATATAAAACACCATTACATTTCAGCCAGTAGTTTCATGAAAAATTAGAAACCTTTTGATAACACATATTTTTTTTGATCTTCCTGTGTATTTTTCTAAAATATACTCCGAATGACTCGTTATTATAATCCTCATACTTTAAATAAAAGAAATTCGAAAAATACTTTTTTTTTATAAAAAAATCAACGCCAGAAATTACATAAAATATTGCTTATTTATATAATTTCTTATATAACTGTTATACTCGTAAAGGTTACAACTATAATTATTATACGCGAACATAGTCGCGTTAAACGAATTTTATAATAGGATATATCGCAACACTCAATCCAGTTTCACACACGTATCGAAATTAAGGAAATGTTACTGGAAATATCTGCTAAAGCGAAATCCATTATAGCGCCGAAGGTACAACTTCCCCTTCTGATAATTTGCGCAAATCTATTTATTACCTTACTCTCCCCCCACGGCGAGTTCACAATTGCATTACGCAAGACTTCGGAAGAATCAGCAGATAAGAATTCTCGCGATAAAACTGAGTGAAATAAATTTTGCAAGTTTTAGCTTATTATATAGGTACTAATGTTATGTAGTAAGCGAGATATTTTTGTATAGGGAAAATTCAAGAATCCATTTTGTTATAAATTTTGTTATGTATCACGTGAAAAACAAATCGCATATCTGGTAGAATAAAAATACAATTTTATTACGTTATTATAATATAATAATAATAATACTCTTATGGTAAGAGAGATAAACGGAAATTGCAGTCCGGGCGAATCCGGTAGCGGGTCACTATTTTAGTACGTGGAATTTATAAAAAATTATAATTTATAAAATAGTAGATACATACTACTTTTACTTTTCAGTAAAAAAATTTTAAAAGTCCAAGATTGACTTTGAATCCAATCTAAGATAAGTACCATAGATTGAATTCAAGATGAATATCTATCACTATCTGTTCCGCGCGACTTCGCCCGCGTAACCTTATAAAAGAACTCTTGCCTACTTAAAAATGTGCTATTTCCCACTAGGTGTATATACCTAAATTTCCTTTTATATCATGAAAAATGAAAATTGGAATGGACGCGTTAATTTTTATATTTAATGAAGTTCACTTCACACCATTCCGTCGTGATAGGAATCAATTATTGAATCGCTGGCTTACGCGGAGGAGATTAAAATTCGAGTTACCGTGATTAAAAATTATTTTGAAAATTTTTCATGATTTTTTTATTACATTTACTTCGTGATTTTATTATATACTAGCTGGTGCCCAGTGCCCACGAATTCGTCAGAGTTGAATAATAAAAAATAAATAAGTATATATAACACTTTCTGGTCAGGCGTTAGATTTTATTTTATTTTAAATGATCCCCTACAAAAATTAGGACTTCTTTTCTGGGTGAAAGGTACTCATATACCTGACAACGTGTATGCAAAATTTCGCATTTATATATTAGTAAAGAATGGATATAGATATGTAGCTACCATATATATACGTATATAGCATCATCGACGAGCTCTACGAGTTGTTGCTTCTACGGCGGTCGTCTGGGCAAAGACCGGCCGTCGGTTACTCGTCCTATATTTATAGCACTTTATGCACGTAAACTGTGCAAAATACTGTGCAATATTTTGTATATAAAGGGTAAAATTTTCTTAATAAAATCAGTCTGAGTCTTGTACATACAACCAATGGAGTCTTATTGGAACACACTAATCGCCAAAGATATATATTAAATGCATGAGCTCATACCGCCTTCCCCTTTCTTCCACTGGACATTCAGGCGTACGGCAGGTTCGCCATCCTCATCTTGTCAAAACTCCTCCTTTTTGGACTAAAAGTTTTAAAAACGTTCATTCATCGCGCGCAAAAGTATCAATTCAAAACGGATCGCGGACGAAACCGCTCGCCATAGCTAGTTAAAACCTACAAGTTGCTTTGCGGTTCTTTACACGACAAAAAGAAATTAAATTCAAAACTCCTCCGCGAGTGAATGTACGGAGAACTATAATTTGTGTTACTTTTTAGGTGGGACACAAATTGTCACTCCGCCCCGGAGAGGCCTGGGGCTTTTTTACCTTTGTTGCTGCTTGCCAATTTACTTTTTGTCCCTTCCTTTGATGTTGGGCACACGAATTTCGGGTTACACAACCATAAAGGTTCGAACATACGCGATATTCACTTAAATCCGACGTTTCCATGTTCACATTGGTGTATGTGCGAGTATTTCTTATTCCATTTTTGAATCTTTCAAATGTATTTTTAGGCTTAACTAGCGACCCGCCGCGGCTTTGTACGGAGTTGGAATTTTCAAAAATCATTTCTTAACGCATGCTTCTTATAAACTTATTCTTCTTATTATAAACTGAAGTCGCTTTCAGCGTATGTCTCTCTGAAACTACCCTATGGATTTTAATACGGTTTTCTGTATATAATAGAACACAAATTAGAAAAGTTTCTATATACAGGGTGGAAAAATAAATCGGGCCCTGGAGGGAAACTACCTTAAATCCTTAACTTGGCTCATTTTACATAAAGGAGACATTCCTTTATTTTTAAAAAGAAACAAAACTGCATTCAAAGATTTTTTAAAACTCGCTTGACTCGCCCGGGACTCGAACCAACTAAAATTTAAAAAAAAAAAAAAACACTCGCTATTTTACTATACTAATCGATAGGATTATTATTCCGGATGAAATTTCTCTAACAAACATTTGGTCTTACTCTCGTCTGTCGTACAAGATATCCATGAAGAATACCTATTTAGTACACAAGCCGATCACTCTGGAACAGTACTTTTTTCTGGATGAAAGGTATCCTATGTCCTTTCTTGTATCTCTGACAATGTCTGACAACGTGTATGCAAAATTTCATGATGATCGGTTAAAAGTTGAGGCGTGAAAAGGTAGCAGACAGACAAACAGACAGACAGACAGAGTTACTTTCGCATTTATAATATTAGTAGTAGGGACCAATACGGATATAGAAAATCTATTTTTCTTATATAGGTATAATAAGTTCGGAGCAACATTGAATTATTCATCATGCCCAATGCGGGAGAAGCGGTTTTAGCTGGCTGCTCTATTCTATCTGTATTCTGCGAATTTGTCCCAAAGTCGCTTCGGATCCATTCGGTTTGTTACCAAAATAGAAACGTAGTTGCTTAATTGAGTTAGTTCACGTTGTCGGACTGTTTAGGCTGAAGTCTGCTACCAAATAAGCACTAGTGGCTTTTGTATTATTAGCTGGAATTCCGTTTGAGGCCAAATTAGCGTGCAGAACATTCGTGTCAAATTATTTCTCTCACTTTTGCTTTAGACGGTTCATCTTTTTGTGAGGTGTTTCAAACCTTTTTTGCTGAAATATTTTTATCAGACGTTGAATTTTTATTTTCATTTTTGATAATCCATGGAGGGGAGATGAAAGATAGGTACCCTATATCATTTTCTATATCCGTGATAACGTGTATGCAAAATTTCATGATAACTATTTCATTTCAACAATGGAATAACACATTTTCATTTTTGCGGCTGTTATTACCTGTGTAATTTTTTTATATTTAATTATAAAAATAATAATATAATAAACAGTTAAAAAATAATATTACATTAAAAAAAGGTCGCCCATAATGTCTTTAGACATTAAAACAAGCTGTTGCAGCAGCTCCGTCCAAGTACCTTTATAGGTTATGAAGTAGGGATTATTTGTCCTCTCCCAATACTAGTTACGAAAGTTGGTTATGTACGGGGAACAAGGGTAAAGTATAGCCCATATTATTCGCTAATATGTAGAATTTTAAATTTTTAAAATTGGTTCAGAATTTTTAAGTTGTTGAAAAAATACAAACATACAAATCTTCTCTCTTTATAATATTAGTATAAGGTAATGAAAATTTAACTAAAAAAATTTATTCATCTTATTATGTCTTGTTTTTCACAAACATTTTTTGTAATGTAATAAAAAAAATTACAATTTTTTAGAAATTTCTTTAGTTATCATTTATTAAAAGACCGAGATATGTGACTATTGGTTTAGATACACGCTATATTAAATAAAAAAATAAATCAAAATATAAATATGAACTAAAAATATTTTTACACAAACATTTTTTGTAAAAACAGTCTCCAATTTTTTTGAAATTTCTTTAGTTTACGTCTTAAACGCGCTATATTAAATAAAAAAAAATGAAAATATTAATATGAACTAAAAATATTTTTACACAAACATTTTTTTGTAAAAATAAAAAAAATCTTCACTTTTTTTGAAATTTCTTTAGCTTACTTCTTAAACCAATAAGTCACAGCAGGTGACTTATTGGCTTAGAAACACGCTATATTAAATAAAAAAAAAGAAAATATAAATATGAACTAAAAATATTTTTACACAAACATTTTTTGTAAAAATAAAAAAATCTTCAATTTTTTAGAAATTTCTTTACTTCACGTCTTAAACCAATAAGTCACATAGGTAGTACTTATTGGCTTAGATACACGCTAGCAAAGTATCAATATAATATTTGTCCAATTTAACACGGATTGATATTCCAAGTCCGCTGTGGCAAAACGCAAGGAGAGAATTTGTCAGGCCATACATCATTCACGTAACTCGGCACATAAGTGATCGCTTCCTCATAATCCTCAGGTAAATCCCGATAATCTATATCTATACTAATATTATAAAGAGGAAAAATTTGTTTGCTTGTTTGTTTGTTTGTTTGAATTGAATAGGTTCCGAAACTACTGGACGGATTTGAAAAATTCTTTCACTGTTTTAGAAGTTATCAGCAAGTAACATAGGCTATATTTTATGAAGTTACGCGGAAGAAGCTAGCATTGTATATAAATAGAATTAACATACGAGATATTTTTTGACATATATTTCGTCAAAATTATTTTTTTATTAATTTTTGTGCATAAAAACATAGAAAAATATATAGGTACCTATACATATATAGGTATTAGAAAGAGATTGGGAAACTAAACAAAACAGCACACGTTCTTTTATTTCGCGGTGTTCTTATGTGATGTTATAATTCCTATTTTAATAAACTGGTGTAATAAATTTATTTAAAAATTAAAACAACAAACATACAAATACAGATTGTAGCTATCTGTAGGACAATGTTAATGAAACTACATAGAATAGTTAGGGATAACGAAAATTTAATGAAGACTGCCGGCTTGAGTTACAAAAATAATTAGCTTAGTTAGTATATCGCGAAATGCCTGTAATTTTATACTAAGTACAAATACATAGTACCTAATAATTATTGTTTAAGTTGTTAATAATCCTTGCTAATATTATAAATGTGAATGTCAGTTTGTTTGTTTGTTTGTTACGCTTTCACGCAAAAACTACTGAACCTATCACCATGAAATTTTGCATACACGTTGTCTGGGACACCAGAAAGGACATAGGGTACCTTTCATCCAGAACGCGGACGAAGTCGCGGGCACCAGCTAGTATAACTCTATAATTACATAAAAATTTCGTGTCACATTGTTTGACATAACTCGTAAACTACTGAACCGTTTTTGATAAAAATTCGTAACTATGTGTGATTTGGTCCAACTTAAAAGATAGGATTTATTTTGAAAACGGGCGAAGCCAGGAGCATGTAGCTAGTAATATATATGACTAGCTGGTGTCCCAGACAACGTGTATGAAAAATTTCACGGTGATCGGTTCAGTAGTTTTTGCGTGAAAGAGTTACAAACATCCATACATACATACAAATTTTCGCATTTATAATATTATTAATTAATTAATCAATATTAATCAATATTAATTAATTAATTAATAATTCATAATTAATAGGATAATAGGATTAAATTCGAAAACTTCTAAATATGATTTAGAAGGCATTAACATAATTAAGTAGATTATCATAAAAATATAATATATTTAAATACATTGTAAATAAATAAATTATAATTATACTAAACTCGCTCCCGGCTTCGCCCGGGATGCAATTTTTTATATACCTACACAAACCTTTTCGTTTATCTCTCTTTCTATTAGTGAAAACTGTATCAAAATTTGGATGGTTTACAGGTGGTCAACGGAGAAACAGACAGACGCGGACTTGAATAATACTTGAATAATAAAATTAGCTAAAATAAAAAAAAAACTCACCCCAAAAAATGTCTAATACCACATCACTAACACATGCACACAACATCAATTTTTTTAACACACACACAAAAGGTATAATATCACTTTAACATAATTTTTTAAATCACAAAACTTGACACTTAAGTACGCGATATTCGCGTTAGTATTCAAAATGGGCGTCAAACGAGCGACCAGCCAGCGAGACTACGAGCCACCATCTACCCCCCACTCAAAGGGGTGGGGGACTACGTGTGTGGCTAATGCGCATGCGCTAAAAACATCGGATGTAAATTCAGGATAGACTTTCTTGTTTATCAGTTTCTGGGTAATTTCTGGGAATGTTAAAATATTTGAGTCGTTCACTCGGACAGACTCTATAACGAGAATTAAGAAAGTTACTGGGAGATAGTGCAAATAGGTTTTTTTAAAAAAAATTTCTCTATTAATGTTTGCCACCAAAAAAAATTTAGTTTAAGTACTTTACGAAAAGTAAGCTATTATGCACATAATCTTAACATATTACTAATAAATAGTTAATACTAAAATTGCACTCTGGGCGAAGCCGGGAGCGGGTCGCTAACCTAACTGTAATAGTCCAAGCGGTAATAGTCCAAGCGGCGACAGTATAAAAGGTGGTTATGGAGTATACAAGTACAAAAATGGACTTTATGACTTCTTGGATATTTAACAAATAAGGAATCAACGATCTGGTGTCTGTAACTTGAGCAATTTTTTTTTAATAACTTTTTTTTTAATTTTTGTAAAATTTATTTTAAGACATAAGTACAAAGTTTTACTATTAGAAGGAGTTTAGAATATAAAAAATTAAGTCTTAAGTTTACGGTCGCCGCTTGGACTATAAGATCTTTTTCTAAAATCTTTATTTAGACGCTTTTCCCTGAAGGACTAGTCGCCTTATTGGACAAGGCCGTACCTATATACATTACTAACTAACTAAATTATAACTTGTAACAAACTCTTGAGTAACAAATATTGCACAGATCACTGGCATCTGTACCTGTTCAGGTCTCTGTTCAGGTCACCTAAATGTGACCTAAATTGGCTACACAACGAGAGGGAGTTGGTGAGATCTTAATATTCCAAATTGTCTGGAATTACCGCCGACAGACTTGTTTTATTTGGCTCATAAAAGATATTTTGCTCATATTTACAGCACTTTAGGTGATAAAAGAATTCCTATATACAATTTACGCGAGTGCATGAGCTTAAGCTGTCATTCAGTCATGTGACACGGAAGCGACTGTTACGATCCCTCCTTATATTATTATCCTTTAAAGGTTAAAACCTCGTTAAACATCCGTCATATTCTGTGAGGCGTCTGCGGGCTGTACATGCGGTGACACAAGTGGTTTGGTATTAAGCCATGAGTTAAATTAATATTATTAATAACCCATACCCCACCTCAGGGCCCTAATTCTCTAACACCACTTGGCGATTCCTTACTTCGAAACTGACATGATTCCTAATCGATAATCTTCGTAAATTGTTACGATATCTACTAGATCCTGCTAAAAAGTTATTCTCTTACATATATATAAATGCAATGATAGGACTAGGATAAGACATTGATGTGTTTTGGCAAGGTCACAAAAGCGTGAAATCATAATTTGCCATACAGAATCAGGGCCCAGAACACTTTTCAGTGAACATGGTTCAGAATTAATAATTAACTTAGTGTAATATATATTTCAGTCCTAAACAATGAAACCCAAAAAATGGCAATGTAGGTAGTAATATTGTACTTATCTATTGTATGTTATTATGTTTTGCTGTAGGGTTTTTGTTAAAATAAAATAAAAATAAATAAGTGAATCATTAACAATTATACAATGGTACCTACATATAGGTCGTCAGACAGGCTGAAGGTCCACTTTTTTATATTTATGTTAAAGTTGACAGACAAGATAAACAAACATATTGTTACCTTATATGCAAGCAACGCTGGATTAAGGATAAAGAAAATGAAAATTAAGTAGTTAAAATATTTTTTGACACCTCTTACTCACAGATATAAACAAAACAGCATACATGCTGTTATTTTTAGGTAAGGGTTTTGGTTACTGCCGCCAAACGGGCTGCCGTCTGGCGACCTCGACTGAAAAAACTCAGGTTTCGCATAAAATTATATAAAAGGAATAAAGTCAAAAACACATAGGTATTACAGAAAAAATCGTTACTATGGCTTTAGCAGGCAAATCTTTAAAAAACCTGAGACCATTTCAGGCAACACCACGCATAGTGACCATGTTTTCTATACTAATATTATAAAGAGGAAAGATTTCATTGTTTGTGTGTTTGTTTGAATTGAATAGGCTCCGAAACTACTAGACCGATTTGAAAAATTCTGTCACTGTTGGGAAAGTACATTATTATCAGCATTATCAGCAAGTAACATAGGCTATATTTTATAAAGTTACGCGGAAGTGGTCGAGTGCAACAGTTAGTATTTTATAAAAAGAAGTAAGAAAATAAATTTCGGAATTATTTTTCTCAGCGACTGTACACTGGCACGCAACAACGCGTGAAAATGACAAGGCGCTGTTCGCGATCATAAAATATATTTCCGAATCTTCAGATTAATTAGGCCAAAGGGGACTGCGCTATGAGTATTTGGGTGAGATTTTATGCATTCTGCTCTCGTGTGGAGTTGTTTTTGATATTATTTCTAACAACTCAACACGAGATAATATACAGTTTTTCGTAAGATCTGATCGTGATCTGTAAGATAATATACAGTTTTTCGTCTATAATTTAAGATATTATTTTAATAATATTTAGTAGCCCAATATCTATATATAAAATTCTCGTGTCATAGTGTTAGTAACCAAACTCCTCCGAAATGGCTTGACCAATTTTCATGAATTGGTAGGTCCATTAGATAGGTCTGAGAGTAGCTAGAGTAGCTATTTTTATACCCATAAGTGATAAGGGTGAAAAAAAAAAACCAAAATAATGTTTGACTCAATCATATGCTTAATACGAGTTAGAGTCAAAACTTTTCTCGTATATGAGTCATGGAGTCAGTTAATATACAAATGAACTTTGCTTTTATTTTAATTAAATCCATATAAATTCTCTTCCGTCGAATCTATTGAAGTTTATTTCAAGCTTTCAATGTAGAAATTGATGTGTTATTTTTTGAAATACGCCAAATGATATACAGACAAAAAGATGCTCAACAAAGGAGGTCCGGTCCGGAGCAAGAACAAAACAAAGCCTGAGATCTGCGGCGCGGAACAAAGCGGGAAGGAACCGATGCAGTGAATTTTCACTATTATTCACTATTGTTATAAAAGGAGTTTCTTTAAAGAAATACTTTCTAAGTCTCGTCGATTGGAGGCGTTTTTAATTAGCTTAATGTGCCTTTATATCTCTAAAAAGTAAGATAAAGGTAAGGTAAGGTATTATGTTTTTTGGAGTTGAAGCGGCGCTGTTGTCGCGGTGTTTGCGACCTAATGTGAAGGCGCCCTAAGAATCGAATTCCATATTATAAGCCCGGGGTATGAAAATTTATGGGAGTAAAATCAAATGTCACATGTCACACGTTACGCGTTACAGGCTACAATATGCTTCAATACATAATAATATAATATAATACTTTAATATTATATTAAGTTTTAATTATATTTATTAAATTATTTATTTAAACTCCAGTTGTGCATCGGAGCTGACACACACACATTATTTTTTTTTATTTCAAAATCGGTTCATCCGTTATGGAGCTACGATGCAACAGACAGACGCACAAGTTAAACTTATAACATCCCTCTTTTTCGTCGGGCGTCGGCATGAGATTATAAAACTACGAAGAAAAAATACTGATCCCGAAGATAAAAAAATATTGGAATTCAAAGTAGTAAACATTTCATATTCTATTACGCCCTACTTGATGTTAAGTTAAGTACTTATTAAAAAAAAAATTATCTTAAATCACTAAAATTATTTCAACCTACTTACATTTCAAATTCTTCAATTGAAACAATTTATCCTTTGAGAGATCTGCAAAAAATATATATTTGACATAACATCTGCTTTAAAAAACTCTTAATTCCTTTAAAGAATGTTTAAAGGGCTCTTAAAGCTCATAATAGATATTAGTTCTTAAATAATATTGAGTTCTAATAATTCTCAAAATTTTATTTTAATTTGGTTACTTTCTTTCATTTCACTAAAATATCTAGAAATTTTTAAAGAAAATCATAATACCAGTACAAATTACCCCTGAGACCGCGTGGTATATACATACTATAAGCATACGATATTCCCCGAAAAGCCAAATTATGTTACTGAAAAATAGAAACCTATGTAGATTTTTCACAGCTCTAGTCTCCGCCTAGCGACATCCATTTACCAACATAAATATCGAAGTTAAATATCCCCTTATCTGTATTAATTATGTAATCATTGTCAGAGAATGTATCTTGTTCACATATAAGGTTTTGTGCAAACTTTGTTAGAATTTTTATAAACTTATTTGGAAAACTTATGTCCTATTTAAATGTCATTCATTATCAATCAATCAATCAATCAATCAACCAATCAACCAATCAATCAATCAATCAATCAATCAATCAAGCGATCAATCAATTTTATTTTTTATTTTTTTATTTTTTATTCTGAACAACAACCCAAATCAAGCAAAAATCAATCAAGCACAAACCAAAAATCAAGCAATCAATCAATCAAGCAATCAATCAAGCAATCAATATACTAGCACCCAATTCGGGTGCATTAATTAAACCATTTTAAGTATGTTTAGTCCAAATACTTTTATCGTCCGAAAGATATTCAGAACTACAATTCATACTTTTCTCTTCAAGTGAAATCAATGTTCAAATTTTCACTTCTGTCGGCACACTCGGAGTGCTACTGTTTTTTTTTTATTTTGTAATAAAAGATAGGTAGGTGATAAGTGTACCTAGAA
The DNA here is from genome assembly GCA_947623395.1 of Synanthedon tipuliformis. NCBI lineage: Eukaryota > Metazoa > Arthropoda > Insecta > Lepidoptera > Sesiidae > Synanthedon > Synanthedon tipuliformis. The sequence continues at coordinate 6,144,659 of OX392431.1, read as the reverse complement.
ATATGTACTGACTTTTCATTATTGCAAACTTTCCTATTTCTTTTAATTATTATTAATTTTCAGCGACGTATAATATACGCAAGTGCGTACTAATTCACATTTTGTAACATGTATATTCTATTCACGTTGTCCGTTATACGATATGTTCTAAGAGAGGCCTCGTGGCTAATGAACGGTTAAATTTGGGTGACCATAAAATCTGTCAATTTCAAGGTACTGTTTGTTAATTAATTGAAACATTGATTAATAAGTTTGTGGAACTACTGGAGATATTTGCAATATATTTAAAGTCTTGCGAAATCAGAGGTACTTACATTTTAGATTTTCTCGTAACATATTATACGAGCTGGTGCTCGCAACTTCGTCCGCGTGGAATAGTATTTGTTCTTTTTTTTTATTTAATTTACCAACGTTATGATTAATAAGGTTATGCAGATACATGTTAAAAGCGTTAAAGCGTAGTAAGTAAGCCGGTAATTTACTTGACTTGATGACTCAAGGTAAGTGGTTACCATCAAGGGAATGTGTGATGACTTTCCTTAGAGAGTGTCAGAAAAGGGATATGGCATTTTCACAACTCAATCATCCAAAGACAATAGACATAGAGACAGAAATGTGTTGACAGAATTGTTTTTTATCTGTGTGACAGAAGTGTGTGTTTTGTGTTATTGTTGTGTGTTTTATTGATTTACTGCCGCTAATAAAAATCATATGATAGTTAACAAATAGGATACTTTTTATCCTAGAACAATGTTAGGTTCCTAGGAGATTTTCCAAAAATGAACTACAGCGCATTCGAAGTCGCGGGAACTTCTAGTCTAGTAGTATATAAAATACAAAGGTAAATTTGATAGACGTTATATCCTTTCTAAAACAAAACTTGCTTCTTGTACAATGTATTATATAAATTTATGGAAAAAATAACTTGAATCTTTCTTCTTTCCTATATTTTTGTCCGTTATCATGGTCACCCTACCCAATTGCCTATTAGCCGACACTTAACACAGTGGATGTCCTTTGTGTGAGCGATAATGTCCACCCTACAAATGAACGAGGCCATACACTCGTTATCTATTTCACTTAGCTTTTTTTGGTTAATAAAATTATTCTTTTGGGTTAAACGAAAAACCAGCTCGTTTTTCTGTGAAAAGATACGGAAGGCAAACGTAGAACATTTTTTTACTATTTCAGCTTCGCAAATTGCACAAAGCTTTGTAATGATGAGCTGTAAATTAAATTTTTTTAAAAGCTATTATAACTTAATTATTTTCATGATAACATATATTAAAAACTAATATAAAAAAATCGCTTTTAACATAAAAAATACCGTGAGTATTCTTATGCGTGTGTGCACGCCGAAAAGATAGACTTTTTGGTGTAAACCAAAATATGGTAGGGACATAAGTATAGGAATTTTACAAAATCTTAATTTAACACGATTTTAAATATAGAATAATAAAAAATATATAATATTTTCAATAGAGTTATTAGGTTAATTTTGAATGTATTGTATATTGTATGGTTTTGTGATTTTGTGAAGCTAATAAATGCATTAATATTATTATTATTATTCACATATTTATTTTATTATTTCATGTTATTTCTTTTAAAATTTTATTATGTTATATATTTGTATAGCTTATAACAAAAAAAAAAGATGTAAACAAAATGTAACTATATATTTATACAATGTAAACTTACTCATCTGAAATAAAGGCTTAATAATAATAAAAAAATATTTTAAAATATATATAATAAACAATAAATATTATAAAAAGCTTAAAAAAATTAACTTATTTTTAATTATGTTATTACTAGCTACTGTCCGCGACTTCGTCCGCGTTCTGGATGAAAGGTACACTTATGTTCTTTCTAGTGTCCCAGACAACGTGTATGCAAAATTTCATGGTGATCGCTTCAGTAGTTTTTGCGTGAATACCTAACAGACAAACAAACTTATTTTCACAAATATAATATTAGTAAGGATTATTAAACTTCGGTCCTCCAGGCAGGGTCCCAAGCGTGCTGGGCCCTAATTCTCCAACACCACTTGGCGATTGTTTACTTCGAAACCGATATGATCACTAATAGATAATCTTCGTAAATTGTTACGATATCTACTAGATTCTGCTAAAAAGTTATTCTCTTACATATTATATATAAATGCAATGATAAGACTATGATAAGACATTGATGTGTTTTGGCAAGGTTACAAAAGCGTGAAATCATAATTTGCCATACAGAATCAGGGCCTCGTTGTATGTCACGATATACAGGTAAGAAAGCTGCAATAAAAAATGTATAAACTTCGTAAAACAGACAATTTAATAGGATAAAATTGTCGTACCCAGTACTGCGAAGCATAACGAACGATCCAATAATTGGGTTGCTATTTTTTTTCTGTTTTACCATTGGCTGACCCAATTAGTTCCGTTTCCGGTAACTGAAGCGAACAAATCTCTTTAGTCTATTATCAACGGTATAAAAAATAACAGTATGTGTACTAGTTTCAAATATTTTCTGTAACGTTTTCGTAACGATGAATCAGTGAGATTCTGAGGCCTGTCAAAGTAACAATTTAAAATGATAAAAAGAAATCTTTCACAAGGCTTATTAAGGTAATCTATACTTATATAATAATATGTTGTGATATAATATGTTTGTGATAAAAAAAATCAAAAACTAGTGGGCCAATTTTAAAAATTCTTTCACCTATAGAAAGCTACATTATCGGCAAGTAACATAGGCTATATCTTATAAGCAATAATTATAATAAATCTGTAAGTGTAGCTATTGTATGTATGTTCCTCCGTAACTCTTAAACGAATTAACTGATTTTCATGAAACTTGGTAGATAAACATTTAGACGTACGGGACACAGGTTGGACTACTTTTTTCACGCGGACGAAGTCGCGGGCACCAGCTAGTAACCAATAAATTACTAAATAGCCGTAAGTTAACACTGGCCACTTTGGATTTCAAACGTATTCCAAGTAAGTTTCCCTACTGGTCTTCTGATAATGTGTTATATTACTTTCATCTACATAGTGCTACTATTACGAAACGCTACCTAAGAAGAGGCTACGTCGACGTAGCAGCTTTCTTATGATGTTTTCTTAGGAGATAGTTTTTCATTCAACTTAACCTGGAATTTAGAGCTTTTTTTAAAGTTTTTTTTTTCTGGAACTCCTGGAGATATTTGCAAGATATTTGAAGTCTTGCGAAATCAGAGGCACTTACATTTTAGTCATTTTAGATTTTCTCGTAACATATTATACTAGCTGGTGCTCGCAACTTCGTCCGCGTGGAATAGTTATTTTGGGAATCATTTGGGTATCTCGAACGGTTTTCGCAGCGCACGCAACGGAAGCCCTCAAAGATGAATCTTCCCCGTTTTTTCTACCTTTTCGACTGTTTCTTCGCTCCTATTAGTCGCAACGTGATGTTATATAGCCTAAAGCCTTTCTCGATAAATGATCTATCCAACGCAAAAACAATTTTTCAATTCGAACCAGTAGTTCCTGAGATTAGCGCGTTCAAACAAACCAACAAACTCTTCAGCTTTATAATATTAGTATAGGTTACTAAATTATTTTCTCAGACCATTGATTTCGGGCTTGTCAGATCCTGCTTTTTTATATAAATGAACTGTCTACACGCTTTTTAGGCGCGCGTAGGCGTGTGAGTAATTTCCATAACCTTTGTTTCAAGGCTCAAGTATTTTCATGCAATGAATTCTACATTTTTTTTCATATTAAATATCTTCATACATTCCACACAGCACTATCTAGTTCCACACTAAGCAACTAATGCTTGTATTATTGATACCAGACAGTTGATATAATACATATATTACTTATTTTTAATTACATACATATTATAAATACAAACATCCATGACTCAGATACAAAGGTAAATGTTAACACATAAACATTTGCCCCTATCGGGATTCGAACCCGCGACCGTTTGACTAACAGCTAGGGTTACTAGCCACTAGAACAAACGTGTCGTCAAATGTACATACTTACTAGCTTTTGCACGCGACTTCGCCCGCTTAACTTTATAAAAATATAAATCCTTTTTGACTAGCTGATAATGTAGCTGTCTCTAGGAGAAAGAATTTTCAAAGTAGATCAAGATCAACTCAATCAAATCAAAACAAACTCAAAAACTACTTGTTTTTGAGTTTGTTCATTACAAACATACAAAAATACAAATATTCTCTCTTTATAACACACATTAGTATATATATAAATTACCAGCCCAGCCTCTCGGCTTCGCTCGTCCTTGAATTTGACAACATACAAATCTTCATACACTCTCTTTTCATATATTTTTTAATAGATAAAGAAACAAAGAAAGATATATTTTTATATCACACACACACACACATACACAGATAAAACTAGAATATTAAATGAAAAGGTGTAGTGGTGCGTCCGAAAAAGTTCTCTCTGACTCAGCATAATGCGGTTGGGGACTCACAGCTCTGATTTTCAGAATCTGTCTATAAAATGAAATGTTGGTTTGTATATGCTTCAAAAATTGGAAAACCAGCCGACTGATTGACTTGAAATTTTTACACAAAATTGCATTTGGACAGAGGAAAAATATTATATAATATTTTTATATAGGATGTCTCTGTCTGTCTGTCTGTCTGGTACCTTTTCACGCCTTAACTAACTCAACCGATCATCATGAAATTTTGCATACTCGTTGTCAGGGATACATGAAAGAACATAGGGTACTTTTAATCCAGAAAAAAAGTAAGTTAAATCTTATTATTTAGATTTATTTATTTATAATGACCCATGTGGGTCAAGTTGCCCGTAAAATAGTGAAGTTAATTTAAATTTCATTTTTGTCTATTTATCTATTCATTTTTACACGAACACGTTTATCTCAGGAACGGCATAATCGATTTGAATGCGGTTTTCACTGATGTTTTGTTGGAAGCTTCAAGTAACATTAAGTCTTTGTTTTCTTCAATCGGTTCACAAACAAAAAAGTTAATTAAAATAATATGTGTACAGCTAGCTGTGAAATAAAATACTTACACAAATTATGTAGATTGTAGGTATAGGTAGTATTTTTTCTGTACATTGCCCCCGAAACCTTTTTGTTATAGTAATGCTAAATGAAGACATATTATTATATATTAAGCAGAGTCATATAGTAAATTTAGCTGTTTCACGTAGGTAGTGCACTTAACTTAATCCAATTACTTACTTACTGAAGGTTTCCCGCGATGAAAGTACCAATTTTATTTGTGTTAAAGTGGAAACAAACGCTAAATATTAAAAATATACATTGTTTAATGAAGAATTTACAAGCAATAGACAATATTTAAGTAAGTATAATAAGTATCTCCGCTCCGCTTCGCTCGGCTCCCCAAATTTATTTCCATGTAAACCTAACACGCTCCTCCACGTTTTGCTTCGCTCCGCTCCTCGTCGCACCTATTTTTGACTTTTGGTGAAAGATTTTTGATTTCATACTTTACTATCTGCCCAATTCTACGATCTGCCCACGACATGGATACCAGACAGTTGATGCAATACATAGATTACTTTTTTTGTAAAGCGTAACAGACTCACATTCGCATTTAGCTTTAGATAGTACTTATTGGTTAATAGCATTTATTTCTGAAGTATAGGTGCTGTCTGAAGTATCCAATCCCGAGATCAATGAATTCAATTTATTATAAATTTATTATTATTTATTATAAAATTTTATTGTTTGAATAAAATGATATTTTAGTTACAGATTTATGATTCATTAAAATTATTATATTTGAAATATCAATTACAACATCCATTTGACTCTTAACTAATGTAATTAATTTATTGGAGCAAGCAAGTATTGAATTATATTGATACTATCTGGTGCTCGCGTTTTCGTCCGCGTTGAAAAAGAAAATCCGCACTAATATTATAAATGCGAAAGTTTTTATGTATGTATGGATGGATGCACGAATGTTTGTAACTCTTTCACGCAAAAACTACTGAACCGATGTTTGGACGAAAATCACATTAAACATAAAAAATTACTTAAATTATAAGTTAATAAAAATTTATTTTCCATATAAATTTTTGTATTGTAAAATAAAATAAATTTAAATAAAATAACTTTTCTTCAGCCATTGGATTTTTTAAAAATTATAATGCAGACATAACCGTGGGACACAGCTGGTTGAGTATAAACACGGGTATAAGAGAGTGCAAACAATTATAATATTTCCTGAAGGTAGATACTTACTCTGATACTGAGTTGGAAATTCATTCGTTTGGTAAATCCTTACAAAAACCAGTTAAGCAACAAAACAAACGTAGCAATAAGAAAAAATGTATATTTTATCCTGATTTTATCCTTTGTCCTTAAGTTCATCGAACCTTAAAATAGTAACACGGCTGGTGTCTCTTTGAAACTGATTGCTAAAACTATTTTCGGCTGTCTGCTAGTGATGTCCCTCAGTGGATTGGATGGTTGTCGATAACTTTTTAATTTAGGACGATATTTTTCAAAAAAAATTTTTTTAAAGATTTTCTTAGACTTAAGTTTAAAAAATTTACTATACCGATACAAAAATTCAAATCTGTATATAAATAACTAACGGTTCGTCCGCATATGTACCTTTATAAAATACTAGCTGGTGCCCGCGACTTCGTCCGCGTTCTGGATGAAAGGTACCCTATGTCCTTTTTGGAGTCCCAGACAACGTGTATGCAAAATTTACAACGCCATCTAGGGAATTCTGTTTGAAGCAATGTAGTACTCTAATTCATCTAAAAGTTAACAGATGGCACTACATGTTATAAAATTACGTGTTAATAAAATTAAAGCTGCTGCCCGCGACTTCGCCCGCGTAACTTAGTAAATTATGTACTTAAACCTTCCTCGAGAACCACTCTACCCATTAGTGAAAACCGCATTAAAATCCGTTGCGTAGTTTTAAAGATCTAAGCATACAAAGGGACATAGGGACAGAAAAAGCGACTTTGTTTTATACTATGTAGTGATTAGCCTATGTTACTTTATTACTATTTTATTATATGTGAAAGAATTTTGAAAATAGATACCAGTAGTTTTTGAGTTTATTCATTACAAACAAAAACACTCAAATCTTTCTCTATGAAATACTCGTATTAGTATAGATTATAAATAAATAATAATAAAATGTTATTAGGTTATAGCATTTTATTAAGATTTAGATGGCGTGAAAAGCTTCTAGGTCTTGTCGTTTTCGGAAATTGTCGTTTTCGGAAATTGTCTATTTTGGAAAAGACGTTTTAGGAATTTGTCGTTTTCGGAAATTGTCTATTTTGGAAAAGACGTTTTAGGAATTTGTCGTTTTCGCAAGTTGTCGTTTTCGGAAATTGTCTATTTTGGAAAAGACGTTTTAGGAAGTAGTCGTTTTCGGAAATTGTCTATTTTGGAAAAGACGTTTTAGGAATTTGTCGTTTTCGCAAGTTGTCGTTTTCGGAAATTGTCTATTTTGGAAAAGACGTTTTAGGAAGTATTCGTTTTCGGAAATTGTCTATTTTGGAAAAGACGTTTTAGGAAGTTGTCGGTGTCACCTTGAGGGATATTGAGGTTTATATGGGAGAGCTCTGCTTGAACCTTTCATGTAAAGTTGCCATATAGAAAATCATTCGAAAACCTTATGTTATGGAAGATACTTGGTGAGTTATGGTTGTGCTGAATAAAATATGTTTTCTACTTCATTTGTTTTTCTTTTGAATAAATAAATAAATGAATATATTAATTTGGAATTGTGCAAAAACTATGAATAAAGTGTGTGTGTGCGTGTCAGCTCCGACGCACGACTGGAGTTTACGCCTTACGAACGATAAATAAATTATTTAATAAATATAATTAAAACATATCAATATGTAATATATTATATGTATTATTTTACATTAATATATGTATTGAAGTATATTGTATTTTGTAACGCGTTACGTTTTAATTTTCATACTATTCCTTGATATTTACTAATGACCATCTTCCGGCTTCGCCCGGGATGCAATTTTTATACACATACAAACCTTTCCCGTTCATCTTTCTTTTCATATGTGAAAACCGAATTAAAATCGGTCAAGCCATTCTTAAGTGTTTGCGAGAGTAACGCACAGCGATTGATTTTTATATATAACTAGTTTTTGCTCACGACTTCGCACGCGTAACTTTATAAAATATAGTCTATGTTACTCGCTGATAATGTAGATTTCTATAGGTGAAAGAATTTTTAAAAATCGATGCAGTAATTTTAGCAGCTAAATAAAGCACACTCTGTCTCATAATAAAAGCTCTTTGAAGCACTATTAAGCACCTTGGTACCAAGACTACTTTTAAACTCTCGATATCAACCTGTTTGCTTCTTGAAGTTCTCAAGACTATACTTATTACAGAGTGCAATCTTGTAACAAGTATCCTTTACAAAACTTGTAGTAAGTATACTACAATCAATCTACAACAATTATGGATTTCGCACGCCATACAAAACACTATGAAACATTTAAAGGTGACATATAGAACATGTCACATAGACATGATAGACATAGTAATATATGACATATAGATCATATATATATGTCATCTGTCACTTAAAGATGATTTTCTTAAAATTAATATTCTGACATACCTACGTTTAAAATTAATTGTAGAACTTGGACGTTACTATTTTTTGCCATTGACGCGCAAAGGCAAGACTTCGCCATGATTCAGTTTTAATCGCACTTTTTATGTGACACATGTCACATAACACATGTCACATGTCACACGTTACGCGTTACAGGCTACAATAGGTATGCTTCAATACATATAATATATTATATTATATTAATATGTTTTAATGATATTTATTAAATTATGAAATTACTTTCGTAAGGAGTAAACTCAAGTCGTGCGTCAGAGCGGAACACGCACATTTTTACGACGCGGACGAAGTCGCGTGCGCTAGCCAGTAATTTATAAAGTTACAGTAATAAATAAAATTAAGTCCACACAGTAGAGAAACAGAAGGAAACAGAAACACATTAAAACACCTCAACAACTTTAAACTAATTAATTTAATATTCGAAAGTTTGAGAGCCGACGGTAATACACTGAATGGTAAACAAAGAGATTGTTCAGATATCGCCACTGCGTGAAAGTTGCGCCTCTTTGGGCTTTAGATTATGGGGAAATTATGAGCAACTTCAGAATTAATTTACCGAAATTATTGGGATGTGTTGACGTAAACAAGTTTTAAGAAAAAAAATCTATACTAATACCACAGCATACTTATTTCCTACTTATACGAAATAAGTATGCTGTGCTAATACTTATTATGAAGAGAGAAGATTCGTATTATTGTATATTTGTAATGAATAAACTCAAAAACTAATGTACCGATTTTGGAAATTCTTTCACTTACCTACATAGAGAGCTACATTATCAGCAAGTAACATCCGTACTAATATTATAAATGCTACAGTTTGTATGAATGGATGTATGTAAGTTTGTAACTCTTTCACGCAAAAACTACTGAACCGATCACCATGAAATTTTCCATACACGTTGTCTGGGACACCAGAAATAACATAGGGTACCTACCTTTCATCCAGAACGCGGACGAAGTCGCGGGCACCAGCTAGTAGGCTATATTTTATAAGTATCTATACTAATATTATAAAGAGAGAAGATTTGTATTTATGTATTTTTATTTGTAATGAATAAACTAAAAAACTACTTGACCGATTTTAAAAATCCACTATAGTTATATTAACAAGATTCACGAAATATGGGTCAAAAAGATAGGCAGATAATTGGTCTAAAATATTTTAGTTACTTTTAGATGAGTTTTCCAAAGGCTCAAAGAATACATTTTATATCTGACATAATTTATATATAAGAGTGTTCTGGGTAAAAGCTAAAAGCTAGCGACGCGTAACAGGGATCCAGATAATGTCAAACATCTGCTTCGTTCGATGAACGTGAGTGATGTGCAATCGTCTAAAAAATATTTTTATTATAAGTCGATAGATTATATCAATTTATTATTCTAACAACCCGGTGCCCGCGACTTCGGCCGCTTTGGATGAAAATGAAGTATGTCCTTTCTGGTGTCCCAGACAACGTGTATGCAAATTTTCATGGTGATCGGTTCAGTAGTTTTTGCGTGAAAGAGTTACAAACATCCATACATTCATACAAACTTTCGCATTTATAATATTAGTACGGATGTAGCTTTCTATATAGGTGATAGATTTTCCAAAATAGGTACTTTAATTTTTGAGTTTATTCATTACAAACATACAAAAATACGAATCTTCTCTCTTCATACTGGTAATAAGTATTACTAAGTAAACATCCATACATCCGTACAAACTTTCGCATTTACAAGTACGGATTTGAAAAAAAAAACCGCTTCATTGGCCCAGCTATTATCGAGTTTGCGCCTAGCAACACATTTAGCAATACATTTTCATTTATTGTATCATAATTTTATTTCATTCGCAGTGTAAATTGATTTATAAATAAAATAATAAATTGTTTCCCCAAATGAACCTCAATTAAGGTAATTGTAATCAATAATAATAATAAATCTGTAAGTGTAGCTATTGTATGTATGTATGTGGAGGACATAACTCTTAAACGATTTAACCGATTTTCATGAAACTTGGTAGATAAACATTTAGACGTACGGGACACAGGATAGGCTACTTTTTTCACGCGGGCGAAGTCGCGGGCGCCGGCTAGTAGTTAATAAATTTGTCTCTTTTTTTTATATTTACGGTACGGTAATTACAGAGTGATCGAGATTAATTCAAATGGAAGGAATAAAAATATTTTCCAAAATAATCCTGGCCATCAATTAATATTGAAATGTATGGCAGTTAACGCAGTTGGCAACGGCTTGGAAGCGTCGCCTCGACTCTCGGCTCTTTGTGTGGAGACTGGAGACTCTGTAAAATATATACGAGTAAACTGCGTCTCACTCACTCACTCGCTCTATGGGAAAATTTGTGCGTATGTATGTTACATACAAGTTTGACAGTATTTCACGCAAAATTACGTTGTATAAAAGAAGAATTAGAATTTTTGTCTGTTTGTCTGTTGTCTGTTGCTTAACCGATTTGAATGCAATTTTCACTGATGTATTGATGGAAAAAAGTTAGGTTCCTTTAGTTTTCAAAAAAACTAACTAAAGGCTCGTAGAAGGTTAGGGCACAAGCTAGTAGGTACCTATAGATTATATTCTTACCTAATATAACTAGAAAATATTCGTAGATGGCGCTGACAAAATACAATCAGCTCATCAATCAATTCAGTGGCTTCAAATAAAAAATAATATTTCACTATTTTTAAATAAAAATCTTATAAATATGACTGTACTTTTCGCAAGCAGTAAATTTTTCATGACGTCATTTCCTCAGATCGAATGGCAGCCATTTAAAGTTTTGATCGTCGCTTTAATGTCTCTTAATACCTTTTTGATTGTTCCATAAAGAATAAGTTTCAAATTATAATCGCTTATTAAAAACTTTAAAGTAGATGAGGAATTCAAGTATCATTTTATTACTGACTGTCCCCTATTAAAGCTTCTCAGAGTGTGTTGAGTAAACACACTTGACCGATTTTGATGAAATTTTGTGCGCTTATCGAGTAGGTCTGAGAATCGGTCAACATCTATTTTTTATACCCCTAAATGTTAAGGGTGGTCCACCCCAAAAAAATATTTTTATTTTTTCGCAAAACAACGTTTCGGTCAGCTAATCTAATATAAAATTCTCGTATCACAGTGTCTGTAACCAAACTCCTCCAAAACGGCTTGACCGATTTGTATGAAATTTTTATATTCGGTATGTCGTAAACTATTTTTATACAAGTGATAAGGGTGGCCCACCCCAAAATTATTATTAAAACCGCTTTATTTTTTTCTGGCAAAAAAAAGTAACAAACACGGCGGCATAAAAGTAAGTTGACCTTTCAAAAGTTTATACCAAATAAAGAATTCTTTTCAAGTAACGTGGCAAGTTTTGAGAACCACGTTGATGAAAAGGTGTGTCGTCAACGCAGCGGTTGTTCTGACCTAAATACACACTATAGTGTCAAGCGCTCTTTGCTTTTAAGGGCTTGTATGAGACTAACGTACATTTCTTTAAATTCACTAATACTATTTTATTTATTCAGCACTAGCTTGTGCCCGCTACTTCGTCCGCGTAACTTTATAAAATATAGCCTATTTTACTCGCTAATATCAGTACTAATATTATAAATGCGAAAGTTTGTATAGTAAGAAATCCATAATGTTAAAATTCATGGTCTTCCTTTTATTTCTGTGTTATTTAGCTAAAAATAATCCTTATGATGAAGCCTTTCGATCGGTATTATAAAGCTATAGCGTAATTTTTTTTCTCGTGTAGCGGGTTCGATTCCCGGTTAAAGCATGTAATTATTTAAAAATCTATGAATGCAATTAAAATTGTGTCGAATATATGTATTGTATACAATATACAATATATATATTGTATACTAACTGGTGCCCGCGACTTCGTCTGCGTTCTGGATGAAAGGTACCCTATATCCTTTCTGGTGTCTTAGAGAACGTGTATGCAAATTTTCATGGTGATCGGTTCATTAGTTTTTGCGTGAAAGAGTTACAAACATCCATACATCCATACAAACTTTCGCATTTTTAATATTAGTACGGATTGTAACAATAATATATTGTACAAATCTACATATTACATATTATTTTGTCAGGAGTTATATTTTTTAAATATTTCCTAATATAAAAAATATATAAAAAATGGGCCAATTAGTAAATAAATAAAACAGGTCAGACCGGGATTCGAACCGGCGTCTGCTAGCCCAGCAGTCGAGGGTTCTTCCTAATGGTCCTTATTTGGAGTGAGTGAAATATGTTGTTGGTTAACCAATCAGAGAGCGCCAGAATTTAGTGGACAGTTGATTGTTCGGAACTGCGACCATTAATTTTGGTTTTCGACTAATCTTACATTAGCCCTCCATTCGTACATTTAAATTTACCGTTGAAATCACTATTAATCTTTGGCTACATTTGAGAATTTAGTTTTGGGACTGATTTCTAGCGAGTAGCGATTCTTTATCAAGTACCTACTAGGCTGTTGCACGCGACTTCGTCCGCGTAACTTTATAAAATCTTATCTTACTTATACATAAGATACTCCTATCTTACTCACTGATAACATAGCTTCCAAACAATGAAAGAATTTTTCAAATCGGTCCAGTAGTTTCAGAGCTTATTCAATGCAAACAAACAAACGAACAATCAAATCTTTCCTCTTTATAATATTAGTAAAAGTATAAATGAAATCATTATCATGCAGACAATCTTATTAGCTGGGAATTCTGCGTTGAAAAATCTATACTAATACTATATAGCTGACCCGACAAACGTCGTTTTGCCAAAAAAAAGTGGGGTGGACCACCCTCAACATTTAGGGGTATAAAAAATAGATGTTGGCCGATTCTCAGATCTACCCGATAAGCACACAAAATTTCATCAAAATCGGTCCAGCCGTTTCGGAGGAGTTTGGCAACAAACACCGCGACACGAGAATTTTATATATTAGATTATACAGAGAATAGATTTGTATTTTTGTTTTGCAAAACTACAACATCAATTTTAAAAATTCTTTCACCTTTAGTAAGCTACATTGTCAACGAGTACCTACCTAACTTAGGCTATATTTTAAAAGTTAGACGGACGAAGTCGCACTGTGTTAGACTTTTTCTAAACCACCCAAAAGAATTTTATACGATTTTCACTATTAAAGAAAAATAAACGAGGTTTTTGTTATGTTATAATATGTCCAAAGAGCTTTTTAGATATTTAATTAACTCGCGAGATAATATTTTTTATATATATATATTTTTTCTATATCTGTAATTTTTTTATTTGTAATTTTTGTATTTTTGATAAATATTTCATTCCTACCTTTCAAGATTCATAGTAAGTAATTCCTTTCTCTATTCTGAAATAATTGTTAGTTGAGTGAGTCAGTTATTTTTCATTTTAAACACTGCCACTGGCCCAATTTGCATGCTAGCAAAGTTTCCGCTAGTATTCAGACCACGACACGTCCGCAGTCACATAAATCGTTCCGTACACTTGTAGTTCGCGTCACGTGGTGATTTAAACCTGACGGAACGTTTACGACTTGTGCTTGACCAAATATGAAACGTTGCCTAACAAGATGTGTTATATACGGCTTAGTTATGACAATAAGCCTGTCTGCCATCCTTTATAATATAAAAAAAGGTCTATAATACTTTTATATATTACTAGCTGCACGCTCCCGGCTTCGGGCGGGTTCAAAATGAAAACTAAACCTATCTTTTAAGTTGGACCAAATTGTGGATCGTAGTTAGATGCCTCGGCAGAGCCCGGTTCACGCCGCTCACAAGGACAAGGAGGCATCGGGGAGTTTTAGTGGGTATTCCCAGTACCGCTAACATCAGGTGCTGGGCGACCCCCACATATCCCTACCGCCTAGCCAGCGGTAGGGAATCTGTAAGCGGATTTCTCCTCGTAAAAAAAAAGTTGGAACAAATTAGACATAAGTAGTTACGAAATTTATCAAAATCAGTTTAGTTGTTCAGTTTAGTTTAGTTGTTTAGTTGTAGAGGTCAAACAACGAGACACGAAATTTTTATATATATACCTAAAGATGTTTTAAGACATATGTATACAGATATACAGATTGACTCATACTTGAACTTATCTTTATGCGATTCCTGCGGTAAATAGATAGGTATCAAGTAAAAGTTGATATATTAAAGGTTGTCAGACAGACTGACAGTCGACTTTATGGTAGGTGGTTACGCACGCTTTTTAAAACATGCAAGGCCTCAACAGGTGCTGCACACTGCACAGGTACTGCTAAGAGGGTATTAGGAAGATTTAGGGTAAAATTATTTTTATTTTTCGTAGATTTAGTTTGCAAACAGAAAATTTCGTGTTTTGTATTTGTTTTTAATGCACGCTCAGTTAGCCTATAAGTGGAGCATACAATGTTATAAAAGAATGTTTAAATATGAATATGTTTAGGGATGGTTGGCTTTCATTACCACGCAGTAAAAGTTTATGTGTTTCGACTTTCGTACATACCACAAACAATTTTCATTGTTTCATACCTGAGTATTCTTTTTCAAAACGTTCCCCCGAAACAATGTCGCGGTAAGATTTTATTAAATCCAATTTCAAATCTGTCCGTTGTTTAAGTTTAATAATGGAGGAAGCAAAGAAACTTTTATTAAAGCTATTGTGTTGATATTGCAAAAACGCAACGAAGCTGGAATGCATATTCCAGCATTCGAGACTTGGGGATTTATTTCTCTCTCCCGTCGACGCTCCAACTACGTGACTAGCGAGCCTTATCGAGCTTATACTTATTATATATTTTACAACCATATATGTACATAAGTTTGTCTGTGTGTTTGTTTCCAATATTTGTATATTTACTAGCTGGTGCCCGCGACTTCGTCCGCGTTCTGCACGAAAGGTACCCTATGTCCTTTCTGGTGTTATAATTATAAAGTTATAAAAATTAATTTATTTTATTGAATTAAATTAATTAATTAAATTAATAATTATTATGAAACTTGGCCTAATAAGATATTTTATACATAGGCGTATTATATACGCCTTAGTTATGACGAAAAGCCTGTTTGCCATTCTTTATAATATAAAAAAAGGTTTATAATGTTTTTAAATATTTTTTGAATGTCTAGTATTATTATTATTATTATTATTAAAATCAACCATGTTAGTCTGAAGGTGTTACGTCACGACGGATTGCTGATATTCTATAACGAGTACGAATATACGAGTTACTACACTACTCGCCGGAATTCATCTCGCCCAAACCGGGCAGTTATCATCCGTACTAATCCGTACTAATATTATAAAAGCGAAAGTTTGTATGGATGTATGTTTATGTATGTTTTACGCAAAAACTATCAAATGGATTTCAATGAAATTTTGCATACACGTTGTCTGGGACACCAGAAAGGACATAAGGTATATTTTATAAAGTTACGCTGGCGAAGTCGCGTGCAGCAGCTAGTATTATAAATGCGAAAGTTTGTATGGATGTATGGATGCATGTATAGATGTTTGTAACTCTTTCACGCAAAAACTACTGAACCGATCACCGTCTGGGACTCAATAAAGGACATAGGGTACCTTTCATCCAGAACGCGGACGAAGTCGCGGGCACCAGCTAATGTCTCATAATTTCAAGGAGAAATATCGACAATTTTTTTTTTATTTTTTATTTATACAGCTTACAAGCGAAGCCGTAGTAATAGTCTATTGTGTAAGTCTTAAATCTAATCTTTGAATTTACTGGCACGGTTTCAAAACTACCCGATAACTTCGGTTATTTAAGTAGCATTGATAGATAGATCGCTCCACTTAATCTACTTATTTCTAACTTAAAACATTGAAGCTTTTAATCATTATAAAAAATAATATACATACAAATATAAAAGAATGATTTTTGTCCTAAATCGCTGATTTTCATACACGTAAAAATATACACGTAAATTATAAAAATCTCTTAGTAAAAATCTAACCTACCAGGGATAGGTGGAAATTTTTTTCAACCTATCCCTTTTTAGCTATAAAGCAAGAAACCATTCAAATTAAGAAAAAATTGTACATACTTAGAATAGATTTTCTAGTACGTTAGTACCATTGATCTAAACTATAGATGCGGCGTAGCAAGCAAAAAGCCCCGATATCTGTGGTAGTATTAAAATCGTACTTACGAACTTACTGAGAGATTGACACGCAATTCCAAATGAATATTGCTTTTGTAAAAAGAAACTAGTTAAAAGTCTTCTGTGCTAACGCATCAATGTATACTACACAACGATATTGACTAGCTTACGACTAGCGAGCGACTATGTGCGAATTCGTCCACTTTGGCTCGAGTGGACGAATTTTACTACTACCATTTTTTGTGGGCTACGCCGTGTCTATACTCCCAATTATACTTATATAGTCTTTGGTTAGTACATTATACTTCATTCTTTAAAACACTAAAATATTTATAAAAACACAACTTAACTTTATATTGCAAGTAGCTTTTGTTTGAGATCACGTGAGTCGAGATAAAATAGAAACATTTCTTTATACTTGACAATATAACCAATACTAAGATTTCAACTTGAGATGCCTACGTTTGAATCGATTTTAGATTACACGATGAAAAAACTGATTTCGCAACGGCGAAAAAAGCCTTTTCGTATCTTGATAGGTACAGTTTAGAGTTGAGAATTGTTTGTACATTTTCAAAAGAAAATATCAGGATTTTCTTCGACCTAAACGGATATTTTAGAAGACAGTTTATGATCGTTTTGCTGTTGATATCTCTGCGGAAGGTCGACAAAGTCTTCAACGTTTTGAATACGCAATAAATTCTCCACTTCAAAAGTATTTGCTGACCCAATTTGGAATCTCTTTTATTTTCTTTGTTTTTTTTTTCCTTTCTCTTAAATTAATAGATTAATCTTACACATAAAAGATTGAAATTACTTTTGATTAATTAGACGTTATTAATTACATTTTCAGTTTTTGATCTTTATAAAATTTATTAAACGAAATTTAAAAATACTGTTAAATATTCCCCTGAGACAACGTGGTCCGACTTCTTCTACGCCGGTTTGATCGGACGACGCGGACCTTATTTCCCGTTCTCTGTCTCTCTATGTGCCTCTTCAGTCCTGAAGGTCAGCCGTCAACCTCCTGAACCGGTCCCTGTCAAGAGCCAACTGAAACAGCTGCTCGACTGAGGCAATTCCAGTCCACTCTCTGATATTCCTGAGCCACTACTTTCTTCTTCGCCCAGCGCGTCTCTTCCCTTCCACCTTAGCCATCATAATCAACTGGATTTAGGATTTTTCCCGTTGCCTTGGTTCTATTAACCCGTGAGAAGACGCGCCCTAAAAAGTAACATGAGTGCCCGCGATCAAAATGCTCACACTCTTACTAAATGCTTTTTTTTAAAGAAAAATTATATTATTATAATAAATAATATATATTATTAAAAAATAAAAGTTTTAATTTTATAAAATGAGTATTTTATTATAAGTAAATAACAAAATACAGTAGGTCTTATGCACAAACTAAAAATATTATTTCAGTGCTTTTGTATTTCAGTGAGTGAATTAATAGAGATGCCAGAGTCCATCCCTTTCTAATCCCTTATCCGAATCCTATTATGGATATTATAGGCTTCCCTTAAGGCCTCCATTCACTTTACTTGAGTGTTCAGTAGAATCCACACTTATATCATAAAAAAAATGCAAATGTAACTCTGTGTGTCTGTAGGTATGTCTGTTTGCTACCTTTTCACGTCTTAACTACTCAACCGATCATCATGGAATTTTGCATACACGTTGTCAGGGATACAAGAAAGGATAATAGGGTACCTTTCATCCAGAAAAAAAGTACTGTTCCCGAATGATCATCTAAAAATATAAAGAACTAGCTGGTGCTCGCGACTTCGTCCGCGTGGAACAGTTATTTTGGGAATCATTTGGGTATCTCGAACGGTTTTCGCAGCGCACGCAACGGAGTGCATCTTTGAGGGCTCAAAGATGAATAATTTTCCCCGTTTTTTTCCACATTTTCGACTGTTTCTTCGCTCCTATTAGTCGCAACGTGATGTTATATAGCCTAAAGCCTTCCTCGATAAATGATCTATCTAACACAAAAAGAATTGAGATTAGCGCGTTCAAACAAACAAACTAATTCTTCAGCTTTATAATATTAGTAGAGATTAGGCGACACTGTCGCATGGCGGCGCCAACATCGTCACAGCGATAACGAAGTTTGGCGTTATTACTCATAAATTACTTTCTTTATCATCTCGGACGTAGTCGCAGGCAACAGCTAGTCCAAAAATAAAATGAAACAATTATTCCCTTTATCTCAAAACTGTCCGCATTTAAAAAGGAAATAGATGGCATAATTAAAGGAGCACTTGTACTTAGTTCAGGACAACTTTGTTTTTACACAAAGCTTAGTTGAAAAAAGACAAAGTTAACTTTGTAATGGGCACGCTCGACTTGAAACAATACTCGAGTCTGTACTCTCTCGAATGAAGGGGGGTTCATTTCGCTTTGAGAGACCGCTTGGATCGAGTTACTTTTAACGCAGTTTCTGAATGGAAACTTTTAATTTTTCTCACTCTACTTTCGCGAGAAATTCTCGACGGGAAATTCCTCTTCGGACACAGAAACGTATGTGAGTTTGTTTATTCATAGTTAACCACTTTAAAGAAGTTAGCTGCAGTCACGAACTTTCGTTTTTGGGCACTTCGTGCACCAGTGTCCTGGGGCACTTTTGCAACTTTTGCACGGTTGCAGGTAAAATGTTCTGGGGCACTTTTGCAACTTTTGCACGGTTGCAGGTATGGTTGCTAATATAATAAATCCATACTAATATAATGCACTCATACTCTAGTGTTTCTTTGTTCATCATGTTTCTTAATATTTATTCAAAACAAGCTGATGCAGGCGACTTCGACCGTGTATTTATTAAAATATAGCTGTTATATTTTAATTATAATGAATTATGTTACTCGCTGATAATGTGGCTTTCTATTGGTGAAAGAATTTGTAAAATCGGCCCAGTAGTTTTTGAGTTTATTCATTACAAACATACAAATCTTCTCTGTTTACAACATTAGTCTGATTTTATTAATCTATTTATAATATTAGTATAGAAGTATAGATATTAGTATAATGCGGGTAGATGGCGCTTATTTTATACAATCAGTTGTTACTGAGGGTGTCGCTCACAGAGCGTGACGGTGCGAGTTCACCGTTTTTTCATCATACCAAAAGTGTCGAACGTGCTTACAGAAAATTTCACTTCAAAAAATTAAGTTAATTATTGCCTTAATAAAGTAACTATCAAAATATATACCTACCCATATGTATATATAGGTTTTAATTATTGTACGAAAACAAAAACATAATAATATAGAACAACACAAAACTAATTTTCTCTCAGTGAACGGAAATCTCTTAATGCTGCCTGCAGGTAGCTTTACTTTGAAGAAGGCTCAACAGCGGATGACATTATTCAATATGACACTATGAATTTATTTCTATTTGTGTATCATTAAATTAATTGTACGACCATTAACAAACTTAGGTTTTATATTATAGAAGACTAATAACCCGCTCCCGGCTTCGTGCAGGATGCATTTTTTTTATCTACACAAACCTTCTTGGTTTATTCCTCTCTTTATATGGTAGATTTATATTATAATAAGTAGAGATTAAAGTTTTATGAAATGGTACCTGTGAGTCATAGAGATTGCCATTGTGGAGTTTTCTTTAGCATTTTAGAAGAACTACAATTCTCTAGTACATCAATTTTATGTTTAAGGTTTAGCCTACGTAAAGTTAATCTTCAGTGATTGGGTTGTACATAAAAACTCCATTATATTTTATTATATGTATGTATATAAAACTTCTATGAAAAATTATCTTAACTAATGGTGAAAACCACATCAAAATCATATATGTTAGGAAGCGTTAACGGCCATGTATGTATCATTAGGCGATGATAACCACTTACCATCAAGTAGATTTAACCTTGTCTTTTAAGAGATTCAGCAACATTGTCACTTTAAATATTTCTGGTATGTCATAAATTTGGTTGGCAACGAGTTGCATAGCACCGTCCCTTAATATAAGTTCTCTCTCCGTTAATAAGGGGCAGGTAGGGGTAGACAGGTCACGTGTGGTCCTCGTTCAACGTGACAACTTTGTTAGCGAAGTGGGAGAACTGTCTACTTAGCAAAACGGATTTTATTGCTGAAGTTATTCATCACTTTTCTAATGTCCAATGTCACCTTTAAGAGAGTCAATGTCGCACCTTTATTTAAGTGAGTACGGTATATTTTTAAATAATCTGTCGTTATTGTGCGTCAGCGGATAATTATATCATCTATATCTAGCTAGGATCTAGCTGTTAAACAAACGGTCGCAGATTCGAATCCCGCTAAGGGCAAATGTTTATGTGTTAACATTTTACCTTTGACTCGTGACAAGCAAACATCCATGACTCAGGTACAAAGGTAAAATGTTAACACATAAACATTTGCCCCTAGCTGGATTCGAACCCGCGACCGTTTGGTTAACAGCTAGGGTTACTAGCCACTGGGGAGACTGCCGCCCATATTAAGGTCCTCCGAGAAGGCGTACTTCCACTTTCGGGTACGCCGAGGTTCTAAAAGGTCTGAGAGGGAGCACAGGTCTCCCCGTGCTGGATAGCTGTATGGCGGGGCACCGAAGTCGTGTAACAACGTCCCCGCGACCCCGCCCACTAATGGCCGCGTTGATAGAAAGTCGTTGGGTTTTAGCCGGTAGAAATCCGGCATAACTCGGCAGTACCCCCTACACTGCCGGGTATCCAAGAGGATTTCCCAACGTTTAAAAAAAAGGGTTACTAGCCACTAGACAAAACGTGTAGTCAAAAAAAAGTGGTTTATTCCCATCTCGGCACCTTCCCATCTCGGCACCCACGAATTATTTGTTAGGTACAGTTATTTAAATGATAGAAACACAAATTTAGCTGATTATTTATCAAGTTCAAAATCAACATTCTTAAAAAGTTATTAGTACTTAATCTAATTACAATTTATAATACTTCCTGAAGCTATATCTGCATTGTAAGCAATAAAAGTATTATTATTTATTTAACAATCTCCGATTAAACAGAACAACGCAAATGAAAGCACAGTTGTGGAGTGATTTCCCTGTAAAATATCCGATCGTAATTCGCAATGGAAAATCCACTAAATGAAATTGTTTTTACAATTATATAATTACTATATGGTTGTACAGTATCTATAAAATGTTGAATCATAATATGGCATGTGTAGTAGCATAAATATGATGTGTTGAATCATCATCGTCATCAACAGACTCTGTCTCTCCACTGCTGGATGTAAATTGAAAAATTACTAAAAAATAAAACCAACTCCGGGAGTGCTGACAGAAGTGAAAACTTGAACAATTACGTATGTATTTTTTGAATCGTCAGGAAACTACATATTTATAATACAGAGGTGTCGATTACAATACATCATAAGTCGCGAGTTGAATGGTTTTTTTCCATCTCAAAAATTGTTCTTTTTTAAAACTGTCAGCGCTCAGTATAGTATAGTATCACTGGCCGTTTTCTATTTTTATTTGAAATTACTGTGTTCCTTTATAATTGTCAACAGATGTGTCGGTTACGGTAACAGTGTCGCGAGTTCAATGGTTTTTTTCCCCACCTCAATAATGGCCAACGCGCCTAAAAAAGTTTTAAATACCCGATCTAAATTACTAAAAATCACATTTACTCGCCAAAGTGTGTGAGCGGCTTAAGCATATCTATCTGACTGTACAAATTCTTGATTATAACAAATTGCAGTTCAAACTACACTCTTAATTTGTATGCCTTGGCACAATGATTTAACAAAAGCAGTAATGTAACTTGAATTTTCTTTTTGTAAAATAGGTTGTAACCCCTCTGGTGCGCTTGGCTTGTTTCTCACCTAGCTGCCCCAGATCGTTACCACCGACTAGGGTTCAGCAGGCAGAGGCACGAGACTATGAGCGCCTTTGCTGGAGAGAAGAAAGAGGCTTTCCTATCAAATTAAACACGAGACTTCCCACAACACAAGTTTATTATATAATTATAGGTTGAGATACAATTATATGTGCAGATGCTAAATTATACTAGTTAATTACAATATCAATAGGAGGTAGGATGCACTTGATCCGCCTTGTAGAATGAATGTAGACAAAATAGCACAGTTAGCACTTGTGCTATTCTACAGATTAAATGGCACGTTGAAGACGTGCGTGATGACGAGTCGGACGTAGACGTTATGATGCCCCGAGGGTGGCTGATAGAACAGAAATAAATAAATCTACTCAGCTTTGATGGCGCTCCACGGGATCAGCAGAGACGGTCCTCAGCGTGGAGACGTGGCGCAGACTCAATAAAGCACGAAGGGCGTGTAGACATGCGTCGGCGTGACGAAGGGTCCGGGAACCGGAGACAGGTGCTACCAACTAGGTGATAGCCACTGGAGCCTTCCGACGTCAGTGGTACAATCGCCCGCGCAAGAGTTGTGCGTGGGCCTCGGCGATCTACTTCTACACACAGGCGAAGCTCGGATCGTGTCGCAGTTTCTTCTCGATTCTCCAGCTCAGGATAATCGAGGGTAGGAGAGCGAATAGGCAAACGTCGTTAATTAAATAAAAATATAAATAGTATCGAAGCGTCCGAATGCGTAGCCCGCCGGCTTGCGCTCGCGCTTTTATTATCTCGGTACTCCCTCCACTTTCACGTTTCCTACCCCCGCCGACAGATGGCAGATGCATGTGACACATAGTCCATTATATATTACACAGACCAACGTAAGTGGTCTGTGCAAATTTTACATGTTACAAGGTAAGTAATATTTGTAACGCATTGCACACACTGTTTCGCAGTATGGCGGCGGCTGTAACCATCCTCACAAGAAACCACTATGAAATACAATAATAAATAAAGGTCAATCGCATAAAACCAGATTCGTAAATAATCACATTCACAAATAACCAGATTCGCAAAAAAATAGATTCACAAGGAACCTGATTCGCAAAAAATAAATTCACAAAGAACCAGATTCGCAAATAACCATATTCTTAAAGAACCAGGTTCGCAAAATACCAGATACCTACTCGATAATTAATTATGCTGTAATGTCTTCGTGCGTAGTAAATGTTGCTTGAGCACATTCGTCTTAACCCTCATTATCAATGTCGTTGGAACGGAACATTACCTACTGATTTTAAGTTGTACGGTGACACTAAGCTAGGAATAACTGAACTCCAGAACGGCCACGGCGACAAATCTAGCCTTGGATTTCGGCCAAAATTTTAATTAGTATGGCGTGTACCACTTCAACTTGTACAGTGAGCGGTCAGAGGGAACGAATGGACAGACTGATTTGATATATTTCATATAGTATAGTATGTGTGTGGGTTTGAAATTATTCAATTTTAATATTATGAGTTTAATGTTTACTTTAAAAATATTGTGTGCAAATTGTGCAATGTACATTTGGGGTAGGAAAAGGATCGTCACTTTCGTACCGTCTACATTTTGCTTGCACCAGGTCAATTTTATTATCCGTCATTCCAAAATTTCATTTCGAACTTAGTTTCAAAATATACTAAAAAAAGTTCAAAAAGTTTCAAAAGTCTATAACTTTTAGTGAAACTGAAAATTGACAAGACTGAGGCCCTTAGACTAAGGGCCTCTTTCACCACCTGTCAAGTAGGCTAACCGTCATTTAAACTCACCTGTCACCGGGAATAATTTAGCTGATATACCTTTGTTTGTACGGTAAAAGTCCCACACATTAAAAAGAAAATAATAAAAAAAATTGCCTATCGAAGGATGCACTAAACCGAGTGCATAATTTAAAACATAAAATTATTTCTAAAAGTAACTAATCAACACTTTACTTGTAGTTTATGAAAGAGGCCCTAAGAAACACTTTAAAATTAATTAGGAATGCAAAATCTCTTCCTCACTTAAATTAAAGTAGTCTTAGCTTCGAATACAACTCAACAAAGACTGATCCTCTCAAAGTACAGGCTTTTGAATAATACCTGTGTCTATTATTCTGTCGTGAATAATTTTAAATCTAAGAAAGAAAGAAAATAAATACTTAAATAATAATAAAAAATATCTTCACACATTCCACACAGCACCATCTAGTTCCACACTAAGCAACTAATAATGCTTGTATTATAGATACCAGACAGTTGATATTTTTTTGTAAATACATACATATTATAACTTAGGTATAAAGGTAAAATGTTAGCTCATAAACATTTGCCCCTAGCGGGATTCGAACCCGCGACCATTTGGTTAACAGCTAGGGTTACTAGCCACTAGACCAAACGTGTAGTCAAGTAATAGGGAAGAGACGAGCTAGACAAAGGAGAAAGTCACGGCTTAGAAATATCCGAGAGTTGCCTCGGTCGAGCAACTGTTCCAGTTGGTCTCTTGAGAGATACCGGTTCAGGAAGTTAACGGCTAACCCTTCAAGACTGAAGAGGCAGAGAAAGAGAGAGAGAGAGAGCGAGAGAGAGTGTGGTTAAAGAACGATAATTATAAAAGCAATACTCAGATACTTGCTGTCTGTCTGTTACACTTGTAAACAATAAAAATCTGCAATAATAGGTGCTTCAGCCGCCACTATACAGGCGTAATTAACCACTGGAAAGCTTCGAACAACTTTGTTTATTGTTCGTAACTCGTTAGCGAAACGATACATATGAGAGTGAGGAATACATACGGCTCTGGAAATTCACCAACATTGTTGATTGTTAAATTAACAAGAATTGTTGGTGATCCAATGCTCACACAGCATGCGTACCTCAAATAAATAAATAAATAAATATTCACACATTCCACACAGAACCATCTAGTTCCAAAGTAAGCAACTTAATGCTTGTATTATGGATACCAAACAGATGATATACTACATACAATACTATTTTTTATAAATACATACATATTATAAATACAAAACATCCATGACTCAGGTACAAAGGTAAATGTTAACACATAAACATTTGCCCCTAGCGGGATTCGAACCCGCGGCCGTTTGGTTAACAGTTAGGGTTATTAACCATTAGTTCAATCGTCAAGCTTTTACCATCTTAGAAAGGAGGAGAATAAAAATTTAAAAAAATATTTACTTACATGATAAGGATTAGACGCAAACAAGTAAAAGTATATGAAAAAAATACTTAACTACTACTAAAACTAACACTAAAACTAAAGATACTAACTAAAACTAACGTTATACTTAAATAAAACTTATTTCCTACTAGCTGTGCTGTGGAAACAACACTGTTACGGGATGCTTGCTACAATACAAAAGTAAAAATTTAGTCAAATCGGCTTAGCCGTTTTTAAAATTAACGTGCACAAACAGACAAAAATTCTAAAAAAAAATCTTGAATCACTCTGAGTAAGCTGGCGAACGCGTGACGTAAGCGTTACGAAAAGTGTGATCGGGCAAGGCGAACGGAAGTTATGTGGGGGATATAAGCAAGAGACAGCAGTGCGCGCGCACATTTTCTTTCTCTCTTCCTCTAATAATAATTAATTATTATATACACATATACATAAATTAATATATGTATATGTGTATACATGTATATATTGTACACACATATATATATATATATATATATATATATACATACAGATGGAGCGAAAGAAGTTTCACTTCAGTCGTGTGGTCATAAGCACACTCGTTTTTTTTCCTAAGCGTACATGCGGAGAGACAGACAGATAGACAGACGGCTGGAGCGGCTTTGTTTTATACTATGTAAAGATTCTACACTCTTTTTAGCCGTATATAACTAACTGTATAGAAAGTAATTGAACAGGATCGTATTCTATCGTAATAGCGATGTTCTGATATTCATTCGTTTTTCAAACAATTTAATAATAAATCTAACAAGCAATAATCTTGTAAACTTATTTATTTGTAATTTTAATTGTTTTAATTGTAAATTGTAAATTTATAGCTACATCTGCAGAATTATGTATTATTAATTATTGATAATATTATTATTAATAATAAGTTATTATACTGGCTTTGTGACTGATCTTGGTAAACAATCCTATCTCTGTTAATTTTAATTTTACCAAAAATTATAAACATAAATAGTTATAAGTATAAATATTAATAAACTATAAATTTTTATATAAAACTAAATTCTCTACAAAATTTGTCTGAAATTTTTGTATAATTTTAAGCATTTTATTTCACCCATTTTCCAAGGTTGAATTATTACAATTTCTAGAAACTTACATCAAAAATTCCCCTAAAAATCTGTAATTTTGTTTTGTTAGTTAATTTTCCTAAACTAATTAGTTACTCTTGAAGTAAAGCTAATTGGCAAATAAAGGTCACGCGAGTATCTTGTGTCAATTCCACAAACGCAATCAAAGCTTGAAACTAACAACTTACATCGTAGCAAATTAGATGTTCATTCGTTCAGTGTTACGTCAAATGTCACGTGTTGAACTCAAACTTGCCGCAGACAGTTGTCTTATCATCTAATATTCCCTTTTTTACCTATACACCTACGTGTAAAACATTAGAAACAAGCTTTTTGGAGTTTACTCCTTAAGAATTCTAAGATCCTAAAATCTTTAGAAAACTAACGCCTGGCCAAACAGTTACAGCAACAAGAGGACAAGCGTTATATTGCTTATATATATTTTTAACGCAGACGAAGTCGCGGTATATCTCTAGTATCATTACCAGCTACGACCAGCTAGCATAATTACGAATCTCTTTGGCTTCTTTTACAACATTTTATGCAATACGTTACAACCATAGATAAATGATTGGTCTCGCTGCGCTCGACTAGATACCGCCGTTGTACTTGTAAAATGCGACAAAATGACTGGACGTACACGAGCCAGTCACACTGCAAACTGTCTGTGATGTATACGTGCCGAATGTTTTATTAAATTTTGAGCATAATAAAATGCCAGTTTGCGTAGTGAAACTGTATAAAAATATAATAAAACTGTGTAAAAAGTGATAAAAAATGACGATGTTTTACACACACTGCAATAAAAAGTTGCCGCATTCACGGAGCTATTGCTTTTGTATAGCGCTCTATCTAGTCGAGCGCAGCGAGACCAATCAATTATCTTTGGTTACAACATATTTTGTTACAAAATCGATTTTAGCCGATTGGCGTTATTTCAACGGGAGGTATTACCTACTGCACCTCGTTTCACTAATTGGGAGTTAGACTATTGTAGCTATCCTGGTTCGCGGTTTTGAAACGTTAGTAAATAAATATAATTCGGAATGCGGTCTTGTAATTTATGCATTGCATTACCACAGAAACCACAACAGTAACTAAATATTGGACTAATTTATATTATTTATATTCGCAGAGATTTTTTACGCTGTATTTTTTAACCAGTTTTACTCTATAAAATGTAGCCAGTATTTTTCTGAAGCTAACTTAAATAAAAAAAATCTGTTTACAGTTCTTTAACGTTGAACATTTTTTTTTCTAGTTTTTATTTTATTTTTGGAGTTTACTTTTGCATACGAGTATACCTATATAGTTCATACCTCGTATGTATATAGGTATAAGCCCGTGGTATGAAAATTTATGGAGTAAAATCAGAATTGTGCGTCATGTTATGTGTTAGTTACCTACGTTCCATTTTCAAAGATATTGCGCCATCTACACAATTTATTTAAAAAAAGAACAATGTTGGTCTTTCGGTGTGTTCGAATTGTGAAAATTTAAAGTTTGTAATCGTTCTTAAGGAGCTGACACACGCGCCTTTTTTATTAGAAATGGGTTTTCTCTTGACAACAACCACCTGTGTAACGAAGATGAGGGCTCTGATGGAGCGAGCTTACCCAGAAGATGCCTATTCACTCGAACTTTGAAAATATTAAGGTTATATGAGGGCCTAGTGCGAGTTTTACTCGATCAAACGTGTCGAACGCGTAAATGTCATGGGAATGAAGCAGCGCCGCCTGGTGGCTAATGTGTAGCACTGCTTCAGTCCCATACAAATTGACGTTTACGCGTTCGATGAGTTTGATAGAGTAATACTCGCACTAGGCCCTCTGAGCTCGGAAACGCAGACAGTTAGCTTGTATGTTACAACTTTGAATTCTTAATGTAACTTGAACCAAAAGCGATCTGCCCGCTACAAATGATACCACACCCTGAACTAGGAGATATCCAATTCCGTAAATAAACAGACAAAAGA
Source organism: Synanthedon tipuliformis (assembly GCA_947623395.1). Classification (NCBI taxonomy): domain Eukaryota; kingdom Metazoa; phylum Arthropoda; class Insecta; order Lepidoptera; family Sesiidae; genus Synanthedon; species Synanthedon tipuliformis. The sequence goes on along the minus strand of OX392431.1, from coordinate 6,115,777 downwards.
AACTCCCAATATTGGAAGCAATTTGTGAACGTTCATATTGCACAGGTGGATCAAAGCCAATCTAACGACATACGAGAGGTGTTACAGCCACGAGAGCTTTTTAATCTACTGAATGTTTTACAATGCTGAAAAATTTCATAAAACCAATTAAATATCTCTCAATACCTGTCTTAACATTGATAGAACATGGCTATTAATCCTATTAATTAATATTATAAATGCAAAATTTTGTTTGGATGTATGGATGTATGTATGGCTGTTTGTAACACTTTCACGCAAAAACTACTAACCGATTATCATGAAATTTTGCATACACGTTGTCTGGGACACCAGAAAGGACATAAGGGTACCTTTCGTCCAGAACGCAGACGAAGTCGCGGGCACCAGCTAGTAGACTTATAATTATATAGACATATTAATTTTAGATAATCCCTCGGGAGCAGTACTTTTTTTCTGAATGAAAGGTTGTATGGTATGTCCTTTCTGGTGTCCCAGACAACGTGTATGCAAAATTTCATGGTGATCGGTTCATAGTTGTTGCGTGAAAGAGTTACAAACATCCATACATCCATACAAACTTTCGCATTTATAATATTAGTACGGATTTAGTATAAAAAGGTTATGATTAGGATTAGTATAAAAAGGTGACATGACATAATAGTATCAAACCGTAAACCGCAATAACTTGTAAAAAATCAATGGTCACATAGGTAAGTATTGAGTCTTGTAAAATTATATATAATTTAAACGTCATTACAACCTGAAGAATTGTAAAGCATAATGGAAGGTTGCCTTCTTATTACAGTTCCAAGTAATGATTGTCAAGGAGGTCGATATTACACGATTTAATAATTTTTTTTTTATAAATATTCACACATTCCACACAGAACCATCTAGTTCCAAAGTAAGCAACTTAATGCTTGTATTATGGATACCAGACAGTTGATATACCTACTACATACAATAATTACTTTTTTTGTAAATACATACATATTATAAATACAAAACATCCATGACTCAGGTACAAAGGTACCTAAATATTAACACATAAACATTTGCCCCTAACGGGATTCGAACCTGTGACCGCTTGGTTAACAGCTAGGGTTACTAGCAACTAGACCAAACGTGTCGTCGGTTACATTCTCGGTAGCCATATATACATACATATGTAGTTATTAGTTATGTAATCCTGTGTAACTTCCACCAATTAGCTGCCCTTGAGAAAGTATGCGAAACTCCTAGACCGCAGAAATTTAGTAACTTATGACATCGGGTCAGAATTTCCAGTGACAAAAGGTCGTTTCAAAAACTTCCTTGGGGAGCATGAATATAAATGTACTAGATGCTATTTAGTAAAATAAAATTAATTATGTTTTTTAAAAAAAAATCTATATCTATAATAATATTATAAAGATTTGTTTGTTTGTTTCAATTGAATAAGCTCCGAAACTACTGGACCGATTTGAATAATTCTTTCACTGTTGGATAGCTATATTATCAGTGAGTAACATAGGTTATATTTTATAAAGTTACTCGGACGAAGTTGCGTGAAACAGCTAGTATTTTATATTAAAGTCCAATTAGATAGAGCCAACTTGGAGAAAGTCGTCGAATCCAGCTCTGATGGGCAGCGTTAGGGAAGCTCCGAGACATCTTCTCGTCCTAAATTCCTCAGTGTCTCAAAACAAAAATTTTCGACCGTTGAACATGGTTAGAAACTTTGAGCCTCTTGCTATGCTATGATATGCTATGCTATGCTCAGAGTTACTTACACTGCGAAATCTAAACAGAAACGATTCGTGGGTGTATGAAAGTTAGGGTTGCTATACATATGATCGGGCCGGCATAGCCGGGCGGTTGAATCTATACTAATATTATAAAGCTGAAGCGTTTGTTTGTTTGTTTGTTTGTTTGAACGCGCTAATCTCAGGAACAACTGGTTCGAGGAAGACTATATAACATCACGTTGCGACTAATAGGAGCGAGGAAACAGTCGAAAATGTGGAAAAACGGGGAAAATTATTCATCTTTGAGGGCTTCCGTTGCGTGCGCTGCGAAAACCGTTCGAGATACCCAAATGATTCCCAAAATAACAATTCCACGCGGACGAAGTCGCGAGCACCAGCTAGTCGAATATAATGTAGATGAACGTTTGGCAGAAAGGCCTCTAAACGATACTAAAAAAAGCCCAATGATTTTGCCGATCGGGTAAGCTGATTTTGTAGTTGAACATAAGAAGGTACTTCGGGTCGGCTTTGTTGTTCAACAAAAATTGCCGAATGAAATGTGCCGGCCCGACTATATTATTATGTATAGCAACCCTCAACTTCATAAGCGAGTATGAAAGAAGGTGAGGGCGGATCAGTAAACTTTGATGTAAAAAAAAAATTAAAAATTTCAAACGAGCTATATCCGCCGAGCCATTAAATTCGGCCAGTTCTAACAAGTAACTTTTACCACTTCCAGAACGATCCCTTCATTTTCCCTGAATAGCGGTCTCGCTTTCTTGTTGAGAAAGTTTGACACCGTTGAGTTGTAGACCCTTAATTTGGGTGCAACGACCTCACACCGAGACTGAAGGGACAAGCGAAAATATTTGTGAAATGTCATTTCTTGTTTAGAAAACTAAGGGTACAAACATAGATAAATGATTGGTCTCGCTGCGCTCGACTAGATACCGTCGTTGGCATAAAATAGTACGCCGAATTCGGCGTACACGAGCCAGTCACACTGCAAACTGTCTGTGATGTGTACCTGCCGAATGTTTTATTAAATTTTAGGCATAATAAAATACCAGTTTGCGTAGTGAAACTGTGTAAAAATATAATAAAACTGGGTAAAAAGTGATAAAAAGTGACGATTTTTTACACACACTACAATAAAGAGTTGCCACATTTTCGGAGCTATTGCTTTTGTATAGCGCTCTATCTAGTCGAGCGCAGCTAGACCAATCAATTATCTTTGGGTACAAATTAGTTTTAAAAACTATCTAGTTTGAAATCGCAAGAGCTGCACGAGCATTACGCTTTTAAAAACCAAGATGCAGAGCCTGCCATAGACGCAAAATTGCCAGTCTATGTGTCTATTATAAGATGTACTTCGGAGAGTGCGCTCAGGAGCTGCATGAGCTTATACCGCCTTCTTGGTCGTTCAGACGAAGCGGTAAAGAAAGCACCTTAACCACTCATCCTACAATAAAATAAAATAAATTGTAAGAAATAAGTGTAATTTTAGTAATACGCCATGAAAGGAATATTTCCCGTATCAAAATTTTTATCACAAAACAAGCTTTTGCCTGCGACTTCATCCACGCCCCTTTTTCTAGATGTAAAAGCATTTTTTCAATATTTTTATGTGGCGTGGTGGCGTAACAGTCAAACAGACAAAATCATTACCGCATTTATAATAAATACCAATAAGGATGTACCCAAGAGGTGTGATTTTAAAAAAAAATATACTCATATTTTTACCAAGAGTAGAAGGGACAACTCATTGACGTTTTACACGTAAAAAAGGAACATTAAACCAAACATGTTGTCAGAAAAAAAATGTCGAGAAAATTTTACACAAATATAGCGGTAATAAAAACTCGCATAACCGTACATTGATATAAAATCAAACCACATATACTCCGATGAAACAGTAGGTAATGTGAAACAGTCATTTTATTTACAGCGGTACCACTATTAACGAGGCCTCGTAAGGAAGCCTTAGCCAGAAGCCTTTTGAGCATTCAGAATCAACAGCCTAGACGGCTCATAGTCATCATCATCATTTCAGCCGCAGGAGATCCATTGCTGGAAATAGGTTTCCCCTATAATTTTCCAATACCGGTCTGCTGCCTTATTATCTAACAGCAGACGACTTGCGACCAACTTGCGACCGGCGAAAACATTTTATTAATTTGTGCGACTAGATTAAGGTGCATCATTTTGGTATGACAACACACGCGATCGCTGCTTTTCGTCTGCTGTTGTCTGCTGTTGTCTTCTGTTAGATAATAAGGCAGCCGGTCAGAAGCAGCTTGGATTCACCGTCGACCTGCGACCTCACGTCGTCTTTCCACTACGCTGCACTTATCAGTCCATGGCATCAATTCGAAAACCTTCCTGCCCACTGCCACTACAACTTACTGCTTGCTTATGTCGGTGTAGTAGTTTTTTTTTTTTTTTTTTTCTAAAAAAAATTCCTATGCTTCAAAAAAACACATTTTTCCAAAAAAATTACTACTGTTTTTATTGTTAGCAACGTGCTTGTGAAGATAGGTACTATACTCGGTGACTATACTGCCTATCTACTTGACGTGGCCGAACCATCTGCTGTATCCTCATGAATACATAAAATATATTAATTCTGCTCGCACCCCATGCCTCATGGCATGAATTTTTATGGCCTGTGATTATGAGAAGTGAAGAATATGCCGCACTCATGAATATAATTGTTCATTAAGAAGACGTTTCCCATTCAATAGAATCCAATAATTGCGACCTCAGTTATGTCTTTATTATTATTCACAGAAGAATACAAAATTCAATAAATTTCCATTGACTTCGAATTTTTTATTTTGTTAATTCTTTCAGATCTAGTGAGGACCTTGTGACCACAGCGCACTTTGTCAGTCAGACTGTCCGTCCGACCTCGCTACTTCGCCCATAGTAGCGAATGCGGAGGACGCCAAGAGGTTTAGTCGGTAGGTCCCACTATCATCTCGGGGTAGGAGTTCGACAACCCACCTCAGTATATGTGACCTGAGGTGTGACTTGTGATCTGTGAAATGAATCGCAGTAAACATGTCTACTGAAACCCTTAGTAAATCCAACAATTTATTTTTGCTGATAAAATTATTTCACATAATTTTAATTAATAATACATATCATGTTGACAACCAGACAGACAGATGTGAATACTAGTAGATGGAATGACGTCTTGGGAAAATAACATGGTAAACCACGTAAAAACACAGAAGCAATAGTAGGATGTATTCTTAATTCTGCATCAGCATTATTTATTAAATTTAGAAATAATACAGACACAGAAACTATCCTCGTTTAACGCTCATTCCATTAGTGAAAACCGCATGAAAATCGGTTCAGTAGTAGGCGGAGGACTTTATTTTATAAATATAAAAAAAATATATATTTTTATTATAAATATAACAAAAAGAATTTTACAGTATTTACAAACTAATATCTAAAGTGTATACAAAAAGAAGGTATAAAGTTTATCTATGTACAGTATAAATAGGATTGAAAAAAAATTTAGTACTTTGGTATAGCGGCTCCATTGTCATACCAAGCAATTTTTTTTATTTTATTTTTTTATTAATTTTTTTTTATCTTTCGAAGAATAGATATTTCAATATTTCTTTCTTTTGATCACACCTGTATTCTTTAGAAAATACCCTTCTTTAGAAATCAATAATTTTTTTTTTAATAATATGATAAGCTTATTAAACAGCAATCAATTATAAACGTCACGTATTGTTAAAGGCAATTTAGCTCGAGAGTAATTTGTTAGGAAGAATGAAAACTTAGTGAAATCCCTCATGGCTGAAAACGTACAGCTACGAAAATTATAATTAAGTAGATGCGCGTAGAAGCGTAAGCTTGGTTTGACTTTCGTTACTAAGTTTGAAAGTCGATTTCAAATTAAAATCATCTCTTGTAACATTTAATGAGCATTGAAAAAGGTCCAAATGTTCAAATTCAAAATAATTGCGAAATGTCGCACTAGCGGCCCGCCTCTGACTTCGCTCGTATGCAATTTTTTAAAGATAACTACTTAAGAATCGATTTCATATATGTATAAGCCCGGGGTATGAAAATTTATGGGAATCAAATCAAATGTCACATGTCACACGTTACGCGTTACAGGCTACAATATGCTTGAATACATATTAATATAATATGATACATATAATATATTACATTAATATGTTTTAATAGTATTTATTATATTATATAAAAATATTTTACAATATATGTAGGTATGTAGATATATTGTACACTGTTTTTCTGCAACTTGGTTGCAATTTTTTTTTTGTTACTTACATAACAACTTATAATATAATAATAATAATAAAAGCCTTTATTACTGTTAACAATATTTTACATTTATATCTACTTATATTTAATCTAATTACTTAACTCATTTCGCAGTAACGTCAAAATCTTATCTTCCTATTTAATTTATTGTTTTTCCCTTTTTTTTTTTTTGTTAACAATTTGTCTTTCGACAAAGGCCTCCTCCAAGACTTTCCACTCTTTTCTGTTTGTTGCCACTTTTATCCATAGTTTTCCTGCCGTCTGTTTTAGTTCATCGTCCCATCTCATATTTTGTCTTCCCTTGTTCCTTTTTTGGTCTCTGGGGTACCATTCTGTAATAATCTTTGTCCATTTAGGTAATTGTTCTCTGATCATGTGGCCCGCCCATCTCCATTTAAGAGTTCTTATGGTTTTTTCTAAGTCTTTAAATTTTGTTTTGTCTAATATCCTGCAACTTTACCTTATCTTTTAGTTTAATTCCAATAACACTTCGTTCCATTGAGTTTTGGCATACTTTCAGTTTTCTCATTAGATTCTCTGTAAGAGCCCATGTTTGGCACCCATATGTTAAGCATGGCAAAATACAAATATCAAATACTTTCTTTTTGTCCTTCAGCGGTAAATCTTTATTTTTCATTACTTCTCTCAGCGACCAATATCTTTTCCAAGAGTTGTTCACTCTCCTATCTATTTCCTTGTGCATGGATTCCTTCGTAGCAATTATTTGTCCCAAATATATGTATTCTTCAACATACTCTATCGACACATCATTGACATATATATTATTTTTTTCTGAATTAGTCATTATTTTGGTCTTTTTGGCGTTCATAGAGAGTCCAACCCTCATACTTGCATCTGATAATTGTTGAAGCATTTTTTCTAAATCTTTACTGGTTTCGGAAAATATCACCAGATCATCAGCAAATCGAAGATGGTTTAGAGCTTCTCCATTAATTTTCAGACCATGATTCTCCCAATCCAGATTGCGGAATACCATCTCTAGTACAGCGGAAAATAATTTTGGGGAGATCGGATCCCCTTGTCTGACACCCCTTAGAATAGGAAACTCTTTGCTAACTTTATCTAATTTTATAACTGCAGTGCTATTCGAGTATATTTTTTGCAGAATACGGATGACTTTTCCTTGTACTCCTTGTTGTTCCAATGCCTTCCATATAGCTTTATGATCTAAAGAATCAAAAGCTTTGTTATAATCCACAAAGCCAATGTAATATTTCATTTTATACTCATTGTATTTTTGAAGTATTTGTTTTACAACATGAATGTGATCCAAGGTTGAGAATTTGCTTCTAAATCCGGCTTGTTCTTTCGGTTGATTCTCGTCTAAAGTATTTGTTATTCTTAATAGTAGTATTTTTGCAAATATCTTATATAAGTTTGTCATTAGGCTTATTGGTCTATAATTTCCGATATCTGTTTTGTCTCCTTTTTTATGCAATAATATTATTGTTGATTTCGTCCAATCCGTTGGTATAATCTCTGAATCTAGAATGTCATTGAATATCTCCGTTAATTTGGGTGCAGTTTCTTCTATTGTTGCTTTTAGCAATTCATTTGTGATCTGGTCTTCACCCGGTGCTTTACCCTCCTTTTGCGTTTTAATAGCCCTTACAGTTTCTGAAAGTAGTATTCTAGGTGTGTGTTCTTCTTTTACTCGTGTGTATAGCTTCCTATTTCCCGTTTCTTCCTCGATTTCTTCTACTCTTCCGTATAATTCTCTGTAATATGATGCCGCTATGTTTACTATTTCATGTCTATTTCTAGTTTCTTTGTTTTTGTTGTCTTTTATACTTGTCATCCATTCCTTCGAATCTAATAACTCTTTAAAAGCTTTCTTGACGCCTCCTGTTTTTTCTATATGATTTTGTAATAATTTAGACCTTCTCTTTTTTCTTTCTTTTCTGATACTTTCATTAATTCTTTTACTCACTATTGTTATTTCCAACCTATTCTCTTTTCTATTCTGCAGTAGCAACCTCCGATGTTGCATTAACTCCCTGATTTCATCCGTTAATTCATTTTTATAGTTATTATTATTATTTTTTGTTTCTGTTGTTAATATTTTAATGAATGAATCGTATTTTTCTTGTATCGTGTCTTGATATCTAGTTGCTTTTACTGTTGTGTTATTATTAATAGCTGTTTTTAGGGTTTGTATAAGTTTTTTTTCATCTCCTTCGCAAGTTAAGGGCTTTCCCACTCGCTACAATGGTCTATTTTTTCTTAGAAGAGATGTATTCATAAACACTCTCACCATTCTGTGATCCGTGTTAAAGTTAAATTTTGATTGGTTAATGATATCAATTTTATTAATGGTTTTACTGTTGTTAGTCATAATAAAGTCTATTTCATTTTTATATTTACCATCTGGCGAAATCCAAGTCCATTTTTTATTCTCTTTTATATTAAGCATACTGTTTAGAATAAATAGATTATTTTGATTTGCCAAATTAATAATTCTATCACCATTCTTGTTTCTGGTTCCATAGGAATATTTGCCTATAATATGTTCTTCTCCGGGTTTTTGTTTGCCTATTTTTGCATTAAAGTCACCCATTACAATTATGTTTTTGTGTCCTTTATGAATGGTATTTTGAAGCTCTTCATAAAACTGCTCTATTTTAGCAATATCTTCCTTTGTGGTTTGTTCAGTTGGTGAGTATGCCTGAATTATCGTCCATTTTTCTGTTTTGCTTTGATTTTTAGGGATATTAATGTGAAGGACCGCTATTCTTTCTGTAACTCCTGTAATTTCTTCTATCATATGTGCAAGATGTTTCTTGATTAGAAAACCTACTCCATACAGTCCTGGCGTTTCTCCTTTATGGAACAAAATGTAATCCTTGTATTGTGTGATCTTTTCACCCATTCTTCTCATTTCGCTAATACCTATTATGTCCCATTTCAGTTTATCCACCGCTATTTCAAGTTCAGTTAGTTTTTCAGAGGTACTTAGTGATCTCACATTTATGGTAGCTATTTGCAGGCCTTTATTTTTATTTCTTGGAGGGGTTTGGTCGTACTTCCCCACGGTGACCAACCGGCTTGGGGAAGGGTTGTTGATTTTGATGCGTTTGTTGTTTAATTTTTGGTTGATAGGATTCCGGTTACTGCGATCTAATTGCTAAGCGTTCTTCTCCAGTTGTATATTCGAGAGAGAACTAGTACGGCTTCTCATGTAAGTAAAATTGGTGATTTTGTTTATTTTTTGTGGGTTATTGGTAGTCTCCCCTGAAGATATCGGTGAAAGTATCATTTTCCTTTTTTCGGCTTTTTCTATTTTTTTCTCCTTTACTATCAACTTGTCATATTTAATATAAGCATATTTTCCCTTGGCTCTTTCTTCTTGCAGCTGTACCTGTAGATCTTTTCTCTTTGCCAGTACTTCCTTTGGGTAATCTTCGGATATGTAAGTTTTGTTTGGAAGGGTCTTTTTATTTTTTAAAATCTCAATTTTGCGCCATACTGATGTTACAGTAAATAGAATAGGTCTCTTGCTTTTCTCATTTGGTTTTCCGATTCTATATGCCGACCTGATTTCTAGTTCACTTAAATCTATTTTTAAGCTTCTAATAGTTTTAATTATAAGCTCATTTAGTTCTTTTGAATTTTTTTCCGTTTCGTTTACACCGTGCAATATTAAATTATACCTTCTAGCCGTTCCTTCCAATTTATTAACCTTTGAATTAAGTGTTTCAATTTGTTTCCGTAGTTCCATGTTTTCTTCTTTTATTATATTTATTTTTTTCTCAAAAGCTTCTGTTAATCTATGGGTTATTTCTTCGGTTTGTTTTTTCATTGCATAATTCATTTTTTCAGTTTGTTTTTCCATTGCATTATTCATTTTTTCGAACCATATTTCCATTTGTTTATCCATTGCTTTTTATTGTTGCCTTTTGTCTGAACGTTATATCAGTTGACAATACTCTGTGGTGGAGTATATTCGATTCCGTGACAAAACAAGTTTCGTAGTCTATGCCAGATAATAGTCTGTGTTAGTACTCTAAGAATATCTATTCTGTGCCAAAAGTAAATTGATAGTCTGTGACACTCCACACTTTTGACACTTATTCTAAGTATGATTTCTACCCTCTTTGAATATTTCCAATTTGTTTTCTAATTTTGAACTCGAATTTAACGAATTTTTACGATAATTACCTTAACAATCAGTTTCTATAATTTATTTATGTTGTATCACTGAACTTGTTTTATCCTTCTTTCAACTCACTCTTTACAAATAACGTATTAAACTATTTTTTTACTTTAAATTTTCTTTGCACCGCTCGTACTCAATGTTTACAGTTTGACAGCCGAAATAGTATTATTACATAACAACTTAGTTAGGTTTTATTATACCTATATACAAAGATTCTGTGAAAAATTATCTAACTGATGGTGAAAACTGGTTGCATTGTTTAGGATGAGTTAGCGGTGGCTGTCAGAGATAAAGAGAGAGGAATAAAGAATTAACTAACATAAAATATAATATATTTTATCCTATATTAATTAATAATATATATAATTAATAATATAATTTTACATATTTAATTTTGCTCATACTTTACAAGAATTGCTACAAGAAAGGTTGCAAGAAGCGTCACGTGATCGTAACACTGAAAAGTTACACAAAGTCGACCTTAAAAATTTACTCTCAGTTTAAAAAATAATTACACTAAGTACCACATCCAAAATTCAAATCTAAGTGTAATGTTTTCATTATTTATTTAGCTCCTGAACTGAATTGCTCACAGTTTTTTATCCCTACCAAAACTCCGACTCAAGGGAGCGCAGTTATAAAGTACGCGAAAATATTTTCGAAACATTTAAGGCTGTTGTGCACATTAATTAACTGCTTCCTTGTTTTTTTTTTCTTATATATGTCGTCGGCACATCGTAGAATTGGGCATATCATGATATTCCTAGGCAGATCAAATTTCTATTAAAACGGCTCCCCAAATATATTTCCATGTAAACCTAACACGCTTCCCCTCGCTTTGCTTCGCTCCGCTCCTCGTCGACCTATTTTTGACTTTTGCTGAAAGATTTTTTATTTCATACTTTACGATCTGCCCACGACATATACAGGCCGAATTTAAATATTGAAATGTTAGAAAACAAAGTTATTTAACATACGAATGAAAAAAATAAAATTGTTTTTATAACATGTTAACAAATATTAGAACAATGTTATGTACCCATTTTAATATTATAAAAATTTAAAAGTTACTCTGTCTGTCTGTCTGTTACCTTTTCACGCCTTAACTACTCAACCGATCATCATGAAATTTTGCATACACATTGTCAGGGATACAAGAAAAGACATAGACATAGACATAGACATAGGCATAGGCATAGGCATAGACATAGGCATAGGCATAGGCATAGGCATAGGCATAGGCATAGGCATAGGCATAGGCATAGGCATAGGCATAGGCATAGGCATAGGCATAGGCATAGGCATAGGCATAGGCATAGGCATAGGCATAGGCATAGGCATAGGCATAGGCATAGGCATAGGCATAGGCATGGGCATAGGCATAGGCATAGGCATAGGCATAGGCATAGGCATAGGCATAGGCATAGGCATAGGCATAGGCATAGGCATAGGCATAGGCATAGACATGGACATGGACATAGACATAGACATAGACATAGACATAGACATAGACATAGACATAGACATAGACATAGACATAGACATAGACATAGACATAGACATAGACATAGACATAGACATAGACATAGACATAGACATAGACATAGACATAGACATAGAAAAAAGGACTGTTCCCGAGGGATCATTCAAAATTTAAAAAAAACTAACGCCTGGCCAAAGGGTTATAATAACAACAAGAGGTCAACATAAACATTTTCCCCTAGCGGGATTCGAACCTGCGATTAACAGCTAGTGTTCCTAGCCACTAGACACTAGACACAGAATTAATAAATAAATTTATTACTGCTTATGAACGGTGGCGCGGTTGCAAATAAAGAGCTGTCGTCAATAAAACAAAATTATGCGTAACCTCAAAATTGCCACACACAATATTGTAATGTGCCGAAACGATACCTGAAAGTTAGACTCCGGGGTGTGTATTTGCATAATTTTAACAGTCGAACGAAACTCCCCACTAAGACAAAGGTTAAAATATTCGCGGTGAAATTCTGAATAGGCTGTTTGAACACTGAAGAACCAAAACATTTTTATTACTACCACACACACACGCACGCACGCACGCACGCACACGCACACGCGCACGCACACGCAAACGCACACGCACACGCACACGCCCTCTCACGCACGCACACACACACACACGCACACACACACACACACACACACAAGTTTTGAAGTCCAAAACACATAATATATACATACATATTTAGATAACAATTGTTATACTTACTAGTCAAACAAATGTTAGCACCCTCTACTTCGGGTACATTAATCAAACCACTTTATGTTCAGTTGGGACTGGCCCATTGATTATATCGTTTGATGATTTATTATCAGAACTACAATTCCAACTACAATGTGCGGGACATACGACAACGACCACCATCGCGGACGCGTTCGTTCAACTGATTGATACTCTTTCAACATCATGCCACCGAATGAGTCTGAATGAATGAGCACCTCTTTTGAAACGTCACAGAACACTTCTCATTCGACATAAATAGCAGACGCTAACACTAAGAAGAAACTAATTTAAACTATCTAAGTTTACTAAGAGAACTAAATAAGATATAATGTTATCTTCAGTGTGCAGCCAACCTTTATCGAGTTCGACTTTGTGGCGAAGATTTTTAGGTCACAGGAATTAACATAACATTCTGTATTCCCAGGTGTCAACCTTATTCGTTCCCGTATATTATTACGTGGATAAAATGACATCTCTATGTTCTATGTACCTACTTTGATGAAACGCTTCCGTAGAGACTAGGATTTTCAATTTTTTTTCAGTTCTAGGTGCATAAGGATCGCGAACTGCTCGCGAGTTTATTTAAGTAGGAACTTCGCTGTACGTTACTGGACTTATTACTGACTTACTTACTGACTATTTTACTTTTAAAAACATCACTTGTCTGCCAATAAATGGTTCGGAGATTAGCCGGAACTGGCCTATTTAAACGGAACTAACAGACTAAAATCCTTACTAATATTATAAATGTGAATGTGAGTTTGTTTGTTACGCTTTCACGCAAAAACTACTGAACCGATCACCATGAAATTTTGCATACACGTTGTCTGAGACACCAGAAAGAACATAGGTTACGTTTCATCCAGAATGCGGACGAAGTCGCGGGCACCAGCTAGTAAAAAATAAAAAGTCGCCTATAGCACAAGCAACGCCACATATATTGCGCACGCGCTGCCATGTCAACCATAGTGCGATTGAAGTATCCCTTAAATTACTGCAGTGTGCCACTACAAAAATTAATATAAATTACTATTTAATTTTTCATAAAAAGTCATAAATTGAGGACTAAAATAAATACCTTTATTTTATAGATTAATCACTAAGTACATGTGTATTGAATGAACTTGTAAATATTTTTTCTTATAATTAATTTCTTTAACATAAAAAAAATTTAAAGCTATAAAGCGACGGTGCTGAGTGAATTACTTGCCGCGAATTTTCCATTCATTTGTGTACAATTTATTGCGAGTTGATTAAGACTTCGAGCTTAGCAAAGTATAATAACTGTAAGCTCCTTTCAAAATCTGAAACATAAAATTTGGGATTACTTGAAAGTTTACAAGTTAGAAACTTTTTACTTAGAAATAAATATTATAACTTCAAATCATCGAAATATTATAACTATGGAATTTGCGTCAAAAATACCAAAGCAGCACATAAAAAGTACGCCTAAAACGGAATTATGGCGGAGTCAATGGTAATAGGTAGCAACGACCAAAATCTAATACTAATGACTTTAAACTCTAATGTGTTGACGTAAAGCCACATTTTCTTTAAATGACAGAGGTTTGGTTGGTTTTGGGGTGACGTGAACAACCGGACTACTGAGATTGAAAAGTCTCATTAGTTCGGTCAACCGGACTAGCAACCGTACTACTGATAGCAGGCGACTTTTAAATGTTCCATAAATTTACTAGTGTTTTGTATGGCATGCAAAATCCATAGTTATTGATGCTTCAAATAATATTGCAAAAAATCGTAATACTTAATAACGAATTTTTCGAGAGTTTGGCTCGTACTTCAATTTAATGTTGAAAGCACAAAGTTACCAATAAATAACTACTTAAAGCAATTTATTTTCTATTTTATTTTTCTCTCTTTCAGCTGTACTTAGGTAAAATGTATTTGATGTTACTTAGAACTTTCATTGTTGAAGACAAGAGTCACTGTCTTAGATAATGACAATTTTATTTGACTAGATAACGCCGTCGTACTTATCAAATGCGGCAACACTGCAAGCTGTCTGTGATGTGTACGTGCCGAATGTTTTATTAAATTTTGGGCATAATAAAATGCCAGTTTCCGTAGTTAAACTGTGTAAAAATATAATGAAACAAACTGTGTAAAAGTGATAAAAAGTGACGATATCTCACACACACTACAATAAAAAGTTGCAGCTTTCACGGAGCTATTGTTTTTAGATAGTGCGGTATCTAGTCTTTTTTTTTATAAGAGATGGGTTAGCTCTTGACCAACAACCAGCCATGTGGCAAGGATGAGGCAAGTCGAGCGCAGCGAGACTAATCATGAATCTAAGTAATTTTCAGAGCAAATTATGAACATTTTGAACATTTTAAAATTATCAAACATTTTACTTTTCCACAGAAATCCCACAGAAACTTAAAATTTTTCCACAACAAAAAGTATCATATACATTAATATGTTCAATTTCAAATTCAAATTCATTTTTTAGTTCATTTATACTTCATTACTTGTTAATCCAAATAATGAACTAGTTTACTAATACTTGCACTCACATTAATAAACGTTGGAACAGTAAGATCTGTGAATGGCCCAGCGGTGAATACAGTAATTTTATTGAATTGGCCAGTCAAAATGTGAAGTTCTTTTCTTAAGTATTTCACATCTGTCCAGTTGCTTTCATAGGGCCCCATTGAGAGCTTTTTACTCTGAAACGACAAATAGATGTTTATAATTTTTATTATGAGTAAAAATATTAGAAAGATAAAAATGTCTTTTAAGAGACAGGGAACTGTCTTTTTTTTTTCAGTTAAGGTCGACAGACAGGCTGACGGTAAACTTGATGGTTGGTGGCTACCGTCGCCTATAACACAAGCAACTCTATAAGTGCTACAAGTGGGCTTCCAACTACAGGATTAAAGGGATAAGGAAGGAATGAGGTGATGGGCTTTGGCATACCTTACTCAATACCTACCTTATCTTAGCTACCTTAGGTAATACCTTACCTTAGGTAAGGGAGTGGGCTCTTCTGTAAAGGGGTGGTTACTGCCACCAGACGCCCTGCCACTATATACTTTCCAAATTAAGACCAAGATACAAGATATATAATCACTTCTTCATAATTTTTTGTGAGTAATTCTTAACACTTTTTTTAATTTTCGATTTTTGATATTTTAAACTTTAAATTTTTTTACTTTTTGATTTTTTTTACATTTGACATTAATAGTATTCAATTTTTTTGTTTGTAATAAATTTTGTTTAGATTTTATTTTCTTTTTATTTCATTGTTTCGAATCAATTCGAATTTTTGAAGTTTGTTTGTTGGAACTTATGTAACAAAAGTTAATTATGTGTTCAGCTCTAATTAGCTTGCACACTGGACCTAGATGTTGAGCGATAGGGTTAGAATGTTAAGTGTTCTAGGCTGTTGCTGTTTTGAATGAATAAGTAAATATAAATAAATAATAATATTAGCAACGCTCAACAGGTTGCTTGTGTTGCCTGCTGCCAACCAACCTTTTACTTACATAGAAGCCTTTTACTTTAACTTACTTACATAGCACAATTTTATATAGAAAATTAATTGAAAATCAAAAGAAGTACTAACCTCATACATAACCTCATTACTGTGCCAGCAAAAAACAAAAAGTTGTGCGATACCAAAAATGAGGTATTCAGCATACAAAAACCGTTGCATTGGATTCGTTTCAATCTTAAAAAATAAGACACATTAATTATAAACTGAATATTATTATATTAATAAATTTTAATTAATTTTAACATACCGTTATCTGGTAAGCTGTGACGCATAGCATTACCGAGCAAACAAACATATAGAAAAGCATGATCGGTGACAAGCAAGAGTTAAAAAGGCGCGCATATCTGAAATATTAATACCAGTAATAATATGATTTACAAAAAAAAATATAGGAGGAGTTATTGAACTGGGGATTTGACAATAGTACCACTCTGCTTCGCCCACGGCAATATTAATGTGAAAATGTAAAAGACACGATAAGTAGTGTGTATAATGTGTTAAAATTATTTTAATGTACAAAGCATATTAATTATATAAATATTGCATTTCTTCAGTCCTTCTCCATAATGTCAACTTTACTTGGGCTACGAAACCAACGCTTGAAGCGTATTCGCCGTCAGCGTCGAGCG
This sequence comes from Synanthedon tipuliformis, assembly GCA_947623395.1. Classification (NCBI taxonomy): domain Eukaryota; kingdom Metazoa; phylum Arthropoda; class Insecta; order Lepidoptera; family Sesiidae; genus Synanthedon; species Synanthedon tipuliformis. The sequence continues at coordinate 6,099,141 of OX392431.1, read as the reverse complement.
TCAAGAGTTCTCGACTCTCGAAGCTGATGCATCGCACAGTGAATTCGCTTCGAGCATTTGTTTCGTGGCCCGTGTACCAAATTTCATAGTACGCAATTTTATTAAAAAGTATCCAAAAATTTCGGTCAAATATTAATAATATAGATTGATGCCTAATATGTTGATGTCAAATATTTTAAGTAAGTATGTACATAGTTTCAAGTGCATCTAAATTTATTAATGCAATCCTAAAACAGTTTTAATAATAAGATAGGCTGATCGTCGTCTAGATTACCGTCGCCTAAAGAGGCAGGCAGAGGAACGTGAGTGGTGGCAAGCCATGAAAAACTAAAGTCTTCTCAAGCCTTGGAATCAGAGATTTGAGAACAGCACTCACTGAATAGTGGCTCTGTTCAATATTGTTGAGAGATTCGCGATTTTCGCGATCTTAACAATCTGAGTCAACAATTTTATGATACCACCTCTGGTTTAATGTGTAAAGGTAACAACACTTTATACTGGCAGTTTCGACTGCGTTATATTCAACAAAGACATAAAGCCTTAAACTAATTAGACAGCTACAATTGCTAAGTACCTTGCGAATTGTCAAAGTATATTTAAACAGAGAATGTTGATTTTGTCGGTTATGAAAATTTGAGGTGTAGATGTCAACTAAGATTATTATTGTTTTAATTATAAATGTCACCAGACAAGTTTAGGGTTTAATGGTTAGGCGACCTCCGTTTTACAAAAATAAAGTAGCCTTACAAAGGACAACAATAAAATAATATCTTTTATTAATTCTCTTTAGCATATTTTGGTAGTTTCATCATCTCACCCGTAGGACGTGTACTGCTGTACATAGGTTACTCCTATAATTTTCCAAAGGGACTGGTAAGAAGCAGTTTGGATTCACCGTCGATCCGCGGCCCTTATCAGGACTTCTGTCCACCTTGTCCAGTGGACGTACTAAGCTGAGCATTCCTGTCCATGGCTTCCACTCGAAAACCTTCAGGACCCAGTGGCCATCGTCTCTCCATACTATGTTTACTGCTTACTGCCACTTCTATGGAAGTGGATGTCAGTAACGTTTGTCTACTGTTCTCTTCATTTCCGATTTGATGGTACCGCAGAGATACCGTATGGTATCTCTGCGCTTTCAATAGCTCGTAGAGCTACGTTAACTTCGTTATTCACTAACGACAGGCAAAATAGAAGGGAGACGCCAGGGAAGGCGGTGGAAATCCTGGCTACGTAACATCAGGGAATGGACCGAGAGCTCTCCCATCTGTTTTTTCTCGCTCAGAAAAAAAAATTAAGTTTTAAGAGCTGATGGCCTACCTCCAGTGTTGGATAGGCAAGACACCTGTCGCCTGTTGCGAGTCGCATGTCGGTTCAGACTTTCTGTTTTATCCCCCACTAAACTAAATCCTCCAAACAAAATACTGCCCAAGCCCGCCTAAAAAAGTTTCACTTTAATAAATAATTCTTTAGAATAAAGTGAAAACACTTAACAACTTTATATCAAGTAATTTACGAAGGAATCTCTTCGCAAAAGTCATAAACAAACCGAAAAGGTATTTATCGTAGGTACTACCGTACGTTTCTAAGTTAACTGTACAAGTTAAATTGACTTTTCGGCTGTTAATTTAGAATTTCTCACGTACTTTCACATACGATTTGGAAGTTTAAGATAGGACTATGTAATTGTCTGTTTGAATTCTTTTGTTTGAAATTCAAATTTTTTAACATATAAGAAGGGTATGAGTAAAAAATCTTTGAACATGCATTTTTGAATAGTAATTTTGAATAATGTCTTACTTACTTCACTAATTTGACATGTCTCTCTTGATATGCCTTCAACTTTGCGAGAGAACTCTCTTCGTTTACTTGGCCATTGGGACTTGTAAACATTTTACTACAATCTCTACGGAGCAACTGAAATTCTCCATTTATGAACACCATAATCACCATTGCGTTAGTATCAAAAGAGGTTATCCATCCGCCACCGTAAACTGCCCCAAATGTTTGATACACCGACGCAACTAAATATCCTGGCATTGTGTTCTTGTTAAATGGTACCCAAGAGCTTACTACTTGTAGGTACGTGTCTGTTCCATTCCTTACATTAGCTCTATACGTTGGCGAGTGAAAATATTTAAAAACAGGCTCAAAAGTGACTATTACAACAGTAGTATACATCAAGCACCAGTAAAGAATTGTAACTTTCCTGCTATATCTAGTGTACTTGTCAACAATGTCTCTATTGTAATCATCATCAGTATTTCTGGCGTTCTTATCAGCAACAGTGACATAATCAATCACGCTCTTCCAGTGATTCTGCCAATACAGGAAAGTTGACACTTTGCATACACTAACGCAAGCAAGCATCGTGATCTTCAAGTTGTTCAGTAATAGCATCAGATGGCTCTTAACAAACCAGACATCCACACATTCAGTCGCTGTAAAAACTGCCACAGATAAATGCATGAACAAATAAAAATACCTCTTCCAACGATTCTCTGGTAGCAACAATCCCCAGAACTCAAGTGATTTGATATTTGGTCCTAATAAAGGCTTATTAGGGTCCTCAAGTTTACTGAAAATTGTTTTTAGCATAGTGAAAGACAAACCGTCTGGGTAATCAGAATTTTAATGTCGCAATGAAAGAAATTATTTCACAGTGAAAGCCGTCTATAGTGTTGTCGATGGTTGTTGAAATGCTAAATTAGTTCAATTATCTCGAGTGATGTGTACAGCTGTCATTTCGAGACGAAATAAATGGGTTCGGATGAGAATTAATTAGAGGACAGAATTTGGGGCAGTTATTACATACTAAGTGTTAACTGCTACTTTGCTTGGATGTCTTTATTAAGGCAAATTTTGTGTCATTCTTCCATTTATAAGTTACCTTCGTTTGAACAAAATATTATGTCCCATTTTAAGGTAATTTCATTGCAATTAATTACCAAAAAAATAATTAGCTAATTGACTAAAAAAGTATCCAAGACTGTCTCTTGGTTTCGTATTTTAAATATCACTTACCTTACTAAGTATTTTATGGAATGCTCGGCAGATTGCTGACGGTCCCCTTTTGACTGTGTTAAGGTCGACAGACAAGCCTATAACACAAGCGAAGCCACAGAATAAGCAAAGCCATAGTAGAATTAAGGATGAGGATTAGATATAGATAAGGAATGGAATCACTCACAGACGGAAATGGTTGTCATGTTGTTAGTTAACTATGATCTTCTGTATGAAGATTGTGAAACACAGTGCGCAATGCCACTACTGAATAAATTTATGTATGTATTAAAAATAAAAAAAATAGCTCTAACGATAATAGTAAACATCATTGAAGATTGGCAACGTTGCTGGCAAAGATCAGTCAAGTCAAAGAGGTCATAGTTTTTCATAGTTGTATATAGTTCATAGATCTAAACCAGAGACAACTATGAAAAGCTCATTTCCAAAGTAGGCCCTTGTTAAAGTCTATTGATACTACACGCACAGCATACTTATTTCATACAGTAGGCCGACGCCTTTGATGTTGGGCGATACACGGTTTTGAGGATAACCTTCAATCAAGACTCTTTTGTTCAATTTTAATTATCTAAGTAAAATTCAGAAAATTTCCTCAAGAATCAGGAACATCACTAAATATTGAAATCTGCGACATAATTTTCGTTATAATGGCACATTATTACACAAATTACTGTATTTGTAAGGCGTCACTAGCTTAATTAAAACTTGACGGCTTTGCTATGTAATTAGTTCATAATGAAGACACTTTCGAACAAACTAATATGTGTTTTAAGTATAAATTAGAAATGAAGGGCGAAATTATTATTTCTAGTTTTTGAAGTAAGTATAACATTAATTAGTTATTTATACTTTTAGTTACAGTAATATTTAAAAAAATATGTTAATGTGTATGTTTCTCATTCAAGTGAGATAAACCTCTTAACAGAACATCTCTATACTATAAAACTGTATAATACTTACGTGTATAAAAAATTTAAGTTATTTAAAATTTAACTTCTGAACTTAAAATACAAATTATTATATGTTCCTATATATATAAGAAATTTAAATTATAAATAACTAGCTACACGCTCCCGGTGTCGCCCCGACACTAAGACGTTACAACTTATATACTTTGAAAATCATGTTATTATGAGACTTCGGAAAGCTAAAAAGCTATTATAAGCCTAAAAACTGGCCATTTATTGACGATTAAACCTTAGATTAAAAATTAGTCTCGCTGTGCTCGACTAGATACCGCCGGCGTACTTGTTAAATGCGGCAACAAATACTACGACGAATTCAGCCTACCCGAACCAGTCACACTGCAAACTGTCTGTGATGTTTACGTGCCAAATGTTTTATCAAATTTCGGGCATAATAAAATGCTAGTTTGCGTAGTGAAACTGTGTAAAAAGTGATGAAAAGTGACGATGTCTACACACACTACAATAATGAATTGCCGCATTCACTAAGCTATTGTTTTTAGATCTAGTCGAGCGCGGTATCTAGTCGAGCGCAACGAAAGCAATTAATAATCTAAGGATTCAAAAGGTACATGATTTCAAGATCACATGTCCGACGAACATCATAATTGTGTATACATCTGCCCCTTCGTACAATGTTTTCCCTACTTCAAAAGGGATAAAACTAAATTTGGAACAGAAGGAATCTGATACGATACTAATTTGTCCAACCTATGTAATGATCGATGATGACGTATCGTAGGAATAATGGCTGACAGAATGTCGGTTAACCCTTTTCAGAAATTCAGTTCACTAGATCAAGGGCGAAAGTTGTCGAGAAATGTGATCGTTTCACGAAACCTATTCGCTTAGGTACATGTATGTATTACTTGTGTTATATCCCACTTCTAGGCCTAGGCTCATCTGTGTAAGAAAGAGGTTTACTATGTAAGATCAGGACATGGTAAACCTCTTTCATATTGACAGGACTTCACATGTCTTATTATTATTCCGGATAAAATTTCTCTAACAAACATTTGGTCTTACTCTCGTCTGTAGTACAAGATATCCATGAAGAATATTTAGTACACAAGTTCTTTAATGAACATTACCTAGTACTAACTCTTCACTTTCAACAGTATTTTTGTTTTCACGAATTTGATTGTATTCTGTCTGTGTGCTTTGTTAAAAGAAATAAATAAATAACAAGTAAAAGACACGTAACAGTTCTCTTATCTCTCCAACATTCAAAGACTGCGTATGAAGTACACGCTTGCTAATTTATCTCTAAGTACTAAATAGGTATTGTTCATGGATATATCTTGTACGATAGACGAGAGTAAGACCAAATGTTTGTTAGAGAAATTTTATCCAGAATAATAATTCTATCGATTAGTATAATAAAATAGCGTTTGTTTGTTTTTTTTTTTATTTTAGGTGGTTCGAATCCCGGGCGAGTCAAGCGATTTTTAGAAAATCTTTGAATGCAGTTTTGTTTCTTTTAAAAAATAAAGGATCTTTTATGTAAAATGAGCCAACTTAAGAATTTAAGGTAGTTTCCCTCCAGGGCCCGACTTATTTTTCCACACTCTATAATTATTTGTAGTAAAAAGCATTGGAGCATAGTTAAACGTTGACTCAGATTTAAATGTGCGAAAGGCCTAGTTGTTTTCTGCTACCTGCTAAATACACTGATGTGGAAATGATTCATGCATTTCTATTTCCTTAAAAAAAGCACATTCTTCGCACTCTGTTCCGACAGCACATTCACGAGTCACTCATGTATGCACGGTAAGTGTTATGTATATGCAAATGTGTAGGTCAGAATTTCAATCCAAATCCGAAAAAGCGTATATTTTGTCCGCAGCAATGAATTTTCAACCTTTCATCCAGACGCTTAGGGTCCAAATAAGATTGGGCATCACTTTAATATATGCCATTACAATTACAGTTCTCCCTTGGACGTATGCCAGTTGACTAAATTCTGTAACTAAGCCACAACTTAATCTGAATTATTTGAGCTCTGAAATGATTTTATTTAGACAGTTTATGGCGTGGAAATTTTCTGGATATTTATTTTGTTGGTTCTGCGTACTGTAATAGCAATATGGGACCGTTATGTTTTCCGAATCTTCAGTATAAATATTGCGTATTTGCCAAAGAGAAGTACACCCATAAGTTGTGATTTTAAAGGAAATTTCGTCCATCATTTCACTTAGTTATTTTTATCGCTAGTCTCTACTAACACGCAGGTTTAGATCAAGAACGAACTTACCTTACTCTTACCTTACTTATTTACCTTTCTCACTTACTTACTCTTGAGTCTTTGATTTGATAAATTAAAAATAAGTTGGTCTAACGATTTAGGATTCAACCCCCTACGACCGATGCAAAAAAGTGGGCACACTCCATTTTGCAGTCATGATCTGGTCTTGCCAGATTGAGACCAGAGCCAACTATCAAAAGTTCAGGTCACGCGGTTACAGGGCGCGAGTTCAATGGTTTTTTTATACCTCAAAAATTGTTCTTCTTTTAAACAGTCAGCGTGTTCTCTGTTATTAGTTTTCGCAAGGATGTATTATTACGTAACATATTCTAGTTTCAGTGGTGGCACAGTGGCATATCTGAAAATATACAGGGGTGTCGGTTACACGGTTACACGGTTACGGTACACTAACTGGTCGCGAGTTCAATAGTTTTTTCCCATCCCAAAAGTAGCATGCCTATCAATTTTCTATCGTCTGCACCATGGAGAGTGTGCGTCCATTCTCTTCGATTTGACCCAACCGGAACCGTTCCACTTGCGAAACACGAGGCGCGCGCGGGGATTTAATCCCTTCGTAGTTGAAGTTCCTCGGTCACGCACGAAGCGTTACAGTTCCACCTTCCTTGTCCGAACTGCTAAGGAGTGGAACTCACTGCCTGCGTCTGTGTTTCCCCAAAATTACAACCTCGGGGTCTTCAAACGTAGGGTAAATGGGCATCTACTAGGTAAGCGTGGTCCACCTTCGGCCGCATCTGCACCTAACATCAAGTGAGATCGCGGCCAAGCGCTGCCTTGACTTATATAAAAAAAATTAAAAAAAAATACCCAACGCGCCTAAAGAAGTTTTCACTTCAAAAATTTAATAGGACTGAAGATTCTCTTTTCCACTCCGCCAATAACAATTTTCTTATTAAGTTATTGTTCGAAAAAAAAAGGTCACAAAGGTGAAAGTATTTAGCTGAAATTGACATGACATATGTCAATTTTTCGTTTACTATTTATTGCGAACCGACAAGGCATCGTAAAAATTGACGTCCTTTAGCAAGGTTGTATAGTAAAGTGATGGCAAAACACTGAACTATTATGACAAACGATATTGTGTGGTTTTTTTTTGGAGTTTACTCCTTAAGAATCGATTTTCATATATAAGTCCTGGGTATGAAAATTTATGAGAGTAAAATCAAAATTGTCACTCGGTGTGCTTGTGACAATTTTGATGCGTGTGACGTTCTATTTTCGAATATTTAAGTATATCTCTGAAGTTTCGTATTTTGAATGTATTTTACAATGGTAAGAAGTGAACAAGGGGCCCTAAGCAAGAGCAAACTAATGCAAACGCTCCCTTTGCGTACTTACGAAATGTTAAAAAATAAAGCCCGGTGATTGGTTGTTGTAACGCCCACATAAAATTTTGACCAATCACAAAGCTTACTCCCAAGCGTAGCGTTTATGACTGTAGGTTTGCTCTTGGCTAGGGCCAAAGTAGTGCGTCTAAGCTGACACACACACTTTTTTATATCGTTTCAATGTCTTAGGTTTTATTAACTTTCTCTCACTACTTCATCCGCAAAATTTATTAAAATTTTTATTGTTTCTATACTTTTGTGAGGCTTTGAATTTTTTATTTTTTATTTTTAAATGATCCCTCGGTAACAGTACTTTTTATCTGGATGAAAGTCTTTATTATTATTTTTTATTACATGTTACAACACGTTCGATACGAAGTGTAGAAATACATTGTACAATATTCAGACATCAGAATCTGTTTGCAAAGATATTATAATATCGTTTTTATGTCGTTTCTCAATATAGGAAAATCTTATTTATTTTGTAGTTTATAACTTTGACAATCGAAATTTGATGTGAATTGTTGGAAACGAATTTATGTTATTTCTGAATATATGTGTCTTATGAAATAATAATATGAATTCAATAAATTACTAAATATTGATACTTGAATATAAAACACATAGAAGTCGATTTAAGGACATGCTGTACGAGCTTGGGAACTAGGCAGGATCAAGTTTGGAAATGAATTTTCCAAATTTTTTTTTCTTACGCTTTCACTTACTGCTTTTCGCAGTACGCTTTTCGCAGGGCAGCACATCTGGCGGCAGTAACCACTCCCTTGCAGAAGACCACCGCAGCACGTGAGTATCCCTTCCCAATCACTTACCCTTAACCCTACTGTAGTCGGCAGCACACTTGCTGCTATGGTGCCACCGTCGCCTAACATCAAGTGTCAACAGTCAGCCTGACTGCCTCCAACTTAACATAAAAAAAATAGTGGCACTCCGGGAGTAACAACAGATTGGAAAACTTGAACAATTATTATATGTGTGTATTTTTTTAATCGTCAGGATAGTTGTTAGGAAGTTTTATCAAAATCAAGGAAATGGCAAAAAGGTTGGTCGACATCACGGGAGACCGAAGAGCTGGCAGCTACCTCGGACAAAGAATTAGCCTAGCAATTCAAAGGGGGAATGCTGCCAGCATCTTCGGAACCCTGCATAAAGGGACTAGTTTTGGAAATATATTTTAGTTAAGTATTATATTATATTATTATTATTATTTAAGGTTTTTAGTTTTAGGTAGTTTATATGTAAATATATACATATGTAATATAAATAAATAAATAATAGTTAAAAAAAAAAAACATTTTAAAAAAGTACATGAATATGAAAATTTAAAAGGCCCTTTTAAAAATGAAATGTTCACATTGAAAACGTGAAATTAATTCAACATCTGACCTCGTATCCAGCCAAAATAACTCGAATTTATTGATAAGAAAATTGTAATATTATTCAAGGCTCAGAGTTGACCTCGGAACCAATTACATCCAGTTATCTTGTTTAAACATGGAACGGTTTATTTGATGTTTTCATCGGGAAATCTCCCCTTTAATTTCGAAGTTACATCATGTTTGCGACTTTTTCCCGTGGGAGGACCTGGCGAGCGTGGCGACAGTTTCCAAGCGATTATGTTTATTGAAACACAATCTTCTATCTTCTTTAATAACTAGCTGTTGCACGGGACTTCGTCTGCGTAACTTTATAAAATATAGCCTACTAGCTGGTGCCCGCGACTTCGTCCGCGTTGAAAAAGCAATATATTCCTGACATAGTTATTGCTATTATACTTAGGCAGGAGTTAGCTTCCTTAATTTTAGATGATCCCTCGGGATAGGTACTTTTTTTCTGGATGAAAGGTACCCTATGTCCTTCCTGGTGTCCCAGACAACGTGTATGCAAAATTTCATAGTGATCGGTTCAGTAGTTTTTGCGTGAAAGAGTTACAAACATCCATCCAACATCCATATTAGTACTGATGATGTTACTCGCTGATTATGTAGCTTCACTGGGCCTTATTTTAAAAATTCTTTCACCTCTAGATATTATTCATTAAAAAGATACAAACCTTCTCTCATGATAATATTAACATAGAAAATCAAGGTAAATAAATGTTTGTTCGTTCATAAGGAGTAAACTCCAGTCATGCGCCGGAGCTGAAACAGACACTTTTTTGAAAATCATATAAATTATAACAAAGGCATTAAGTAACATAAAGAATGACTTAATTCAAGCAACACAATATTATAAGCAATTTAAGTTGAGAACACCGGTGTAAAGCAGAGATAAATCTGACCTCATCCCAGCTCAACTTCGTTAAGTGTACTCAAACTCAAGAAGATTAATTCACGAGTCTTAAGTCATGGATCTCGATGTTTTTTTTTTCGGCGGGACACAAATCCCAGCCATTTCTCAGTGCGACGACGGATTAGCGAGGCTTCTGGGGGCTACTTGACACGCCTGAAAATGGTCGCTTTTATAATTTGCCGTAGCACGGCGCGGCACGACACGGCACGGCACGGCACGGCACGTTAATACCGTGAGCGTCTCAAATAATTTTTGTGGCCGTCGACGCCGTGCCGTGGATGATAAATTAAAAGCGTCTGCATACAATTACATACATTTTGCTTTCCTATCTTACCGTGACGGTAAAAACGCGCCGTGCCGTGCCGTTGCCGTGCTACGGCAAATTATAAAAGCGACCAATGTATATAGGTATTTATTAAGCATTATGACGACACATTTAGTCTAGTGGCTAGTAACTCTAGCTGTTAACCAAGCGGTCGCGGGTTCGAATCCCGCTAGTTATCCGAATGTTTATGTGTTAACATTTACCTTTGTACGAGTCATGGATGTTTTGTATTTATAATATGTATGTACTTACAAAAAAAAGTAATATAATATATAGTATATCAACTGTCTAGTATCCATAATATACAAGCATTAAATTGTGTTGTTATTATTTATTTATATATTTGTTTATTTATTTATTGAGTAGTAATGCATAAATATGTTTTTCACCTTTTCAGCACGAAAAGGGTGCGTTTGGTGCCTAAAAACTCGCAGAAAAATCGATTTTTGATGCGAGCGTGATTTGAAATTCGAACACCCTATTTAACTCACAAGTATAAACTTTTGATTTGATAGTATGTCCAGCCATAGCCAACTAGATTCGGACGGCCATAGCCGACTAGATTCCGCCCGCCATACTCGCTGTTGAGGTGAAAAGTTGTATGTTTAACACGAGAGCAAATTTTTTTTATGTCTCGTCCGTGCCTTTAAATCACTCAATTCGCTCAGTAGTCTACATTAGAATCACTCGTTACGCTCGTGATTCAATTCTATAGACTACTTCGCTAGTTCGTGATTTAAAGTCTGCACTCGCAGCAAAAAACGATTTTGCTCTCTAGTTGAACATTGTACTATTTTTCTTATTTTGACATTGTTTCGGTTCGTTAGGTGTCGTACTATTTTTATTATTTTTTTATTTTTTTTTATTAGAGAGCACGAATTGCGGAGTTTATCAGTGCAGAGTTTACTGTGCTCTACAAAATATCTTGTCCCATGGTGTTTTACATTTACTTCTTTTTCACTTTAAATAATAAATAAATTATAATAAATAATATCTTCACACATTCCACACAGCACCGTGTTCCACAGTAAACAACTAATGCTTGTATTATGGACACCAGACAGTTGATATACTACATATATTACTTTTTTTGTAAATACATACATAATATAAATACAAAACATCCATGACTCAGGTACAAATGTAAATGTTAACACATAAACATTCGCCCCTAGCGGGATTCGAACCCGCGACCGTTTGGTTAACAGCTAAGGTTACTATTAGCTATTAACCTCTAGACCAAACGTGTCGTCAAGATATAAATCTATACTATAATATAATAAAGCTGAAGAGTTTGTTTGTTTGTTTGAACGCGCTAATCTCAGGAACTACTGGTTCTAATTGAAAAATTCTTTTTGTGTTGGATAGATCATTTATCGAGTAAGGCTTTAGGTTATATAACATCGCGTTGCGACCAATAGAAGCGAAGAAACAGTCGAAAATGTGGAAAAAACGGGGAAAATTATTCATCTATGAGGGCTTCCGTTGCGTGCGCTGCGAAAACCGTTCGAGATACCCAAATGATTCCCAAAATAACTATTCCACGCGGACGAAGTCGCGAGCGCCAGCTAGTGTAATATAAAATGTGAATAAACATTGAAATTTAACCGCAAACTAACGATGTTTGGAATCACTGAATATTTAACGAAACCATCAAAACTTAAAGGAACTGGTCCCAACTCGGCCATTCGGACCCAATCCCGGAATCTATTATCTTCGGTTAATTGTTAACAATCAAATTTAACTTGTCGGCGGTTATATTTGTCTTGCAATTAGTTTTGTTGGACAAACTTAAGTCTTCAAGTTGTTTTGAATATTTGATGATGTTTGGTATGGGGCCGTTCAAGTATTACGTAAGCACTATAGGAGGGCCCTTTGCTTTGATTATTTTTTATGACATGGGAGTGGGGAGTGTGGGGGGGGGGAGTGACAAATACGGCAACAGTGAAATAATTTTTCAAATCGGTCCAGTAGTTTTGGAGCCTATTCCATTCTAACAAACAAACAATCAAATCTTTTTAATTCTTTTTATTTATTTTTTAAAAATTCTTTTTATTTTTATCAAATTATAAAGAGAATATTAGTAGGTATAGATAAAATTGTTCTATAATTATAGTTGAACTAGCTTGTGCCCGCGACTTTGTCCGCGACATTATGGATGAAAGGTAGCCCATGTCCTTTCTGGTGTCCCAAACATCGTGTATGCAAAATTTCATGATGATCGGTTCAGTAGTTTTTGCGTGAAAGAGTTACAAACATCCATACATACATCCATACAAACTTTCGCATTTATAATATTAAGTAGGAAGGATGTTCTATATAGTTGAAACTTTAGCATAAAAATTTAGTTTCACAAAATTACGCCACATCATAAATATACCTTTATGTTCGTCAATTCTACAAATCCTTTCTCAGAAGCGACCCCGCATTCGATAAAGGCTTTTTCATCGATGAAAAATTCAGGGAAATGACTTGCTATTCCCTAACCTTTTATGAGGCGAACATTTGGTCATCCGAGTTGTAACCGTTACTTGGCAATATTTTTTATTGACATAATTTTTTTTCTATAAAACATATCACAAAAGACATCAATATCTTAAATGGTTTGCGTAATCTACATCTCATAAGTTTTTAGAAGAAATTGAAAATTTTTCTTCTTCTTTTGGATTCTATAACTTTATAAGCTGGTATTAATTTTCATCCAATGTATTTTTTTAGGAATTTTTTTTTAGAATTACAGCAACTATGTATGTACTAATTTGGTTATTTAACTTTTTTTAATAAATTTCCTCGGTAATTAAAATAATGTTTAAAAAATTATAAATTTACTTCGCCATTGAAAGGTAGCGTCATAGCCAAAGATAATTGATTGGTCTCGCAGCGTTCGACTAGATAGAGCACCCAGTTTTATTACCCAGTTTTATTATATTTTTACACAGTTTCACTACGCAAACGGTATTTTATTATGCCTAAAATTAAATAAAACATTCAGCACGCACACATCACAGACAGTTTTCAGTGTGACTGGCTCGGGTACGCCGAATTCGGCGTACTATTTTGTACCGCAGCGAGACCAATCATTTATCTATGGTCATAGCTATATTAAGAGCGTAATAAAAAAAGTTAAATCACAACGTTATTTATGTCACGTCTTCCCAGATTCTCGGCCATCAATATTCGGTAAGGATCCGTCTCGTGTGATAGAAGTCATTAAAAATTTAACCCTTCCAATGCACGGGCGATCATTTACCCTATCTGAGTAAAGGGTCTCCGCGTCCGCCCAGAAAATGTGACCCATGTTAGTGTCAAGCCCTAAATTCAGATAATCCGGATATCGACAAGCGTTCAACCGGTTAACGGCTTTAACTTTCAACGTGGTGTGTTTCCGCTAATTTCGCTTGTAACAGCATGTTTTTGTAAAATATTTACCTACTCTTATTCTTAAAGCAGTCGATACATTAGATGGGCGGTCGCCTATTAAGGGCACTGTCACACTGCATGAGTTTTGCGTCGTGCGGTCCAGCCAAATCGAATGTAGCCTGGGCCCTGATTCTGTATGGCAACTACTCTTGACAAGACAAGGCAAAATACGTTAATGTCTTGCCTTGTCTTGTCATGAAATTCTTATGTCTTATGCCCCAAGACAATTATCTATGGCACGATCTGTGTTGTCAGTGGAATTGTCAAATAAATACAATAGCATACTGTGAAATCATATCGTGCCATAGATAATTGTCTTGGGGCTTAAGACATAAGAATTTCATGACAAGGCAAGACATACGTATCTTGCCTTGTTTTGTCAAGAGTAGTTGTCATACAGAATCAGGGCCCAGAGCGTCGAAGATTCCGTGTGTAAGCATATTTAATTTGTCGGTCAGCGCAACTTAACAGTGTTTTTACTTATTTAATTTAAACTTAATTTAATTTATTTAATTAATTAATACCTACTGGTAAATTTAAATTTATAATGACGATCATAAGAGTTTCTTGTAGAAACCCAATTGAAAAAATAAATATTTTGATTTTGATTTTATTGAAGTGAAAACTTCTTTATACGCGTTTGGCATTTTTAAGATGGGAAAAAAACATTGAACTCGCGACTTGTAACGATACCTCCACACCTTTGTTGATAATTATAAAAGAACACAGTAATTTTAAATAAAAATAGAAAACGGTCAGTAATATTCCAAAAAGGTCGACAACATTTTCAGGATCACGTGATTTCTCATCAATTGATATAAGTAGGTAGGTTGTTTTTATGTCAAGGTCCACGTCTATATGTCTATATGTGACGATCCACTTGCTGGTAGGTTTGCCCTTCCACTACTTTCCAAGTCCAGACCCGAGCCAACTTTGAAAGTTGACCCCGCCGGGAATCGAACCCCTCTGTCTCGGGGACTCCAGACAGAGCGTTAAAACATAGGTTCGTCGAAATTTATTAAAAAAATATTTAACGTCGAAATTTATTTTTCAATCTGTATTTTTTTTTATTATACAAAGTATAAATTTAAATAAGTCTAAGTCTAAAACACTCAAAAAGATTTATATGGAAGTTCGAAAAGTACTGTTATGTTCGCGTTGAAAATGTGCCCGCTTGAGCTTCTTGTTTGGCGCATTTTCAAAGTTTTAATTACATTTACCGGCCTCTTGTTTACAATACGGATTTTGACTGTTATCTGGTGAAAGGGTGCCGGTTAATTATAGATGTTGTTACTATATAATTAATTTTGTTTTTGTTGCCAAAAATTTCTAGTAAAAAGTAAGTAATTTATTAAGTAAATATAGGTAACAGTTGGTTTAATGAAAATTCTAAATGTCCGTAAGTCTGAATGTCCGATGGAAGAAAGGAGAAGGCGGTATGTGGTCATGCAGCTCCTGAGCACACTCTCCGAAGTAAATCTTATAAAAGACTAGCAATTTTGCGTCTATGTGCCAGGCTTTGCATATTAGTTTTCAAAAGAGTACTGTCGACAATGAGTCTCCTAGCTCTGCGTTCCTCCGAGTCGAGTGCGGCAAGTTGGTACGAGAATCAGAAAATTAACAATCTTAATCTAGAACAAAGATTCTCAAAGTTCTACCAACCGTAAATGAACCGTAAAACATTCACTTAATATACACTTAATACAATCATAAAATAAAAACTGCTATAAATTATTATAAAAACAGTAGTCAGAGCGGACCATTTACTGACCGACCGACTATTTAAAAAGACATCATTAACTAATTTATTACACTACTTAGCGCTTCAAGACTTAAGCGTCTAATGACACTTAGGACTTACGCGTCTTCTTTTCATTTAACACCAAAGAGCCTTAATGAGATCTGGAGATGTCGTTTTGAAGGTATTTAAAACTTTTTGCTTCTGACTTACATACTAAGTCTCTACTATTATTTGTGATTTTAATGTTAGTTGGTTTAGTTAGCGTTGTTTTTCTTAATCTTCTTAGTGAACACAGTGAAACAGTCATAGATAAATGATTGGTCTCGCTGCGCTCGACTAGATACCGCCGTCGTACTTGTAAAATGCGGCATAAAATAGTACGCCGATTTCGGCGTACCCGAGCCAGTCACACTGAAAACTGTCTGTGATGTGTACGTGCCGAATGTTTTATTAAATTCTAGGCATAATAAAATACCGTTTGCGTAGTGAAACTGTGTAAAAATATAATAAAATTGGGTAAAAAGAGATAAAAAGTGACGATTTTTTACACACACTACAATAAAAAGTTGCCACATTTTCGGAGCTATTGCTTTTGTATCTAGTCGAGCTATGCGCTCTATTTAGTCGAGAGCAGCGAGACCAATCAATTATCTTTATAAACAGTATTGGTTAAAATATCATAAAATAGATGTATGATGTTTGCCATTGAAGTTTGGTCGTTAAAGTTTGATCCACTAATAGTTTGGTTGTATAAAAAATAAAAATGCAAGGAATAGTTAACCGTACGATTCTCGGTCCCAACTATTGTACATTCACAAACAAAAAGTGCTAAAATAATGCCTACAAATGAAATTCCGTCGCTCGCAAACGACATCCCCGGTTCTCGAATGGAGCGGACGCCTCGCGTTCACCGCGTCAGCGTTCTTTATTCAAAGTGTGTTCGATCGGCGTCCAGATAATTCCAATAAAAACGGATTCCACATTTGAAAGCGGTTTTTTTAAAGGAATCTATATTTTCGGTGAAAACCGCAAGCTGTATAAACAATTGGTTGGCAACTAAAGGAAACTTGATAGCTTTATGATCAGCATGCGCCACATTGGATTACCAACGTAATTAGAATCACGTTAAAAATTTAATGAATATGTGGTGACCTCCTTTTAATTACTTATTTGGAATTTCCGTGTCATTCTTCATTTAAAAGAAGAGGCACGGAAACCAGACAGTCGGCCTTCAACACAGCTTCAGAAAGCACGCGCTTTCTCGCCACTCGTCATCACCATTTGTCCATTTGTAAATATGTGATTATGTGTAATATGTAAATATGTATATAAAAATGTGGGACTTGTTCATTTCGTCCCATAAATAAAATAGTTACAATAATACTAAATAATAGTTAACAATGTATTACTTAAGAATAATAGAAATAAGAATTGGAAGAATAATATTAGATTAGGTATATAGGATAGTTACTGTCGTGTCGCCATACGGATGCTTAAACTTGACACCGTCCCAATTTTCGTAATGACTGGTTTGGAGTTAAGACACATTATCCAAAGAAACGTGACAATCCTGTGCCTCATTTCCACCTTTAAATTATGCAAGGGGGCACCCTCTTGAGATGTTTTATTAGCGAAATGACCGCTCGTGTTGGAAAAGCTCACAGATAAATCTTTCGTAATCAGTGCCTCTTGGAATCAAGGGTTTCACGGATGTCATCCAAATTGCTACCATTACGGACGTAACGAAGTCGTCTGGGACGTACGCGGATAGTTTCATAATGGAAGTGGCGGTAGATTGCGACAAAAAGTTTGTAGAGTCGTTGTTGGGAATACAATTTACACTTCCAATAAAAATAAACAATCGGAACAATGTTTCTGTTCGGGGTGTGATTTGCAAAAATTATGGAAACACAATATGTTATTTTATTTATTTTATATGTAGTTTATTTTAGTATTATATACTAGCTGGTGTCAGCGACCTCGTCCGCGTTCAAAAATCGCTGTGACAACGGAGGTGCCCACAGGGCGACAGTGACACCCATTTTTTTATAAATTTATACTATCCCTCGGAAACCTCAAATTATCAATAACAAAAAGTATCCTAAGTATATTAATTCAGGTAATAAACTATCGGTTAGCAGATTTTATTCAAATCCGTTCAACTGTTGTTGCTTGAAAGAGTAACAAACATCCATCCATATATTTACTGCCGTTTTTTCATGGTTTTTTTCTGTAAATGGTTTTTTCAGGTTCTTATATCTCTTCGTAGTAAGGATTCCGTTTTTTTATTATTAACTTACATAATTATGGTTGTATGTACACTGACTATACTTCGTACATTAACGGTAAAGCCTGTTAGACTATAAATAAACTTTATTCCTTTTTTCTGAAATAAGGTTACTTAATGACAATAAGGTTTTTTTTTAAAAAAATGTGTTCTTAAACCTCCCCTTCCAGTAGAATAGAGTGAAAGGGCCGTTCTTATGGAAATCAGGTCACGCGCTCCTCTAATGACTTTCTCATTAAACGATCTTAAGGGTTCCATCACTTGTGACTACGATTGTACCTGCCACTAATTCTCACTAATTGTTGTTTGTTTTTTTTTAACAAATCACATTTTTGACATATGCCTGACTGAGAATAATAATTAATTAATTATTATTAACTAGCTGAACCCTACCATGCTTCGCTGTGGCTCAGTCTTATATTAATTTCGTGTAAATACCTCTTTTATTATCATTTAAACGTCCTTGATCAGTATAGTTTGATTTTCTTTGACGTTCAATGATCAGCGGCTGCCATAACAACGGCTAACTTCCACTTTAAATGTGACAGCGGTTCTCGTTGCCGAGTTGGTTCTCCTCGTTAAAAAAAACGCCTTTTATCGCGATCGATATTATATTATTACGCGAAAAATATATATGATCAATCCTTGAAGCGGATCCTTGAAGTCAATTCGTTGGCTAGTTTTCGAGGTTTTGAGTAATTCACAAACCAAAGCAACATTTTTTTATTTGAGCGGGTCAAACACCCTACTCCAGCATTCATCCAGCTCAATTTATTTTTAATTAATTGATTTAAATTTTTCAAATACTTTTTCAAATATTTTTTTTAAAATGCGAGTTCATTACGGTAAGTGTTGCGGGTAAATAATATTATTAATATTTTTATCACTCATTTCACACCAGTTCGCAAATGCAAGCCAACGTTTACATTACGCCAAAACTTTTATCAGTTCAAACGTATCTCGACAGTTCATTATATATTTAATGCATTAATCATTCGAAAATTTTGAAATAATATCTTTTGCAGAGATCTGCTAACGTTTGGATGAGGCATTTTGCTTGGCAGCTATTTATTTCATACCTATTTCATTCATTTACCTATCTAGTTTGTAAAATATAGTTATTTTTATGCTATATCTTGTGCTATGATCTTATTCTTATATTTATTAAAAAAAATCATTATTATTTTCTTCTTATTATAAAATTATAATATAAACTCATATATATAGAAATTCGTCAAGGATTTATTAATTAAATCGATTTCTTGATAAAAAACTATATTTTTCTAGGAATTATTTCCTATATTATATTAATTTCGTAAATAAAATTCATAAAATTCATAAAATTCATAATACTTATTCATAAAATTTATATAATTTTGGCACTAGGTACTGAAAATTCAAAGGAACCAAAAAAAAATAGAGCTTGAAAAGAAAAAAAAACATAGATCTTGAAAAAATAAGCCTAAAAAGCGTATCCAATTACAGAAACACAGAAATCAATGTCACTAACCTATTTGGTACAGTATTTCGAGGCAGAATCACAGGAGTTGGCGAAAACTTGGCGAAAGTTGGAAATTTGACTGATGGATGAGAACAGAATACGTAATTTGAAACGTAAAAAGGAATATCCATATTTATAACACTTGAAAGGTATTGCTTTTTAAATATTTACTTAGAGGTTCTCCCGACGAAACAGTTTTTATCAATTTCCAGGTAATCTGTTTATTTCGGGTTCTATAATAATTGGTTTCCGGCTTATTTTGTATTTCCAGCGAAGTATTAAATGCTTTAATAATTTTCATACTTCTCGGAAATTTTACTTTATAAATAGATATTTAATTTTACTTTAGTAATCTATGGCAATCGAATCCAGCTCGGATGGTCACCGTTGGGTAACCTCCGGGACATCTTCTCGTCCAAAATTCTTCGAGTGTCTCAAAACAAAAGTTCTCGACCAAAACACATTGGCCTTGATGACATATGGCGCTGAAACTTGGTCTCTAACTATGGACCTCCTTATAGTAGGGACAAAATCTCGCTTCAGGCGCGGCAATAAAACGTGCGAGTAGAGCGAAGAACAGGCGCGCTCCCTTACTCTTTAAGGCTTTATGGGAACGTGTAGTAATTAACAGGACCCCGACGACTTTTGCCTGCACGTGCACATTACTATGCAAAAAATAATTTATGACTCGACCTGCAGCGAGATTTTGTCCCTACTATAGTAAGCTCAATGTCGCTCAACGAGCTATGGAGAGCGCTGTGCTCGGGTAATACTGCGAGATCGAAGTGGTGATAATTCATTGTACTAGCAGACAACATTTCGTGGTTTGAATCTCAGTTGAGGCTCTCTTAATTCATTTTTAAATGTATGTATTAAAATTTAATATTAATTCTAACGATGATAGCAAATAACTTTATCATATGAGATTGGAAACTATGCTAAGTGCGCTAATGTTGTAAACAGTCAAGTAGAACTAGCAAATAGTATTGCAATCATTTGAAAAACTCAACCACAGTAAGTATCACCTCCTTACAGAAAAACATCTTGAAATAGCAGTATGTTTTCTGTTATGTTTTTTTGAGCCAGTAAGGGATGTCAGAGCCCATTTTGATATTCATATGTAAGCCCTTATCCTACTAAGGTCAGCAGCACAGTTGCAACATAATATGGCGTTACTAGCTGGTGCCCGCGACTTCGTCGTTCTGGATGAAAGGTACCCTATATCCTTTCTGATGTCCCAGACATCGTGTATGCAAAATTTCATGGTGATCGGTTCTGTAGTTATTGCGTGAATGAGTTACAAACATCCATCCATACATCCATACAACTTATACATTAAAAAACGAATGTTTGTTTTTATTCGTCCTTTAAATTTTTGGAAAGCAATTTAAAAACAAAAGTACATAATCAGTTTTTGATGTGTAGGCTACAAATTAATTTTGTTTGCGAGCACTAAAGTGAAATGCAAATGAATGAACTCGAATTTTCAGACCAAACATAAAAAAGACTCAATTTTAGCTACCATTTTAGCATAAGAATAATTATAATTGCACAAATTAAGCTTTAACATTAATAATAATTAATTAACTAAAAAAAAAGTTAAAATACAACGCTAAGTTGAAATGAAATAGCACAAATGTAGGGTACATTTATCAAAATAAGGGCGCAGTCACAGTGTAATACTCATTACCTAGTATTTATTATTATAATGGTATTTAATTTAATTAAATTAATTTCTTATGGTTTACTTAATATGATTATTAAGTAAACCATAAGAAATTAATTAAATTCAGTCAGTCAGGTCAGTGTGAATGTTATATAGGATAAGTATAGTATATAGTCATATAGGATGTATATCCTATATTACTATTCTTAGTAGTTGTATATTATGATAAATAAATATTTTTATTTTTTAATCTTTTTTATTTGATTTTTTGATGAACTAGCGACCCGATCCCGGCTTCGTCCGCGTCCGATCGCTACCAAACTTCACAGGATTACCCACTGGACTAATCTGAAGATTGTCTGAAAGTTTCATCAAAATCGGTTCAGCGGTTTTGGAGTCCATAGGGAACATACATACACACACACATCGCCTTTTATATATTAAGAAAGAAGATTTTCTTAATAAGTTAAAAACCGCTATGATTAAATGGAATGGGATCCACTTTGTCCAAAGAATCAGGCAGTTGAAGATGGAACACACAAGACACATCGGTTATCCGCTCTGAGACAAATGTAACTTCACCCTGCTGATTCTTTTGGCTAGATTGATTTTTTTTTAATTCCGAAAGGGAATTTGTGTAGACAAATGGAAACCACGGCCGAAAAACCCCATAGTAGACCACTCGGACCTTAAAAGAGCTCTTGTCTAATTCTGGACACTTGATGGTGGATGGTAATATTGCTAGCACCAATAAGTGTACATTCTTTAGAAGTGTTTAAGTTATTATGGCAATATTTGTTGTAGTAACAACGAAACCAAGCCCTAAATATTATGGAAAAGTTTTATGGGCGAGCGCTCTCTTACCACAGAGTATAATGAAAAACATGGAGAAACGTCAAACAGAATTTAATCTTTCTTCTTCTTCTTAGATTTAAATGGCAATGCGGCTCATTTTAAAATGGCCATTATCTGCCAGTGTCAAGTTAAAAATTATTATTACAATTGGAGCGCTCCGCTACGGACTCCCGCTTGAGAATTTAATCAAATAGATGTGAAAATTGTTGACAGAAGTTTTTGAAATATATAAAGTTTGTAAAAACACTGAGAATTTATTGAAAATTTCCTACTTTCCAATAATATATTAAGCATGCATAATAAAACAATAATATTTACTTATTACAAATCTGCCATTTTATATCCTACTAGCTGGTGCTCGCGACTTCGTCCGCGTGGAATAGTTATTTTGGGAATCATTTGGGTATCTCGAACGGTTTTCGCAGCGCACGCTCTCAAAGATAAATAATTTTCCCCGTTTTTTCCACATTTTCGACTGTTTATTCGCTCCTATTAGTCGCAACGTGATGTTATATAGCCTAAAGCCTTCCTCGATCAATGGTCTATACAACACAAAAATATTTTTTCAATTCGAACCAGTAGTTCCTGAGATTAGCGCGTTCAAACAAACAAACAAACTCTTCAGCTTTATAATATTAGTATAGACATATCCTATAGATGAAAATTTTGAAAAATCACTCGCTGACAATGTGACCATACCCCGTCCACGCGTCGGACAACTCTTGTTAACTTTTCAATTAATCTTATCTCTCAACTGAAACGTGGTTCAAATAAATTTCAGCGGATTACATCTCCCACCATTTTTGATGGATATAGCAACGCCTTATTTTCGTTGCTATTATTTCTCTTTCTTAAAAATAATTTCATTATTTAGGTATCTCTTAATACATTACACAACTTCATAGAGGTCGAGACAGCTTAAGGGTATTTTTTTTATGTTTGCGTCAACAATGTTGAATATTTGCCTTTTTTTACCTCTCACTCACTCCTATTGCAGATTATAACATGTGTGAATAGAGAAGAGAGTTTTATCGACTTCTTTACGTCGTTATTGGATTACGTCAAATTTGGAATGACAAGTGAAAATAATATGACGTAATTTTATTGTTTTATTAATTTAGGTATAATAAATATTATAGTAAGTATGTATAACCAACAAGATTATTGTAATAATTTAAGTATTTTAATTAAATTTATTTTAAGGATTTCAGATTTTTTTAAAATCTGAAATACATAAGTCAAAAGAAAATGAATCGTGAGTATTTACTTATAGTCGTATATAAATATAAGTTATTCACATATTATGTATTTAGGTATATTTTTATTGCATTAGAAAAAGGAAGGTTTCATTCAATAGCGTAATTACTTATAAAGTAGATATATTTTGAAAAATTAAAAACAAAATAACCCTAATATATATTTATTTCCAAAGTTTTCCTCATTTTCCTTCCCATTCATTTTTTTTAACGTAAAGGTCGACAGACAGGCTGACGGTCCACTTGGTGTTAAGTGGCTACCGTCGCCTATAACACAAGCGACGCTAAATGTGCTGCAAGTCCTTACTGGCCCTAGGTACTATGGATAAGGGGGTAGGGGAATGGCTCATTTAATCCATACCTCTAAAATTATACTTAACTTATGAAATACTAGGCGGTGCCCGCGACATCGTCCGCGTTTTGTATCAGACAACGTGTATGCAAAATTTCATGCCGATCGGTTCAGTAGTTTTTGCGTGAAACAGTTACAAACATCCATACATCGATCCATACATACTCGTACATACATACTTTCGCATTTATAGTATTAGTACTGTTTAGTACGGATGTCCTTATGTAATATGTAAACTGTCAAACATTTCTTTATTATTAAGCTGATAACGCTGATTTACTGAAATCATAAGCACAAATAAAAGTATAAATACAAAAGTTAATCCCAAGTAATCTCGAGGTTTTAATCAGACAATTCTTTTTATGACGGCCTCTCTTTTCATCCCATCAACTAGTTCATGACGTTGAAAACAATGTAAAGGCTGACATATAATAATTATGCGTGAACAATAAACCATCGTTGTGTTACGCAATAAAGAGTCCCTCATTCATAAAACAGTATAGGAATACGCAGTATCAAAACTTAATTTTCAATTTACATTTTATTTTTAAATTTTACAGTTCCACCTTCCTTGTCCGAACTGCTAAGGAGTGGAACTCATTGCCTGCGTCTGTGTTTCCCCAAAATTACAACCTCGGGGTCTTCAAACGTAGGGTAAATGGGCATCTACTAGGTAAGCGTGGTCCACCTTCGGCCGCATCTGCACCTTACATCAAGTGAGATCGCGGCCAAGCGCTGCCTTGACTTATATAAAAAAAAAACAGAATCGGACTGCGTCCGTTCGTCTGTGTCAGATTGGACTTTCCGTCCGTAATAAAGTTTTCTTACATACAAATCTTGACATTTGATTAATGAGCTCTAGAGTGTCTGCTCGACAAAACATTAAGGCCACGCCCCTATTTCATGTTTTCTAACATGGAGACTATTCTCCATGGTAAGGACCTGTATGGTAAGGAGTACCACTGAAAAAGTGGCAAGCTAAAAGCATTAAATAGTAGTTCATAAATTGCCCAGAATGGCGCTAGAGTACGTAGCCTTTGTGAATTGATATGATTGGTTGGTTTCGTAGTTCATGAAAACACCGTAAATAAAATGCTACTACAGCGCCGCCCAATTGAGCGTATGCGACGGACACTTTCTCATGTATAGAGTTGGGCCTCCTTACCTCTATTCTCCATGTTTTCCATATTACTTAAATGGATCGTTTAACCTTAGATTAATAATTGGTCTCGCTGCGCTCGACTAGATACCGCCATCGTACTTGTCAAATGCGGCAACAAATACTACGCCGAAGACAGCGTACCCGAGCCAGTCTCACTGCAAGCTGTCTGTGATGTGTACGTGCTGAATGTTTTATTAAATTTTAGGCATAATAAAATGCCAATTTGCGTAGTGAAACTGTGTAAAAATATAATGAAACTGTGTAAAAAGTGACGATGTTTTACACACACTACAATAAAAAGTTGCCGCATTCATGGAGCTATTGTTTTTAGATAGCGCGGTATCTAGTCGAACGCAACGAGATCAATCATTAATCTAAGCGTTTAACTTATTAGAAAGTCTTGTTCGATTTGTTTTCCTACTGTATTTTTGTGTGTACTCGTAAAGAGATTGAGCCGGTCGTTTCGACCCGGATCACGTGCGGGCCATGAGCATCTCTACGACGCCATATTGTATGAATATTCAGTTTCATGATATACGCGACGACTTTTAATTAAGCACTTCGACGGTTCCGCTGCAGATGTCAATAAATATTGATATCATTATTGCCAACATAAACATCACTACCTTTTGCATGCGACTTCGTCCGCGTAACTTTATAAAATACTAGCTGGTGCTCGCGACTTCGTCCGCGTGGAATAGTTATTTTGGGAATCATTTGGGTATCTCGAACGGTTTTCGCAGCGCACGCAACGGAATCCTCAAAGATGAATAATTTTCCCCGTTTTATCCACATTTTCGACTGTTTCTTCGCTCCTATTAGTCGCAACGTGATGTTATATAGCCTAAAGCCTTCCTCGATAAATGATCTATCCTGATGAGTAGTTCCTGAGATTAGCGCGTTCAAACAAAAAAAAAAAAAAAAAAAAACAAACTCTTCAGCTTTATAATATTTGTATAGACTAGCTGTTGCCCGCGACTTCGTCCGCGTTCTGCATGAAAGGCATCCTATGTCCTTTCTGGTATCCTCGACAACGTGTATGCAAAATTTCATGGTGTTCGATTCAGTAGTTTTTGCGTGAAAGAGTTACAAACATCCATACATCCATACAAACTTTCGGATTTAAATTATTAAGTAGGGACGGATTAAATACAAATCTATTCTTAAGGAGTAAACTCCAATAAATCAATCTATTCCTTGTTCGGAGAGCTGTTCCTTCAAGGTAGAATCTTTGCTTAACAATTAAATTGTGAAGAAAAACAAATCATTTCTACGAATTTTTGTTAATAAGATAATTGGCTATGTTCAGTGAGATAAGTTAGATAAGAGAGCCGATATCGTAACTTATTTTAGTACTTACAACATTGACCTTTGACCTTTAAAAGAATAACTTATTTCAGGGAGTCTGAAACAAGGAGTTGCGTGTTTTAACTTTATTAACTTCTTTTGACGTGTTATTACGAAGTAGTACCAACCTAAATCTTTGACTGATTTTCCAAAATAAATTAAATTCAATCCAACTAGACCGCCCATGTCCTCAGTTAAGTTTCTCATTCTATTCAACATGTTCGAGACTACTTCAAACTACTGGCAACTATTGTGAGTTCAAATGTCTTGAACATAACATTGTCTAACTTTTTGTATGTGATAGAGAACTTGCAGTAAGGAATCTCTCCAATACATAAATTAGCTTAATCAAATAACAGCATGTGTGCTTTTGTTTTTTGGTAAATGAGTAAGGCACCCATTACTCTATCCCTTTCTTATCCCTTATTCTTAATCCTTAATCCCGTAGTCACCTACTATCAATAGTGGACCATCAGCCTGTTGTAGGCAAAGTGGAAATCTATTACTAATACTAGTAAGTACTATTATTACTAATATTGTAAAGCTGAAGAGTTTGTTTGTTTGGTTGAACGCGATAATTTCAGGAACTACTGGTTCGAATTGGAAAATAATTTTTGTGTTGGATGGACATCGAGAAAGACTTAGGTATATGTCGTGGGCAGATCGTAAAGTATGAAATCAAAAATCTTTCACAAAAGTTAAAAATAGGTGCGACGAGGAGCGGAGCGAAGCAAAGCGAGGAGGAGCGTGTTAGGTGTACATGGAAATAAATTTGGGGAGCTGAGCGAAGCGGAGCGGAATGAGGCGACCCTCTCAGTTTAAACAGAAATATGATCTGCCTAGGAATATCATGATATGCCCAATTCTACGATGTGCCGACGACATAATATATAACATTTTGAACGCGGACGAAGTTGCGGGCAACAGCTAGTACTCAATATATAAAAAGGTAAGGGTAAGGTAAACATACTTTACTTACTTTTTTGTACCTTATACTGTTATTGTACCCCACATGTTAAACCATAACCCAGTTTACGACGTGCTATATGACGAACTTAGTGTCAAATTTGGCACTTTAACTTAGCAATGCAGTTAAACGTAGAGGTGTTTTGTTAGCAGCTTAATATATCAAGTAATTTAGTAGAAGAAAGGGCACACTGCGTTACACGCAGTCATGGCGGCAGTAACCACCCCTTAGGTAAATAAAGACCCTGATTAAGTAAGGGGTACTGGAAAACCACTGGCTGGTTGTCAGGGATATAGGATGTGTATGAAAAATTTCATGATAATCTGTTAAGTACTTAGTTAAAACGTGAAAAGGTAACAGACGGACAGACAGTTAAGTACTTTCACATTTATAATATTAGTATGAAGATACACGTAATTAATGTAGATTCATCTATCTATAGGTACTAATATTATAAAGAGGAAGGATTTGATTGTTTGTTTGTTTGTTTGAATTGAATAGGCTCCGAAACTAATGGACCGATTTAAAAAATTATTTCACTGTTCATTTATTATCAGCGAGTAACATAGGCTAAGTATATTTATAATGTTACGCGGACGAAGTTGCGTGCAACGGCTAGTCATATTATAAAGAGAGAATATTTGTATGTTTGTAATGAATAAACTCAAAAACTACTGGTCCAAATAAAAAAAAATCACCTAAGTATATAAAGCTACAATATTATCAGTGAGTAACATAGGCTATATTTTATAAAAGTATGCGGACATAGGCTATAATACATAATTAATAATTATTTATTTATAAATGGGTAGGATATCAATAATAATAATAATAAATCTGTAAGTATAGGTATTGTATGTATGTATGTATGTTCCTCCATAACTCTTAAACGAATTGACTGATTTTCATGAAACTTGATAGATAAACATTAAGACGTACGGGATGTATCCTGCGGGATAGGTTACTTTTTTCACGCGGACGAAGTCGCGGGCGCCAGCTAGTTTAAATTATAAGTTATTTTCAGTTGAACATAGTAAAAATATTGAATCTCTTATAACCTTATGAGAGATCCAGTTACGGAAAATAATGCCTTTTGAATACAATTCAGATGCAATAAAGCTCCCAATGCTTTTTAAACGCTGCCGCAAAACGTGATCTGGAATAGTTCCAACTTTTGACTCGATTTAACCCTCCGACGTTAATATTTGCTGCCGTCCAGGGGTATTTTCACAAATGAAGTGATTTTGACGATCGATTTCAATGCACTCTTAATCCATACTAATATTAAGTATAAATGCGAAAGTTTGTATGGATGTATGTATAATAATAATATAAATTTTTTTTTTATTTCAGACAAATTAGTCCATAAGTAGATTAAAATTAACATAAATAAAAATTAAAAACATACATAAAAAATTAACATAAATTAAACTAACTAACTATACTAAACTTAACTATTTAAATTTTCAATTTAACTATTTTATAAATTATAATTATAAAGATTTAGCGGCCAAAATGTAGCTTACTGTATCGACTAAAGACCATTCTGTCCACTATCATCTTTAGGATTTTGTTGGAACTCCCTCGCAACCTGCACACAATGGATGCACTTCTTTTTCGCATAATGGCATAGAAGTCATCTACACCAGCATTCGCAAACATTGCAGATGCGCTACAGTAACGTGGGAGTTTCATTAGTATCCTGAAGGTGTTATTATATTGGACCCTTAAGTTATTATAGGCGCTCTATATAGATCACAGGTATGGATGTTGTAACTCTTTCACGCAAAAACTACTGAACCGATAACCATGAAATTTTGCATACACGTTGTCCGGGACACCAGAAAGGACATAGGGTACATTTCATCCAGAAAAAAGTACTGCTCCCGAGGGATTATCTAAAATTAAGGAAACTAACTCCTGGCTAAGTATAATAGCAATAACGGTGTCAGGCGATATATTGCTTTTTCAACGCGGACGAAGTGGCGGGCACTAGCTAGTAAATATATATAGGAAAAATTCTACTGCTAATATTATAAAGAGAGAAGATTCGTATTAGTGTACATATGTTTGTAATGAATAACCTCAAAAACTACTGGGCTGATTATAAAAATTCTTTCACCTATAGAGAGCTACATTATCAGCTAGTTAAGAAGTCTCTTCTTCAATCTTAATGTAGTAATGTAGTACAAATACGATCAAGTATACTTCTAATAAAAAAAAGTGTGTGTGTGTGTGTCAGCTCCGATGCACGATTGGAGTTTACACTTTACGGACGATAAATAAATATAATATATAAAATTATCGTGTCGCGGTGTTTGTTGCCAAACTCCTCCGAAACGGCTGAACCGATTTTGATGAAATTTTGTGTGCTTATCGGGTAGGTCTGACGATCGGCCAACATCTATTTTTTATACCCCTAAATGTTAAGGATGGTCAACCCCAAAAAAATTTTTTTTATTTTTTTTGCAAATCAACGTTTTCCGGATCAGCTAGTAATTTAGTAAATACGAACGAACGAATAAATACGATTATTATTGATATTGCAAGAAATATACGAAAAAATATATGACACTTGCACACAATAATTATTTAACAAGAACTTTATAATGACAGACTATTATTAATACCTAAATAGTCTGGATTATAAAATACATAATTATGAAACTTCAGAGATATTCTAAATTCGAAAATAGAACGTAACGCATTTCATGCTCGCATTCCGTCTGACAATTTTGATTTTACTCCTATAAATTGTCATACCACGGGCTTATACATATAGATATATGTATATGCAAATCGATTCTTAAGGAGTAAACTCCAAAAAATGTATCGAAAAATGTTGCCATCACTCTTAAAAGTCACTTTTATAAAGTGCTTACAAAGGGACGTACATAATTAGTCAAAGTAGAACAAAAATCGGGTCGCACCTGCTTCTGTGCCGCTTCGGGTCGGAACCTTCGATTAATCTAAGTCTACCCTTAAATTTGCATACTTCGATCTCTGCAACCGACGCTATATATCAAACAAAAAAGGGACATGCTCTGGAATAGATAGTTTTACCATATTAAATGCGTAATATAAAGATAGAAAAATAAAATCAATTCTAGCACATTCATGCAAAAGATAAAAAAAAATTGTATATGTCAGCTCTCAGCTCCAATCCAACACACGACTGGAATTTACACTCGTTACCTTACGAACGATTATAAAATTAAAATTTT
Organism: Synanthedon tipuliformis; assembly: GCA_947623395.1. Lineage (NCBI taxonomy): Eukaryota > Metazoa > Arthropoda > Insecta > Lepidoptera > Sesiidae > Synanthedon > Synanthedon tipuliformis. The sequence continues at coordinate 6,069,148 of OX392431.1, read as the reverse complement.
CCCAATTAGAACACGCCGAAAGAACAACATTGTTCTTTTTTTAAATAATATTTTTTAGATGGCGCAATTGCTCGCAGAGATATATACTATTTCGTTGGGTATTACATGTTTTTTTTTGGAATTCCAAATATAAAATTTTGTTGATTTAATGTTAAAAGTATATTTTTATCTCGTCTTGTTCTCACGCCAAAAACAGCTGGACCGATTTTGACAGCACTTTCACTGGTAGACAGCTTATCTTATGAGGATAGCTTAGTCTACTTTTATTTTATTTATCCTTAAGAACAAAATATGTTTTGGTATAAGACCACCACACTTTATGCATTGTTTGCTTCATGTTTCAGCCAAAATCTGTTACTAAACTTATTTCAGTAAAGGTGAAACTCCGGAGATTTACAATGTGTATTTCAATAAGTTTAACAATTAAAAATTTCTAAAGAAAACTTACTTATTTTGAATAACTCTCGAATAACAATTCGAAACGATATTAAAACAGAAAGAAACAGATCATATTCGAATACTAATATTATAAATGCGAAAGTATTATAACTTTGTCTGTCTGTCTGTCTGCTACCTTTTCACGCCCTAACTCTAAGACATCTTAGTATCTCTTACTTTAGTATCTCTTAAGGTTTACCCCGCTTAAGCCCTGTAAATTTATTTTTCTACTTGCCGAAAGTTGACTTTTTTCCATTTACATAAAAATCTTCAATAAAAAATTATGTAACTAAAAGTTAAAACCGCGTTAATATCCGTTACGTAGTTTAGGAGAAGTTAGCAGTTATACAGACAGAGAGACAGTGACTTCAAATTGTTCTATGTAAAGATTTTATCGAACAGTCAAAATAATAATTCATTGGCCTTTAACAACACAATACACATATACAAAAGTATGCTAAATCGTAGCTATCCATGACCTTGACAACAAAGACGAAAAACCAGTTTTTCAAACAGGCTATATAAAAGACCTGAATTTAAGCTTTTGATACAAACGCGCCTAAATCGTCACAAAGACGTTACTCGTTCAAAATGGATATATTTGTTGTAGTGCTTTTGCTTAGCGTGTCTAGTATAGGATTTGCTTTATCGCCTCCTAGTTACACAAATGGTGGATCTGTTACAAACATTGACTCTTCTGCAGTTGATAGTGAAGAAAGTAATGGAAAAAACAATGTAGTTAATTCCAACAGTGACAGTATTCCGGCAGCTACAAATCAAAATCTGAATTTTAATGATAGAACATCGACTGCTGGTTCACAAGGGTACTTTAACGATAAAAATTGGAATACAAATCAACAAAACGAAAATCTTAACCCAGGATCGATTCCGAAAGATAATTTTGGAAATTCAAATTATAATCCTTCAGACAGTTGGATCAATAATCCAAATACAAACACAAACACAGGTATTGGAAGTATACCTCCCTATCAAGGACCTTACAACGATTTTAATTTCAGACAAGGAAATACATTTGGAAATAATTATGACGTGAGAGGATTTAATAAGAGAAGAAGAAATGGTAATAAGCGGGTGCATATAAGCATAGATGTATTTGATGACGAATCAGAGCCTGAATTTGGAGGAATATCATCTTTCGGAAACATACCGACACCATTTCCTCCCGGTGGAGCTTCTGGATACGGAACCGGATGTCCTGGAGAAAAGCCTAGATCGCCGAGTGGACAGTGTCTAGAAGAACATTCTTAGCCTTTTGTTGATGGAATTAGTGAATTTGTGCTTTTAATATGAAAAGTTAATTTATATTTTGTTTATATTTTGTAATTCGTCACAGCATACGTCACGACAAAATAATTAATTGTAGAGGAGTTTTAATATTTTGCATTTTTTTTTTTCGATTATTATTCTTTTAATCATAATTTATTTATTTTATTATTAAGCTAAATCGTAGAGTGGACAATTTCTAAAAGATCATTCCTAGACTTTTGTTGATAGAATTAGTGCCTTTAATATGTACATGATTAGTTTACTAATTAATTTTTGTAATTATTTTCTCCATTACGTTCAAATATGCGTAAAGAATCTATTTACGTTTCTTTATTATATTTATTACTAGCTCTTGTACGCGACTTCGTCTGCATATGCATATGTTACTCGTTCATAATATTTCATAATATAGCTTTCTATAAGTGAAAGAATTGTTAAAATCTGCTCAGTAGTTTTTGAGTTTATTCATCACAAACATACAAAAATACAAATCAACTCTCTTTATAATATTGCGGTGAGCGGTCTATGGAGTATAAATATACCTACTCCAAAGATGTAATGATATAAGTAGCTATTATATTGTGTTAATTTGTATTACATTTTATAGAGGCGTTTCAATATTTGTTTTTAATTATTTTTATTTACTTTTTCGATTATTGTATTAAAACATCAAATGTATAATTTATTTGTAGTATTTATTCCAATTTTATTCTAAAACTAAAAATCAATATCTAATATTAAAAAACAATCAAAACACACAATTAAACTATCTTTGGCTGGTATCGACTCGAAAATTAAGTGATTATAAGTAAATTGTAAAAAGTTGTATAAGTATAAATAATTTCATTGATAAAACAAATAAAAAAACGCAAGATTCATTATCTTGGCCACGTATTTAGGCACGATAGATGTATGCTACAATGCAGCGCGTTTCTTTCCTTCTGAGTCTGAGTGGACTGGGATTGCCTCGGTCGAGCAGCTGTTCCAGTTGCTCTTGACAGGAACCGGTTCAGGACTAAAGAGGCACATAGAGAGAGAGGGAGAGAGAGAGAGAGAGAGAGAGAGAGATTATCATTTAATGCTCTTTCATTTGAAGTAATTAAATAATATTATTTTCTACTTCTTTATTTTAAGTTTGTACATGTACTTAGATTGTAGATATGTCTTGAAGTCAGTTTTTTTAACAATTTTTATCCTATCAGAAACCTACTGGCATTACTTACATATTATTAAATTGACCATCAGCCTGTCTGCGAAAACATTTCATTATCAAAAATTTGTATCGTTCAATGTCAACAGTAGATATTTGGCATATTCATATCAACTCATAATATTTTTATCGTTTTTATTATTATATATTACCATATTATAAGATATGATTACATCACTAGATAATATATTAGGTATATTGTGCTAAGAGCCTAAGAAAACAATATATGAATGTTAATAGAAATGACCTCTGAATTTTAATTTATTATGACTCCATAATACAGGTATTAAGATTAAGTAATTTTAATTTTTTTTTTTTATTAGAGATGGGTTAGCTCTTGGCCGACAACCAGCCATGTGGCAAGGATGAGGCCTAAGATGGAGCGAGCTCACCCAGAAGATGCCTATTCACTCGAACCTTGAAAATATTAGGGTTATATGGTGGTCGGAAATACAGACGCCGGCAGGGAGTTCCAAACCCTGGCAGTGCGCATTATAAAGGATGTTTCAAAGCGCTTGGTCCGAAAAGGAGGGATTTCGACAAGATGAGGAGCTCTTGTCCTGAGCACATTTATATTTATATTTATTTTTATTTTTATTTATAAAAGAAACAGATCAAAACAATTAAAGTTAAAAAATCAACTGCCGGTAAGAAAACCGGAATGACTGAATTAAACTGACGTTAGCCTGCGACTTCATATAGACTTCAGTGTTGTAAAATAAAAAAATCAACATCTGACAATAACATAGATATGAGCCATTTCTGTACCTATCCTTAAAAACGTGTGTGCAAAATTTCATGATGATAGATCGAGTAGTTAAGGCGTGAAAGTGTAACAAACAAACAAGCTTACTTTCGCATTTATAATATTAAGTAGCTGAAATATGTTCAGAGAGTGACTACAAATTATTGTCACTCATTATAACTATAGTTTGCAACGGTATAACTTAGTATCAACACCAATTTCTTTCGCAAGGTAAATAAAAAGTAAAAAAAAAATTACATACTTGGGAATAAATAGTCTTACCATGCTAGATTCCTAATATAAAGATTAGGAATAAAGAAATAAAAAAAAATCTCACATCAACTTACTTAGTATATTTTTACAGAAGCAAACATTAATAAAACAATGTGTAAGAAAATAGTATTGTCTTAAACCTAACTAATTTTAAAAACCCTGACTCAGGTTTCCAAAATTTTTAATAAACACTGAGGCACTACGAATGTTGAACTATACTGTCCTTCTAATGAAGATTGTCCAATTGAAGTAGGGAATCCTCTCAAAGGTGGCACAAACCCATCTGGCACAAACTCTGGTAAACATTAATTAAACAATGTGTAATAAAATGGTACCCTGTGACTCAGGTTTCCAAAATTTTTAATAAACACTGAGGCACTACGAATGTTCATCTATACAGTTTCCATTTTCAATTCTAACTTGACCTGCTGGGCAACCACTTCCTTCTCCTCCTGATGAAGATTGTCCAAATGAAGAAGGGAATCCACCCAAAGGTGGCACAAACTCTGGTTCTTGCTCATCATCAAATACGTCTATACTAATATGAACTCGTTTATTGTTGCCAGTTCGTCTTCTCTTATTAATTTGCCTTATATCATATTCATTTCTAAAAGTATTTCTTTGTCCAAAATAATAATCGTTGTAAGATCCTTGATAAGGAGGTATTCCAAAGCCTGTGTTGTAATTTGTGTTTTGATAATTATTCCTTCCATCGAAATTATTTCGATTCACATCTCCAATATTATCGTTAGTATTCCACAGATTAGGATTGACGGTTTTTTGATTTGCATCCAAACCGTAATTGTCCAATTGTCCTGGATTAGAAGCTGTATTTCCATTGTAGTTTACATCTAAATGTTTTGCCTTTTTTGGATTAATGTTAATCGCTTCAGGTTCGTCAATTTTGAATTTAGAATCTGATAAAGCAACGGATATGTTAATCGCGAGAAGACAAATGAAAATTATTTTCGCTGACATCGTGGAAGCGACTAGAATAAAAGCTTAATACATCGTCTTTATATTGCTTGTTTTTTAAAACAGGTTTTGTGCATACATTTACATGGTCATAGCAGTCTTTTGACAAAATATAATTTATTAACATTTGCAATGCCGACAAGATTTTTTTGTATGATAGATATTTTAAGGTCTTCACACCTACAATATTTTGATTAAGGATCGTATTTCATTCATCCTTACATAAATTTTAATATTACTCGCATAAAAAAAACAACCGGAACTTACAAATATACCTATGTTTTTAAATAATAAATATACTTAGTTAAATATTAACGTATCAAACAAATAACAAGGTTGTGCCCACACCCAAGTTTATTGAGTTATTATTATTATGTTGTCTCGTTTGAAAAGTTTTTCTAATGGATTTTTGTTTACATTATCTTTATTTCTACTCCTCTATACTAATATTATAATGAGGAAAGATTTGTTTGTTTATTTGCATTGAATAAGCTCCGAAACTACTGGACCGATTTGAAAAATTCTTTCACTGTTGAGAAGCTATATTATCAGCGAGTAACATCATTATCCCTAGATATTATAAAACAAAGTCCTCCACCGCGTCTGTCTGTCTGTCTGTCTGTCCCTATGTATGCGGTTTTCACTAATGGATAGAGTGGTTTTCGAGGAAGGTTTTAGTATATAATTTATAAAGCTACGCGGGCGAAGTCGCGGGCAGCAGCTAGTAGGCTATATTTTATAAAGTTATGCGGACGAAGTCGAGAGCAACAGCTAGTACTTTATAAAACATTAATTGTTTGTTGTTTTTGAAGATCGTCAGACAGACGATACACACACTTGATAGTAGGTTGACTACGGTCACCTGTACACGAGGAAGGCCACTTTAGTATGAGGAAATTGCTTTTGGCATTCATTACTGACTCACCTAAACAAAAAAGAACAGCACATCTGCTTATATTTCCCGACATTCTCCTATAAGGAGGTCGTCATAGCCGCCAAATGACTCATTTCTGTAAGGGAGCTGCCCAAAAGACTGCAAAACGCACTGTCCCTGCTACCACTTGCCAAACCAGGGGCAACTTTAAAAAGTTCTTTATCAAAGTTGGCCATATCCGGAATCGAACCCCACCATTGGGCTCGTAAAAATATATTTCTTTCGACTGTTATAAATTATACCGATATAAGCCATAGACGTACGAATGTTACCGACATAGGCCGGCGGATCAGTAAGTTGAAGTGGCAGTGGGCAGGGCTTATAGACGGAGAGCCGACGGTCGCTGGGGCCGGGAGGTTCTCGAGTGGAGGCCACGGACCAGCAAGCGCAGCATAGGACGTCCACCCACAGAGTTACTTTCACATTATTTTATAAAATAAATTTCATTTTTAAATTATTAATTATTTTTTTCATCTATACATTATACTGTCAGATAAGTTCAAATTCTATGGCCATTGATTATTGCCTAATATAAATAAAAAATAGATATCTAAACAAAATGTTAAAATACAGCTGTCTTAACCTTGGTAACGAGGATCGGAAACCAGTTTTTAAAATAGACTCTATAAAATACCTGAATCTAAACTTTTGTTACAAACACGCTTACATCATCATAGGCGAACGGTGTGATAAAATGAATATATATTTCATAGTGCTTTTCCTTAGCGTGTCCGCCATAGGACAAAAAATCGGTGAAAGTGAAAAATGTGTTACAATCATTGGTACTTCTGAGATTGATAGTGCAAAAGGAAATGAAGAAAACCTTAACTCCAATACTGACACTATTCCGGCAGCTACAAATCAAGATTTGAACTTCAATAGTAAACAGCTATTAAACAACTTCAATTATATGAACTGGAATACAAACCAACAATCTGGCAATTTTAATCCTGGATCGATTCCGAAAAATATTTTTGGAAACTCAAATTATAATCCTTCAGACAGTTGGATCAATAATCCAAATACAAACACAAACACAGGTTTTGGAAGTATACCTCCATATCAAGGACCTTACAACGATTTTAATTTCAGACAAGGAAATACATTTGGAAATAATTATGGCGTAAGAGGATTTAATAAGAGAAGAAGAAATGGTAATAAGCGAGTGCATATAAGCATAGATGTATTTGATGACGAATCAAAGCCTGAACCAGGAAGTATATCAACAATCGGGCCTTTTGGACCTCCCCTAGGAACTAATGGTGGTGGTTTCGGTGTAGGAACGAATTGTCCAAGTGGGAAACCTAGATCTCCGAAAGGTGGTTGTCTGGAACATCATTCATAGACTCTATACTATTTGCGCTGTAGCTTGGTGCAGGTGACAGTTGTCAGTATGACGTCGACATCTGTCAGTACCACGTGACTAGGGATGTGACGTTAAGCAATTCATTTTTATCGCTAACGATACTCGTAGCATAAATTTCGTTCTCTTTATTATTGTTATGAAAATTATTTTAAAAAGAAATATCTACTTCATTGAAAAAATTTTGGTATTTGATATTTTATTCGTGACAACATTTTTTCTCTATGGCTGTAGACAACCTGTATGTAAAATTTCATGGTGATCGGTTCAGTAGATTTTGCGTGAAAGAGTTACAAAGATCCATACATCCATCCATCCATACATTCATACAAACTTTCGCATTTATAATATTACTTAGTATGGATATAGATAACATACGAGCAGTAAGATTTGTACAATATCGTATTGATATCAGAATCTGTCAATAGTAGACCCGGAATAGCACTAAAAACACAACAAAAAGTTTTCGAGGAAAACTTAAAACACGAGGGTTAGAAGTTATGACAGACATAAAGAACTCTGATAAAGTACGTTGTATTGGATACTAACAACATGACAATGTTAAACAAAATTAAAATCTTCAACTCTCTGCAAAACATGTATACTTCTAATCATATTGATCTTAGGCCTTCTTATAAAGCGCAGACCTATGTCCTAGGCCTATGTCTATCACCTTCCTCCTTGACCGGAACCCATAAGGTCATAAGGTCCCCCGAGATGGCCGATACTTACGTACATAACTTACGGGTCGCGCCCTCCCCGCGCTGGATGGCCATGGCGGGGCACCGATGTCGTGTCATACATAGCATCCCCGCGACCCCGCCCATCAACCCGCCCGGTTAAAGGCGTTGGGTTTTAACCGGTAGAAATCCGGAATAACCTCGCGGTATCCACTGCACTGCCGGGTTTCCAGGGGCCGGGTAAAATTAGTCAATCCGTCGGCTAGTTTTTGAGTTTTTGAAGCATACGCAAACCAACAATGTTTTTATATAATAACTATATATAAAGATTGAATCTTTTAGAAAGGATCAAATGCGGAGTCAGCAATGCAAACAAAAGTGAAAGGTCTCATGTGCGTATCTTAACGTATCGCTGATACAAAGTTATCTCGACCCCATGACACATGCTCCTTTATTTATTATTATATTTGTTTTTATTCCTTTGTTTTTGTTCGGATCCGTATTCAAGGGATCCTTTCTATTTATTTTCAGATAGTTTTATTCTGTGGAAAGTCAATGAAAAGGAGAAGTCGCTGGTTTTATGTAAAACTTAGGTAATATTATAAAATTTATAGTTTATTAATAACTAGCTGGAGCCTAAGACTTCAATTAAAAATTAAAAATATACTATACCTCCGATAAAATACTTACATCTTTATCGCTTTGATGACAGTGACAGTAAAAAATGACATAAATATGAACTCTGTCATCTGTCATTTAAAGAAAATGTGACTTTACGACAACACATTGAAGTGTAAAATTAATAGTAGAATTTGGTCGTCACTATACGTACCTCTTACCATCTATGCGCGCAAGCAATATTCCGCCAAAATTCCGTTGTAGGCGTACTTTTTATGCACTACTTTGGCATTTGTGACGCAAAATACATAGTTGTAGTAGATTGATGATAACATATTAGTCAATCACTTGTGATATGATTGGTTGAACTTTGAATGGAAACTGTTTTGTAAGTCTGAAATGTTGATACAACCAGCTTACAATGTGCGGATAAATGGAGCGAATTCAGTAATCCACTTGGCCGAGGAGTCGTGTCGTTTCCAAGTTCATTAAGATGCAGGTGGGAACTTCTACTATGACGACAGAACGAAGATATTAAACCTCTTTAACACTAGAAAGACGGAAGGGGTCATTTGACCCCAATTTAAACTTTCATGGTTGATTATTTTATCACTATTAGTTTATATGACTTCGTGTCTCGTGACTTTTAATAAAATACAATTAATTTCAAAACAAAAGTGTTTACATAGAAATATGATCCTCCAAACATTAGTAAAAACAGCTTTTACCTACAAAGACGGCTAGGGTCATTTGACCCATTCAACAGATATTGTTAGTAACTGAATATTTTTTTATTGACTGGTCTTGTTACACACACCCTAATTATCATAGTTTCATTATTTCATTACACTAAGTACTTTCGTTGAAAGATTATAATTTTTTTCTGGTTATTATTCTGGAAAATGGCTCGGCTTCACAGTGAAGAAACTTTAGCATATTTGCAGTTTTTTGCCAGAAGATGAATTGGAAAGTGAAGGTGAAAATGTAGCAGTACTACTACAAGTTGAAGATACATATACTCCTATACTCCTGCATATACTCCTGCATCAAGTTCTACTGATGGCTCAGACAGCAATCTACCATTAGCTGAAATCCAACGTCACCAAGTAATAGAGGAAGACCATCTCAGATTCAAGTACTCTGTATTCATTCGTTTTGTGGAAATAAACCTCATAATAATAAAATATCACCTTGGTGATATTATATTAGTGGAATATTATGGAAAAACCTCGAAACTGAATGTTTTACAATGCTACTAAGTATGGTGTTGATGTTATGGACCAAACGGCAAGATACAGTACCAAAGCTGCTTCTAGAAGATGACTTTTGCAAGTTTTTCATAACATTAGATTTATCTGCAACAAATGCCTGTAAGTAAGTAATAAAAGATTGCATAGAAGGAATTTTATTCTGAAATTGGCGCTCGAAGCGAGTAACATATCAGAAGAATCTGCTCCTGAGACCTGGTTGCAACGTGATATTTCGTTAAAACTACAGCTTCTGGGCCACGAAATAGGCGTTACTGCTACCAAACTCACCGTAAAAATAAAACTAATAAAGTGTTTGACCAATGTAAAAAAAACTGTTATGTGGAACTTGCAATCAATCGAAAATGTTTGTACGTCGTGAATGTACGACATCAGTACATAGCGAATAAATTCTTTTTTTCTGAAATAAACACAAATTTGTTGTAATGAAAACCTATATATTTCTATATACATCGTTTTCCATATGGCTAACTATATACATATTTATATATGTTAAGAATATATAAGACAAAATGTGTTAGGTCAAATGACCCCTGGCCGTCTTTGGAGGTTAGTTGTTTTTTCCGTCTTTCTAGTGTTAACTAGAGCTGACATTAATTGTACCTATTATAATTTTATTGACCGCAAAGATATACTATTTCGTTGTTGACGACACGTTTGGTCTAGTGGTCTAGTAACCACTAGACCTAGACTAGACACTAGACTAGCTGTTAACCAAACGGTCGCGGGTTCGAATCCCGCTAGGGGCAAATGTTAATTATATTTACAATTGTACCTGAGTTTTTGTATTTATAATATGTATGTATTTAAAAAAAATATTAAATTATTAAATCTATTTATACTAAAATAGATTTACTGTCTGATTTTTAAGTTTCAATGTTTGTTACGCAATCACGCAAAAACAGTGGAACACAATATAATTAAATTGCACATATACTGTGGTTTCTGTGAAATCATATCGTGCCATAGATACTTGTCTTGGGGCATAAGACATAAGAATTTCATGACAAGACAAGGCAAGACATTAACGTATCTTGCCTTGTCTTGTCAAGAGTAGTTGCCATACAGAATCAGGGCCCTGAGGGATTTAAATACGAACTACAGCGCATACCGCGGGCACAACTTGTAATATAAAAAGGGGTTATTCTAGACATGTCCTATATTTATGTTCAAGAGACGTAGCGAAAGTTTGAAGCTTCAACCTAGGTATATGATGCGGTCTCGTATCGCTTCGATCTAAAACGGACTTTAGTTTGATTATGCCACAGTGTCTACACATCTTGTTTTTAGTTTAATATGAAACTAGCTTCGGAAGGATGCATTTTTTCTGCATATTATACAGGGTGATACGGAAATTGATCGTACTCCTTTCGAGAGACGAAATTATGATTATATTGGAGTAATTTGGCCCAGTCATAAACAGGTCTAAGATTAAGTATTTTCGAGACAGTCTCGTGGCAATGGAGCATATGTATTCGTGCGAAAGGGGAATTATTTAAAATAGTTTTGATTTGTGGCAGTAGAGCATACTTATTAGTGGCAAAGGGGAATAAATTATTCGTGCCAGATTCTTCGTGCGAGCGAGCATAAGCCCAATCTAGTTAAAAAAATATTCAAATATAATCCTGATTTTTGGTAATAAAAAACTGTAAAAATTTCACGGTTCCAGCTACTTTACAAATCCAGATCAAAGCCAACTTTGAAAAGTCCACCGGGAATCGAACCCGGGGACCCTGAGACGCAAGGCAAGCACTCTTACCACTCATCCAACGGATAACAACATTTTACAAATAAATTATTTCCTTAACTTAGCAATAACTTGTTGACGATTTGAAGCAGATGTTTCATATAATTAATGAATCAATTCAACTGTGATAAAGGCTTAAGCATACATTATAGGTAAAGTTTTGGCTAAAATTTATTGATGTCAACGCTTTCAATTTAATCCTGGCCGAAGTTTAAATGGCTTCAGTACAAAACTTACTTGTAGTGGTTCATTTAACACAAATACCACTCTTGCTTATTAAAAGCTTTGACATGATTTATACAACGAATAAATAATTCAAAGACCACAGTTTTATTTACTTGCCTATTATTTTTTTATTTTAATATTTAATTTTTTATTCTAAAATCATTTAAAAAAAATTGGTAGTTGCACTAATGTAACAAATGTTAGTAATGTGTAATACGGGTTTCTAATGAAAATAAATTATATTTGCTATCTACTTAGTAGGATAAGGGATTAAGGATAAGGAAGGGATAAGGCTTTCATATCCCTTACTCGCTTACCGAAACACAAAAGCACACATGCTTTTGTTTTACTGTGGCCTTCCATAAGGAGGTGGGTTGTGCAGTGTGCCCTGCAACGACTAGGCACTTAATTAACGCCCGACGCCCGACGCAAAAACAGTGTGCCATAACTTTGGATGTGTGCGTCTGTCTGTGAAGTTGTAGCCGTAGCTCCCAACCGAATAGAGCAATTTCGATCGGTTTTTTGTTTGAAAGCGAAGATATGTGAAAATCAGTTTGAATACCACCAGCCCATTTCCTAGTTGAAGAACGGATTTCACTAACTTTCACATGTTCTATTGATGTACATTTATAGATCAAATGTACATCAATAGTAAAAGTCCAGCGAGTAGTCTAGTAACTCGTCTACGGTAGTTCGAGCGAGTTAAATTCCAGCGAGTAGTCTAGTAACTCGTCTACGGTAGTTCAAGCGAGTTAAATTCCAGCGAGTAGTCTAGTAACTCGTCTACGGTAGTTCGAGCGAGTTAAATTCCAGCGAGTAGTCTAGTAACTCGTCTACGGTAGTTCGAGCGAGTTAAATTCCAGCGAGTAGTTTAGTAACTCGTCTATGGTAGTTCGAGCGAGTTAAATTCCAGCGAGTAGTCTAGTAACTCGTCTACGGTAGTTCGAGCGAGTTAAATTCCAGCGAGTAGTCCAGTAACTCGTCTACGGTAGTTCGAGCGAGTTAAATTCCAGCGAGTGCTCTAGTAACTCGTCTTCGGTAGTTCGAGCGAGTTAAATTCCAGCGAGTAGTCTAGTAACTCGTCTACGGTAGTTCAAGCGAGTTAAATTCCAGCGAGTAGTCTAGTAACTCGTCTACGGTAGTTCGAGCGAGTTAAATTCCAGCGAGTAGTCTAGTAACTCGTCTACGGTAGTTCGAGCGAGTTAAATTCCAGCGAGTAGTCTAGTAACTCGTCTACGGTATTTCAAGTGAGTTAAATTCCAGCGAGTAGTCTAGTAACTCGTCTACGGTAGTTCGAGCGAGTTAAATTCCAGCGAGTAGTCTAGTAACTCGTCTATGGTAGTTCGAGCGAGTTAAATTCCAGCGAGTAGTCCAGTAACTCGTCTACGGTAGTTCGAGCGAGTTAAATTCCAGCGAGTGCTCTAGTAACTCGTCTTCGGTAGTTCGAGCGAGTTAAATTCCAGCGAGTAGTCTAGTAACTCGTCTACGGTAGTTCAAGCGAGTTAAATTTCAGCGAGTAGTCTAGTAACTCGTCTACGGTAGTTCGAGCGAGTTAAATTCCAGCGAGTGCTCTAGTAACTCGTCTTCGGTAGTTCGAGCGAGTTAAATTCCAGCGAGTAGTCTAGTAACTCGTCTACGGTAGTTCAAGCGAGTTAAATTTCAGCGAGTAGTCTAGTAACTCGTCTACGGTAGTTCGAGCGAGTTAAATTCCAGCGAGTAGTCTAGTAACTCGTCTACGGTAGTTCGAGCGAGTTAAATTCCAGCGAGTAGTCTAGTAACTCGTTTACGGTATTTCAAGTGAGTTAAATTCCGGCGAGTAGTCTAGTAACTCGTCTACGGTAGTTCGAGCGAGTTAAATTCCAGCGAGTAGTCTAGTAACTCGTCTACGGTAGTTCGAGCGAGTTAAATTCCAGCGAGTAGTCTAGTAACTCGTCTACGGTAGTTCGAGCGAGTTAAATTCCAGCAAGTGCTCTAGTAACTCGTCTACGGTAGTTCGAGCGAGTTAAATTCCAGCGAGTGCTCTAGTAACTCGTCTTAGGTAGTTCGAGCGAGTTAAATTCCAGCGAGTAGTCTAGTAACTCGTCTACGGTAGTTCGAGCGAGTTAAATTCCAGCGAGTAGTCTAGTAACTCGTCTACGGTAGTTCGAGCGAGTTAAATTCCAGCAAGTGCTCTAGTAACTCGTCTACGGTAGTTCGAGCGAGTTAAATTCCAGCGAGTAGTCTAGTAACTTGTCTACGGTAACTTACAGCCAAGCGTAAGTCCTCAGCAACTTACAGCAGTTATACCGTCCTTGGGCTCAATAGAAATAATTTTTAATTGTAGTTTATAATAACTGAAAGTATGAAAATTCATATCTAAAATTAATCTAAACCTCGCCCGTGAAGTAATCATTACTATTCCCGACATGCTATGTTAAATTTGCTGTGAATTGTTAGTATTTGTATTTGAGAAACGGAAGCGCTCTAACGACCTCTCTGAGCTTAACTTTCCTATCTAGTGATGTACCTGCTTACAAGAAGAACGCATAAAATATAGCATCGCATACAGCTCTTTCGCATCGCAACCAATGTCGACTATGTTTCGTTAGGAGCAAATAACGTCTTAACGAAACATAAATTATTTTCAACTCCATGTCTTCGACTTAGAAATCAATTTAGTGTAGTGTGATCACTAAGTTCACTAATTAGGTTCCTAAATTGGTTTCCTGCAAATTGAAAAGTGTAATAACTGCTTTATCTTCAATCTTAAAGCGTTTGCTGGCTGAAAATTAGCGCTGCAGGTGCTTGCATCTCAGCACAATGCTGAGCCAGTGTCCGTTTCCCTGCTGCGAGGACACACACATCTTTTATCTGACTATTAATTTCTGTTTTGTTGTTTTTTTATTATGTTTTGTTGTGTCTTTGTAATCTATACTAATATTATAAAGCTGAAGAGTTGGTTTGTTTGTTTGAACGCGCTAATCTCAGGAACTACTGGTTCGAATTGAAAAATTCTTTTTGTGTTGGATAGATCAATTATCGAGGAAAGCTTTAGGCTATATAACATCACGTTGCGACTAATAGGAGCGAAGAAACAGTCGAAAATGTGAAAAAAAAAAACGGGGAAAATTATGAGGGCTTCTGTTGCGTGCGCTGCGAAAACCGTTCGAGATACCCAAATGATTCCCAAAATAACTATTCCACGCGGACGAAGTCGCGAGCACCAGCTAGTGGTGAATAAAACTCTTTCTTTCTTTCTTTCTTTCTTTCTCAAAGTGTTCATTGTCGAATCATTGTCCTCAAATTGTGAATAGTGTACGCAACTAGTTCGGTTGCAGTACGCTGAAGCACGTACAACGTGGTCTGCTAAGTGTTTTCAAAGAACCATTCTGACATTTATCAACGTCGTTAGCTTGACCATACGACCTATACAAGGATCAGTCGACATCCTCTTCATTGAACTAAGCATAACTTAAATTTCATATTCTCTGGGTAGTCTATACTAATATTATAAAGAGGAAAGATTTGTTTGTTTGTTTGTACCGCTAATAGGCTCCGAAACTACTGGACAGATTTTAAAAATTCTTTCAGGCGTAGAAAGCTACATTATCAGCGAGTAACTTAGACTATCCGTACTAATATTATAAATGCAAAAGTTTGTATGGATGTTTGTAACTCTTTCACGCAAAAGCTACTGAACCGATCACAAAGAAATTTTGCATACACGTTGTCTGGGACACCAGAAAGGACATAGGGTACTTTTCATCTAGAACGCGGACGAAGTCGCTGGCACCAGCTAGTTTATTTATAATTTTAACAACTTATAAGAGTTATTTACGCCTTTCTCTTTTATCGTTATTTCTATTCTATTCTATTCTATTTCTATCCTCTATCTGTTTGGTGGATTAGAAGAGAATAGCGAAGAAACAGCCAGAGGCGGTCAGAGACTATTTATAACTAGCTGTTGCACGCGACTTCGTTCACGTAACTTTATAAAATATAGCCTATTTAAAAAAAAAATCATTAATCTTTTAATATATAATTTTTTTTTATTAATTAATTAATTTTTTAGTAAAAGAATTTTTCAAAACGGTCCAATAGTTTCGGAGACTATTCAATTCAAACAAACAAACAAACAAACTCTTCAGCTTTATAATATTTTTTTTTATTATATATATTCACACATTCCACACAGCACCATCTAGTTCCAAAGTAAGCAACTTAATGCTTGTATTATGGATACCAGACAGTTGATATACTACATACAATACTTTTTTTTGTAAATACATACATATTATAAATACAAAACATCCATGACTCAGGTACAAAGGTAAAATGTTAACACATAAACATTTGCCCCTAGCGGGATTCGAACCCGCGACCGTTTGATTAACAGCCAGGGTTACTAGCCACTAGACCAAACGTTAACCAAATATTAGTATAGATAATTAAATAAATTATACTTAAGCCTAACTATTTGTCTTAGGTTGACAGACAATATAAATGATAAATTAATGCGCATACAAATAAAGGTTAAATTGCCTAGACACACAGTGACATATTATGATAAAGCGTTAAATGGGGATAAGGATTAGGTAAAAAAAGTTATTTTAGTATTTGGTGAATATTTGCTGACGTTTAAGCGAAGGTATTTCAGCGAGGATCCTCGTCCCTACCGAGAGTAAACAAACTGGGTTGAACCCTTTCGCCCGCATCGTAACTTCTCGTTTCAACCCCAATATTTGTGGACCGTATATTCTTAGTATACAGTAATAAAACAGTATGGTACACTACAATAGAGAATAGAAAAATATCTTCTTACTAAGACGTTCTTCTAGGACACAAATGCATTTCGTGTGATTTTTTCGCTTAGTTCTTTTAAACAAGCCAACATTATAATATGGAGATTAAAAAATCTAATATATAAAATTCTCGTGTCGCTGTGTTTGTTGCCAAACTCCTCCAAATCGGCTGGACCGATCTTGTTGAAATTTTGTGTGCTTATCGGGTAAGGTCTGAGAATCGGCCAACATCTATTTTTACACCCCTAAATGTTAAGGGTGGTCCACCCAAAAAATTTATTTATTATTTTTTCGCAAAACAACGTTTGCCGGGTCAACTAGTATATCTATATATATTAATTACGTGTCACTTTGTTTGAGGCCAATGAACTCCTAAACTACTGAACCGATTTTGATAAAACTTCGTAACTATGTGTTAGTCCAACTTAAAAGATAGGATAGTTTTTATTTTGAACCAGGGTGAAGCCAGGAGCGTGGAGCTAGTTATTTTATAAATTCCTTTCATGAGGAGTATATACAAAAAATATAAATAAAAAAATAAAATATAAAAAAATGGATTATATTTCGGACAAGTCAACAAAACCTAATTTAGCGTAAATCTTCATAATCATCTCAGCCATATTTTTATAGGAGAGGCCTCTCATAATTTTCCTAATTTAGTCAGAAGCTAAATTTGAACCAGCGTAGACTTTTATCTGATCAGCATTATCAGGGAGTAAGGCATCTTATCACAAAGTGGACAGCTTGTGGGTGGATATCCCACGCTGCGCTTGCGGGTCCATGATCCCAGCCCCAGCGGCCGTCGGCTCTACATACTGTACTATGTATCCTTCCCACTGCCATTTTCTGATCCGCAATATTTTGTCTGTGAAATTTAGTTTGAGACTATCAATGAACGACATGGTTTGGTTGTTTTTGCTATCACTCTTTTTTGACACGTTTGGTCTAGTGGCTAATAATAACCCTAGCTGTTAACAAAACGGTAATAAGTATACACCTAAGGTTAATATTTACCTTTGTACCTGAGATTTATAATAAATCTAAGTATGTATTTACAAAAAAATCTATGTAGTATATCAACTGCCTGGTATCCATAATACAAGCATTAGTTGCTTACTGTGGAACTAGATGGTGCTGTGTGGAATGTGTGAAGATATTTACTTACTTATTTACTCTTCATAGACAAAAGCGTACGTGCTGTTTTTTCAAAGTGGGGATATTTTTAAGGGAGGGTTAGGCCATACAGACTGCCTAGTTTATTACTGTGAAATGCTCTGAGCTCTAGAAAATAAAATAAAAATGTGTGTGTGTGTCAGCTCCGACGCACGACTGGTGTTTACTCCTTACGAACGATAAATAAATAATTATTTAATCAATACTAATAATAAATCTGTAAGTGTAGGTATTGTATGTATGTATGTATGTTCCTCCATAACTCTTAAACGAATTAACTGATTTTCATGAAACTTGGTAGATAAACATTTAGACGTACAGGACACAGCATAGGCTACTTTTTTCAGGCGGACGAAGTCACGAGCGCCAGCTAGTTTAATAAATATAATTCAAACATGATAATTTAATATATTATATGGCCAATCAGGGCTTCCAAAAATTTCACATTACAACTCCATGAAGACTATATATAAGTTAAGAAGTTAGACATACCAAACTTAGTTTACTGCGTCGGTAATATTGTGACATTTTCGAGAAACTACTTCTTGGTCCCCTTTTGTTTTGATTTCTCAAGATGATGGAATTGAATTTTTATAGCGGGGCAAACGGTTGACTGAGACAATATTGTGATAGGTCGCGGTTACTTTGTGGGAGTAATTTTCTGAAATCGTAATCTAATTTTTTTTCTGGGAAATCGAACGCGGAAACGAATATCAAATCTCGATTTTGTATCATAATTATGTGTAAGTAGGTACATTCGATAATGCTAATTTCCGATTTCTTTTTTTTTTTTAATTTTGCTAGGAATTTAGCTATGAATCAGATTGCTTTTATCAACCATGCATAGTCTAAGCATCCTTTATAATGCGCACTGCCAAGATTTGGAACTCCATGCCGGCGTCTGTATTTCCGAGCACATATAACCCAAGTAGGTATCTTCTGGGTGAGCTTGCTCCATCATAGGCCTCATCTTCGCTACACAGCTGGATGTTAGCCAAGAGCAAACCCATCTTTAATAAAAATAAAAAAATCCGGCTTAGGAGTATACTCTTTTGCCGAATAAGTGGTCAGGCAAGCTGCCCCGGTTCATATTATGATAGCTTTAACACAAGCAAAGCCTTAAGGGCTTTGGCATCCTCAACGAAACACATTACAGCAATTTAACGCCAGATGGGCCAGTGTGCCCTTTTTTTTTTGCCACTTCTAATGTCAGTCTAAGACTAAGTTTTTTTTTATTTATTTATTTACATTATAACACACATGGTACATCATTACAGGATAATTCCTAATTCGATGTATCTGTACACCTACATATAAATAACATATGTCAATGTTTATTATTTTCTTAACATCCTGTATACCTACTTCGAAATTTTAAATGTCTGTCAAAAATTTGATGAAGACAGCAACTTCAAATAAACGTAATGGCGTAAAAAATTGTCATACGTCCACACACGTCTCGTTCAGATAGAAGCCGCTTAATTTTCTCCCGAAAGAGAAAAATAAAGGAAAAATACTCCAACCCACTTTGCGTAACGAATTTCAAATTCAAATTAGAGTGATTTGTAAGCGAGTGTGTGAAAAACATTCGCACGTTAAACGTGGTGCTTTTTTCGCTCAGTTTTTTTTTTAACAAGCGTAATCAAAATGTTCCCTTGATCATGTAGATATGCAGATTCGACTATCATGCAAATGGATTGCAAATAGCCTATCTCAATTTTATCATTTTCCACGAATGCACGTGAGCATTTGTGAAGTGGACGCGTCATAGCACTGTCGAACCTAGGGACCCTTTATTTTTTTTTTCAGAGGAATCGATTTATATATATATATATATATGAAAATTTATGGGAATAAAATCAAAATTGTCACACGGTATGCTTTACGTGTTAGTTTTAATTTTAGAATATCTCTGAAGTTTCCGCTTGTTACTCGTACATTACTTTCAGAGATATTGCGCCATCTACTAATATCTCTGAAACTAGAATATGTTACGTAGCAATACATCCTTGCGAAAACTAGATGGCACCGGTAATCATTCGAACAGATATGGCGCTGTTTTTGTTTTTAGTATGTATTTTATAATCGTTCGTAAGGATTAAACTCTCTAAAGTTTCTCTTCCTTGGCAATCTTTGCATCCGATATTGCTATTTGTTCACAATATTGAATTGAACACCATCTTTTCGAAGCAGAATCAATAATTTGAATGTTGCAATTGCAATGCGACCATGTAAGTGTAGTTCTTCAACCTCTAAAGAGGTCTACAGGTTCAAGATCTGCACTCAAATACCTTAGAGTCGTACGGTCTGACTGAGCGATTCTCCGAGTTGCCTTCCATTGTTGGTCGCTGTCATTTCGTAGAGAGCTCCTTGAGTTGCGGATTTCATCGCTGGACTACATCATTCGAAAGGGTCTATTTTTGTAATAATGCTAATACTAGTGACTTGCCCGGATTTGCTGCTATGAAATTTTGTAAACATCAGTTGTTATTTGTTTATTGTTATCAAATTATAAATATTTAACACACATTCTTATGACAGTTACTAATAAAAAAATTGAGGTCTCTTTGTAATTTAAAATTTATTAAATGTATATCAAAGTGTACAATATGGTACTTACAACAATTTTGTTTTTATTTTTGTCTGTCTGTCTATTTGTTACGGCTAATCTCCGAAACGTTTAAACCTATAATAATTGACAGGACCTTAACTGGCAGATCTTAGCCAAAAAGACAAACATCATCGCCATCTCTGTTCGAATTATGATACATAATTACCGGTGCCATCTAGTTTTCGCAAGGATGTATTATTACGTAACATATTCTAGTTTCAGAGATATTGTGTAGATGACGCTAAAATTAATAACTAACGCGTAACGCGTGACTTGTGACAATTTTGATTTTACTCCCATAAATTTTCATACCTCGGGCTTATAAACTATTCTTAAATATTAAACTCCAATAAATGTTAAAGTCCAGACGGAAACAGCGGACGGTGTGTAGCATTTAAGGTATACTCGCATTAATAAAATTATTACAAGTTAAAACTCATCGACATTTCCTTTTTCCAAGTCTTAAAAGTGGAGTATTTTAACTGGCGGCGTAATCTCGTGTAATGGTTGAAGTTGGCTCGTTAATGTCAAATAGCTACGATTGTTATGTGGCGACCGGGCCCCGGGCTTTGTGTGCTCCCAGTTCACGGTCCAAGTTGTAAGAGACCAAATCGTTATGCTTTACTACCTAATCCAGTAATAAGTGAACGGAGCTGACGTCCTTGAGAGATTCGTCCAGCACACGGCTGATGTTGAGTTCTTGTAACGAAAATATATTGGTTTCCACTTTCCCTTTTCCAGGTTTGACAAGGAAACAAAATCAAAATCAAAATATTTATTTATCAATTGGGTTTCTACAAGAAACTCTTATGATCGTCATTATAAATTAAAATTTACCAGGGTTTCGGAAAAAAAAGCCAAGATGACGATCCTGAGAAGAAACCCCGAAAGAAACTCAGGATACTAATCTTTTTGTCATCTTTAAAATACAAAATAACAATTTCCTACACATAATCCTGTCTGAATAACTGTCAAGCCAGGAAAAGGTAAAGTTGCTTGACAGGAATTGCTTGGTGATGATAAAACCATTAGAAGAAAACTACTAAATCCTCATCTTCCTAACAATAGCAGCTTACACAACTTAACTCTCTGTTAACTTACACAGCCTGACAGCCTGTAGCTCCTAAAATATTAATCTATACACTATATTATAAAGAGGAAAGATTTGTTTGTTTGTTAGTTTGTTAATTATGTAAAATAAATTCTGTTTTTGAAAAAAAATATATCTATATCTATACTAATATTATAAAGATTTGTTTGTTTGTTTGCATTGAATAGGCTCCGAAACTACTGGACCGATTTGGAATATTCTTTTACTGTTGAGAAGCTATATTATCAGCGAGTAACATAGGCTATATTTTTTTAAAGTTACGCGGGCGAAGCCACGTGCAACAGTTAGTCGTAAAATAAAAATGAACATTATAAATTTATGAAAAAAAATATGTAGAAACTTTTGCTAAAAGTAATCATACTCGTAGTGATATTCGTAAAGATATTCGTGATATGAGCAAAAACCTGTAAAAAAAGTACCGTCAACCCTCATCACAGCCCCCACACCCTTGAGGACTTTTAGTGTGTTCATCTGGATACCGTAAGGTATAACTGTAGCAATTTTCAAAATCACACGAATTACTTACCCCGATTTGGCTTAATTTGCTTATTTGGCTTAAAAAGACTGTACTAATTGAAAAATGGTTGGACGTTTTCATTCTCTTTAACTGAATTTTCGTAAAAACAGTCTCCTTACCTAATTTTTATTGATTTTATTAAAATCGAATGCTCAGAAAAGGACACAGGATATGGATATGAAATAATTGCTAAGGATGTTATTATTCGTTAACTTCTATCTGAAAACGATCAACTAACCAGAGAGTAGAAATTAATACGCATATTTTGAAGGAAACTTGGAAATAAACGTTTTATGCTTACGCCACGGTATTAAAGTCACGTTAGAACATCCCGGAATGGACGAATATGCGAGATTAAAACCCTAACTTGAGGGAGATGGTATATCTAGCTGGGGTTAACCTGACCTACATAGTCAGCGTATCTTGCATACTCAGAACTGTACAATATGTTTAATAAATTATAAATTTAATGCAAATAGTGACAATATTACGTTTCGCAGTGGTTTCGATTATATTATACTAGCTGTTGCACGCGACTTCGTCCGCGTAACTTTATAAAATATAGCGTACTAGCTGGTGCCCGCAACTTCGTCCGCGTTGAAAAAGCAATATATCGCCTGACATCGTTATTGCTATTATACTTAGCCAGGAGTTAGTTTCCTTAATTTTAGATAATCCCTCGGGAGTAGTACTTTTTTTTTGATGAAAGGTACCCTATGTCCTTTCTGGTGTCTCAGACAACGTGTATGCAAAATTTCATGGTGATCGGTTCAGCAGTTTTTGCGTGAAAGAGTTACAAACATCTATACATACATCCATACAAACTTTCGCATTTATAATATTAGTACGGATTCATTAATAAATATAAATAGACCAATAAGGGCTATTTTTTTTAATCCTTATATTCATCCTAAGTTCAAGGTTATTATGAAGAGAAAAAAATAAAAAATCAATGCATTTGCCTCTTTTAAAACTTTTCTACTTATTGCTGTAACCATATTTACGATAGTAACTATGTATTATTTAATCTGTGCCCATATGAAATATTTTACAATAGCAATACTTAATTAATAATAAAGTAGGTTACTAACTTTTACGGTAATTTATATGAAATTTATACTTTACTTTGTTGTTGATTGTTATTCTATTAGTTATTGTTTTAATTAAATTTTGTTTGTTTAATATTTGAATAATTTATATATTTATCAACCAAATTGTTATAGTTATTTATATTTGAATTGGATAATTTAAAATTATTTCATTCCAAAAATAAAGCCTGTGGTTGCTGTGGTCTATAAGCGACGTATCCTCTTACGAGTCGTTTGCCTGTCCGTTAAGTTTTAACATAAAAATAATGATATTCACCTTACGCCTTGAAAAAATTTCAAACAAATAAAATTTATATACAAACTAGGTGAGCCCGATCACGCTTCGCTGTGGTTTTCTTTGACGTTCAACAGTCAGCGGCTGCCATGACAACGGCTAACTGCCACTTTAAATGTGCCGAGTTAGTTGTTCTCGCTTTCGGCAGATGAAGCCGTGAAAAAAGGAATTTTCTCACGATCGAAATTATATTATTACGCAAAATCTATCCATGGTGTGGATTGTGTAAATATTTTCAAGTAGATTCGTCGGCTAGTTTTGTTTTGCGTTATACACAAACCAACACAACAAAATTATATATAATACTAGTTAACCACGCAAACGTTCTTTTGCCAAAAAATAAAAATTTTGGGGTGGACCACCCTTAACATTTAAGGGTATGAAAATTAGATGTTAGCCGATTCTCAGACCTACCCGATAAGCACACAAAAATTCATCAAAATCGGTCCAGCCGTTTCGGAGGAGTTTGGCAACAAACACTGCGACACGAGAATTTTATATATTAGAAGATAGATATTTAAATGACTCTTGCGTGTGTAACAATACTTTTATTTGCAAATAAAGTCCGATTTTAAACGTGAAGTGAGCAATAAAAAAGGCAATTTCCTGTAAATTGACAGAACTCGCAAGTATAATTTTTTTTTGTTATAAAATGTGCCATTATTCTCTCATAGCCTTAAGCGGGTAAAGGGTGACTCACACGTACTAGATAAAAAATTTAACCTGAAAATATTTTTTGATAATTAAAAATAAAATTGAAAATTTACTTTTAATTTTCTTTTTATAATAAGAATTCAAAAGATTTTTTGATTTTTTCAGATTTTTTATCCACTGCCGCTTTTGTAGAAAAAAGACGGAAATATTACATTTTATTTCATACTTAGCTATTGCACGCGATTTCGTCCGCGTAACTTTATGTTTTTTGCTGATAATATAATGAATTTTTAATATCGTTCCAGTAGTTTTTGAGTTTTTATTCATTACAAACATACAAAAATATAAATCTTCTCTCTTTACAATCTAATATATAAAATTCTCGTGTCAACTCTCTGTTTGTTGTCAAACTCCTCCGAAACGGCTGGACCGATTTTGATGAAATTTTGTGTGCTTATCGGGTAGGTCTGAAAACCGGCCAACATCTATTTTTCATACCCCTAAATGTTAAGGGTGGTCCACCCCAAGTTTTTTTTTATTTTTTGGCAAAACAACGTATAAAATAATATTTAGAATGATGTATATTTTTTTAAATTATTGTCTCGTGTGAGTGAGGTTCAAAACGGGGCTCATAGCATAGAAAATTGGTAAAGTTTGAATGATCGCATAAACTTTTCCTACCCGAAGATTGTTACATGGGCTTCTTTTAGTTGCTCACGGCTTAACGCACTTTCTCTCTTTCTGACACATTTCTGTTTTGGGTCTAGATTCGTATCACTGAAATCATTTTAATGATAATCGGTCGAGTAGTTTTTGAGTTTAGTCATTTCAAACAAAAATACAATTTCTGTTTATAATATTTTAAATAAATAAATATTACTAGCTACACAGGGTTCAAAATAATTACACATTAATTTTACGATGTGTTATATATATATATATATATATATATATATATATATATATATATATATATATATATATATATATGGGTATGGGAGTAACATGGGTATATATATATATATACCCATGTTACTCAGCGATAATGTAGCTTTCTATAAATGAAAGAATTTTTAAAATCGGTCCAGTAGTTTTTGAGTTTATCCATTACAAACAAAAATATAAAAATTCAAATCTTCTTTTTATAATTGAGTATAAATAGTATCTTAAAGAATAAGGGACGAATCTAGTTTAGAATCTAGTTTCCATTTTTATTTCTATACTAGCTGAGCCCGCGACTTCGTCCGCGTGAAAAAAGTAGCCTATCCTGTGTCCCGTACGACTAAATGTTTATCTACCAAGTTTCATGAAAATCAGTTAATTCGTTTAAGAGTTATGGAGGAACATACATACATACATACATACATACATACATACAATACCTACATTTACAGATTTATTAATAGTATTGACACAGCATACTTATTTCCTACAGTAGGCCGACGCCTTTGATGTTGGGCGATACCGCCGCATGTGTAGGTCTTTAAAAATTACGAAAGGGTTTACACAAATTAAGTAATCTAAAATGTGCTTAAGTACCTTTCTTCATGAAATTGATGAAAGCTTAGTTCTTTATTTATGCGTGATAAAGATTTGCACGCACTTACAGCACATGCCGTATGCACCATTTTGATTTATATAATAAATTACAATCTGAAAGACGCGATAGCCCTAGAATATTTATCCCAAGCTACTAAGAACGACGAAGTGTGCAGCTTGGGCACGTCCCACTCGCGCCTCACCCCTCACGTCCCGCACGATTGCCCTGTCTAGACATCTCCGTCGGCCTACTGTATGAAATAAGTATGCTGTGGTATTGATATTGTCGATTTTAATTAATCTCTTTACACAATGCTCAGCCTAATTACGTGTGGGCGGGTTCCGGTCAAGAGCCTGAGAGGAAATTGTTTAACATATTTCTACATGTTCTAAAGGTTCACATAATATGTTAGGTAAGTAGTACATATTGTTAGAAACTTTCGCTAGCATATTAATAAACGTAATCACTGTTTTGTAGTATTAAAAAATATATATTATCTATAAGTACTAATATTATAGAGAGAGAATTGTATTTTTTGTATAGATAGATATATTATGGGGAATAACCGCTTTCGGTTGGCTGTAGTGTGGATGCGTAGCAATGACTTGTAGCGAAGCAATTATGCGTAGCTCTTAGCGTAGCAGTCATCTCATTCGTTCTACCATTTGACTTTTTTGTTCGTTCGACTCTTTCTTTTATTTACTAGCTGTTGCACGCGACTTCGTCTGCGTAACTTTATAAAATATAGCCTATGTTACTCGTTTATAATATAGCTTCCCAAAAGTGAAAGTATTTTTCAATTCGGTCCAGTAGTTTCGGAGCCTATTCAATTCCAACAAACAAACAAACAATCAAATCTTATCAAATCTTTTCTCTTTATAATATTAGAAAAGTAAGTATTCGATATTGTTTTAGTTGTGGGATCAAGTATTTATGAGGCCCATTTTTTGTTTACCTAATACAAGAACATACCGTATCCATGTATTTAATCCATAAACGCTCAATAATGTTTTTCTACGTTAACCGTGCATAACGCCATCTGTTTCAATTATGGAGAACTAAGTTCTTCAACCTTTTAACGGCTTGTAATCGTAATCGAGTCGTAATTTTTTTTAAGAGATAGCAACACAATGATTTAAAAATAAACATTATATATGTAAAGAAATTTGCCGTATATATAGGGTTCTGGCGAAATATTTGTCGGATAAATCCGACTCTGGGGGTTAAAGGCATAAGGCAGCTTGGGTATAAGGCATCGTCAATTTGTTTTATTTATTTTTGTTTTAAAAGTATTACATTCTTTACAACAGTAAGTATCAAATTTAGTCAAAACAATAGCCACATTACTAATTATTCTGAGTTACGTACTGTAATTTTCGTCGTAATTAGAAAAGGTCCGAGGATTGTTTGAGGGTGTTAATATAATTACCGTGTATTGTTTGAATGTTATTCATTAGAATTTACAATTTTATGTACTTATCCTTATAATAAATTAGATAATTCATTTGTATCTATGCGGCTTTTCAAGGTTTTATTGAAACGAAATTTTTTAAGTGTTTTTAAGTCACCCTTAATTAAAATTTTATTTAAGGGGTGACTAAAGTATTGGTAATATCGTGATAATATCGTGGCAATGTATTGATAATATCGTAATAATATCGTGGTAATGTATTGATAATATCGTAATAATATTGTGGTAATGTATTGATAATATCGTAATAATATCGTGGCAATGTATTGATAATATCGTAATAATATCGTGGTAATGTATTTCGTAAGGGCCACAGGATAGGCTACTTTTGTCACGTGGATGAAGTCGCGGGCGCCAGCTAATTTTTGTAATATAATAAATTTATATATTTTTTCGTAGCTTATTCCTTAAGAATCGCTATTTAATAATAATAATAATAACTTTACATATAAGCTCGTGGTATGAAAGTTTTTTTTTTCTCTCAGAGTCAAATTCATGAAAGGAAATCATGAAATTATATTGGGAAGTTAAGTAACCCTTAAAATGTTTAACTTAATAACTTACATTTGCCTTTGAAGCAATTAAATTATCACTCAAGCACAACCTAAACAAACATTGCTCACCAGGTCATAAAGTCAATGTTGTCTTAGGATGCAACTTTGACAACTTAGGATTACCATTGTCAATTAAAACATATTATCTAAATATTAACTGGGCATTTAATATTATCTTTATATTATGTATACAAAAATTACGTGTCACGTTGTTTGAGGCCAATGAACTCCTAAACTACTGAAGCGATTTTGATAAAACTTCGCAACTATATGTAGGTAGTTTAGACCAACTTAAAAAATAGATTTTTATTTTGAACCGGGCTACACGCTCCCGGCGTGTAACTAGTGATATATAAAAATGACTTTATTATTTCTATTTATCCAAATAATATCTTATTAGGGAACCGCTCCCGGTTTCGACCAGGGATACCAGATGGTATCCCGGTCCGATGGATAGATATCCATTGTAGTTTAAAATAGAATTAGGTGAAGCGATAGTGAGGGTCACACGACATCTATCGCATTTTGGTAGAACTGATTTGTGGTATTTTTAGCGACCCGCTACTCTGTAGATAGCTAACGAGTGTTAAGTATATATTTATCTATTCTTACTAATACTCGTACTATAAAGGGAAAGATTTGATTGTATATTTGTTTGTTTGTTTGCATTGAATAAGCTCCGAAACTACTTTACCAATTTGAAAAATTCTTTCACTGTTGGGAAGCTACATTATTAGCGAGTAACATAGGCTATAATTTTTTTATAAAGTTACGCGCACAAAGTCGCGTGTAACAGCTAGTTATTAGCTAGAACATTAGCGTTTCAAATCAGATATTTCAACAAGTTATATTGCACTGTTATTTTTTACAGTCTAATTTAATGTTGCAATTATTTTATTTTTTTACGTACTATGTACAAGACTACTTAAAATGCTTAAATTATATCATATTACATTTTGTATATATTTACATATAACCTACCTAAAACTAAAAACCTTAAAAAATATAATATAATACTTAACTAAAATATATTTCCAAAAGTAGTCCCTTTAGGCAAGATTAATAATTATGTAACAAAGTCACATAAAACCATGTTATTTAATTTGAACACACCTTTAGAGAGAATAACAATGGATTAAGGCTACTAATTTCCATCCACTTCCTCAACGATAACACCGTTTTATATTTGAATACTAATCTCAGTAACTCCCGGTGAATTTACGTAAATCTTCTTATATAAGGCAAAGTATTTCTCAATTAACATACAGCCGAGTGTAAGTAAATTTGAGCAAATATTAACGCTGGAGTCGTGTTCGTGCAAAGTTAATAATTATGTTATAAAATCGTTACTCAACTTGGAAATAAGAACATGTTGACAGTACCGCGTTATGTGGTACAAGTTTTCAAATATTTTCCTTATACGTTAAGATTATCCTATCGTACTATCCTTTTCGCTTTTTTGTTTTTCCTAGCCCTGTAAGCGGGGATCCTATCCTATCCTACTATTCTAATAGTCCTACTAGTTTCCTACTTCCTATCCTACTTCATACTAGTATATTATATATTTATTATATATTATATGTATTTATATTTTTATATTATTATTATTAATGCGAAAGTTTGTATGGATGTTTGTAGCTCTTTCACGCAAAAACTACTAAACCGATCACCATGAAATTTTGCATACACGTTGTCTGGAGGACAACGTCTAAAATTAAGGAAACTAACTCCTGGCTAAGTATAATAGCAATAACGATGTCAGGCGATATATTGCTTTTTCAACGCGGACCAAGTCGCGGGCACCAGCTAGTATATAATAAAAGTAGCTCAATTCAAAAGTTCCCGCTAACTTCTGTGACTTGATTTGCCAACAGGAGAAAAGCGAAAGAGAGATAAGCTGGCTTCCTGTTTCCTGTTCCTCAACATCCGGCGCGGAGAAGCCCTGACGCGCTGATATATACGAGCACAGACATTTAACATGAATTTAAAAAATGTATCATACATGATGTTAAACAAAAAGATTGTGGGTAGAGTAGTTATTTTAGACTACACTATACGAAGTTTCTTAAGGGTGTTTGACTGCTTTGGAGTTTTTATTTCTTAATTTAATTACAAATATATACGTATGGATGGAAGAGGCAGACTGAAAACTGAAAACTGAAAAATACTCTCAAAGATAATTGATTGGTCTCGCTGCGCTCGACTAGATAGAGCGCTATACAAAAGCGATAGCTCCGTGAATGCGGCAACTCTTTATTGTAGTGTGTGTAAAACATAGTCACTTTTTATCACTTTTTACACAGTTTTATTATATTTTTACACAGTTTCACTACGCAAACTGGCATTTTATTATGCTCAAATTTAATGAAACATTTGGCACGTACACATCACAGACTGTTTGCAGTATGACTGGCTCGGGTACGCCAAATTCGGCGTAGTATTTTTTGCCCCATTTTACAAGTACAACGGCAGTATCTAGTCGAGCGCAGCGAGACCAATCATTTATCTATGAATACTCTATTTATTGGTAGCTTTAAACAGGTCATCTTCTAACTAAAGGCAATCGTATCGACGTGGTCTGCTGTTACAAACGATTTCCGAAGTTTTAGAACTGTAAAGATAAATAAAATTAATTCAACTTAAATATTTAATTGAATACTTAAAAACTACATAATAAAAAAAATAGATTCCTATCTGCGCTGAAAATAGAAAAAATAAGATAGGTATAATATTTCTCCCTTTAACTCGTATCTAAGTATAGGCAATCATCTCAATTAAAAGTGTTTAGAATGGAAGTATTAGAATACTTTTTTGAATATTTATATGAATAACTTAAATATTTGTGGATGGCCTCGCATTGGCTGCCCAACGTGGAGCAGCATCAGAATGACGCGTTACATTGGCGTCCAACGCGAGGCCATCCTGGGGCCCTAGCCAAGAAGCCCGGTGATTGGTCAAAAATTTATATGGGCGTTACAAAAACCAATCACCGGGCTTTATTTCGTTTCCATTCGTCAGAACGCAACGAAACCTTTGCATTGGTATGTTCTTGGCTACGGCCCCAGAGCTTCGCTCATAACAAGTGTGTTCGACTAGCCGCTGCTTTAGAGTGTACCTTTAAAAGTATTTCTTGAATACTATTTTCCTTATAAAAATACCGGTTTCTACTCATCGCGTTGTAGATAGTCAATAATGTCCAATGATTTAGCACATCTTAATATTGCCCAGAAAAGTTTTGATATTTTTCTCATAATATTTTTCTCGATAACGAACGATACGAGTTATATTTCTATATATTAAAATTCTAGCTGACCCAGCAAACGTTGTTTTGCGAAAAAATAAAAAATAAATTTTTGGGGTGAACCACCCTTAACATTTAGATAAAAAATAGATGTTAGCCGATTCTCAGACCTACCCGATAAGCACACAAAATTTCATCAAAATCGGTCCAGCCGTTTCGGAGGAGTTTGGCAATGAACACCGCGACACGAGAATTTTATATATTAGAAGATATAAAAATTACGTGTCACAATTGTTTGTCGCAAATGAACCCCTAAACTACTGAAGATATTTTGATAAAACTTCGTATTTATCTTTTAAGTTGGACCAAATTACACATTAATTATGTCCAAATTAAAAGATTGGATAGTATTTATTTTGAACCCGGGCGAAGCCGGGAGCGTGTAGCTAGTTGCTTAAATTTTAATTCAACGCGGATGAAGTCGTGAGCACCACTTAGTATCAAATAAACATATATGTAACAATGTCTACAACATAAACATGTTTTAACAAAGGTCACCAGTTTGAAGTTTACTACAAGCTAACTTACCAATGAAATCAAAGACCGCACACGATTAAATTTACAACCTGTACGAACTTCACTTCAGTTTAAATGAAACTGGTTTTCCCTGATCAATAAAATTGTTTAAATTTGCTGATGACACAATATTTTTGAGACGATCGTGTGTGCTAGCGTGTTTAATTGTTTATATACAAAAAAATGATTTCCTTGTGAAAGTTGTGTTATATTTGTAAAAAATATTCACGTAAGTATTTATGTAATATACCTACCTATATGTTAAATATAGGCTGTGTCTTTTATAAATATATAAAAGACACAGCCGGACACATAGTTTCTTAGGAATTATTTGGAAAAAAAAAAACAGAGATTTAATTACATACAATTTTCCTTTTTTGTTAAAAGAATTGACTCAACCTTGCCATTTGTGAATTACATACAAAAATATACAATCGCTGATAATCATATTTTAGCTTTTTCAAAACAAAAGAAAGAACCTATCAGTGGTTGATATTTATATTAAAAAACCAGCTATTCCACGCGACTTCATCCGCGTTGCTTTTTATAGACATAGCCTTACTCGCTGATAATGTCCAGTCAATATTTTGACATCGGTACCTAACACAAATACCGTTTTTGGAGTGTTTTAAGCCCGGTGTATGAAAATTTATGAGTAAAATCAAATGTCACATGTCACACGTTACGCGTTACGGTTACAATATGCATCAAAACATATTAATATAATATATGTTTTAATTATAATTATTTATTTATTCATTCGTTCGATTTATTTATCGATCGTAAGGAGTAAACTCCAGCCGTGCGTCCACGTCGGAGCTGATACACACACTTTTTTTTAAATTTTTAATGTACATACACGGCTCTAAGTTACCATTTTAGCAGTTAATTTAAGTAAAAATAGAGCTATAACTAACTAAAGTTTTCTTTTCAGGGTTGATTATAGCTGCGTTTACGAGAAGCCATATTTGAAGATGAAATCTCATTTGATATTATTCTTAGCTATATTTGTAATAGAATCTAAATTAGAACAAAATAAAACTACCACAGAAAGTTGGGCTATCGTTGGCAATCCGCTATTAGCCTTCCGTCCCTGCAAAGGAGTCGAAGAAATAACTGGTTCATTTGAACCAGGTTTGCCACCAGGAGAAGAAAATCGTTACATTCTTTTTATAGATAAGACCGTACCAACAAATACTAACATCAAAATTAAATTTGATTCTCCAGCTGTTCTTACTTTGGTAATTTTTTTTTTATATCTGCTACTTATAATGTAATAACTTTAATACGTTGACTTAATACTTTAACGCATTGACGAAAATATTTTTATTTTACTATAAACTACTGCCTACTACAGGACTACTTCATCCAGGATGAAGTTTTACGGCTGAAAAACATCATGATAGGTTGAGTACCTAGTTAAAGCGTGAAAAAATCTTCTGAACCTGTATAAATCCTTATTATTTTATGTTTCAGACTAATTCCTCCACCGCTAGAATCACTACGACAAGGGATATATTCCACATAAGATTTTTTAAAAGCGGACATGTACCGTCAATAATCGTGAAAGGGCCTAGCAATGGTGCTGTACCTTATGTTACTAGTCTCAACATAAACACTCATGAATATTGCACAGAACCTGATATCGTAAGTTTTAAACATTTTTTTTTTTTTTTTTTTTTTCAAGTAATATAAGATGTTCTGAATAGTCTATAAACTTTTCCGCATGCTATGGAAAGAGAAGAGAAATACTATAGAAGAGAAGAAATTCTCGGCATCTCATATCGAAACTCCGACCATTGCTATAATTATGTTCAGAGCTTCTTTGTGAGCCTGTGTAATGCTTGCTTTTATGCTCTGTCTCAGGGACCGGACATTTGATCCGGGATACGGAACATTTAATTCCCGGTGAGATCATCTCTGGAATTGAACTTTTCATAATTGAATGTGATATGGATCTGGCAATTAAAGGCAGGCGATACATTGCGTTTCACAATCATTTGGGCAGCTTGTCTAGTGGCAATAATCACACAGTAACATTATGTGCCCTGTTGTTTCAGTGAGTGAGTAATCCTTTTCCAGAGTCCATTTTCCTTTTCAGAGCATTATTTGTGATATAGGCGATGGTAGTCACCATCGAACTCTCTATCAGCCATTTACTTATTTTCATTTACAACTTATAAATATGGGGATATCCACTGTCCAGCAATGAGCATCATTCACCTGATTTTGGCAGAAAATTTACTTATTTCTCACACTTACTTTACTTTTTATTGTAATAACCTAAATATTTTTCAGGGAATTCTCGATTCATATATAACTGGTTATCAGGACACAGCCGCAATTAGTTTGAGTGTACCTGACGATACCTGCGGTAGACGACAAGTTGAACATAACGAGCTTATTGTCAACGGGTTAGACACCAAACCTGGTGATTGGCCCTGGCATGTTGCTCTATATAGATTAGAAATTGCAAGCATAAAATATATTTGTGGTGGTACTTTATTATCAAAAAACTTCGTCTTGACAGGTAAATCGATTCAAATATATTTAACTTTTCCATATTCAAATTTTGATTAGATGACTGACTTCAATCATCAGTCTTAATAAGTTCACTGGATATAGGCCTCCCGCAAACTCCATACCTCACCCAGCGACTTTGAATTTGAGTAACAATCCTACCGTGAGAATCCATGTTTCGGCACCGTACGTCATTATTGGCAGAACGTACCTACTGATCATAGACCTTGGTCTTTATACATTGCCCCAGTAGATGAAAGAAACCTAGATTCCCTATTTTATTATTTGTCCTAAATAGACATAAATCCTGCAAAACTTCCAACATTCGCACTCATATCTCTGGCACCTGTGTATAACATACACAAATGTAATACACATAATAATACATATTGTAATACTGTGTATTACATATTGTGTAATACACAGTGTACACAATTGAACAAATTGTGAATTAATATTATGTTTTTATTTTTAGCTGCTCACTGCACTACTATCAGAGGATCACCAGTGTTGCCAGAAATTATTAGTGTAATTTTTGGAAAATATAATCTGATAGGAGGGGATATCGGCGTGCAAGAGAAAGAGGTATGTACTTAGATTTTATATGAAGGTCGACAAGCTGGCTGACGAACCACTTTATGGCAATTAAGAGTGCATTAAGGTTGCAAGTGAGCTACCTACTTTTATATAGGTGATAGGCTCTGACATCCAATACTCGGTCACCTAAAGAAAATGCCTTATTGTTTTACATTAGTACTCTGTAAGGGCTGGTTACATTAGCCAGACGGTCAGCCCAGTTTGACCTGCCATTGCTTAAAAATATCACTACTCTATTTTTTTTATTGATTTTCTTTTAGGTACACAAAGTAATATTACACGAAAATTATGATAGCAAAAACCTTGACAATGATATTTCATTGCTTAAATTGAAGACTGAAGTTGTATACGACGATTATATTCAGCCAGTTTGTTTATGGCACAATGACGCCTTAAAAAAACTACCTTCGCAGGAGATTTACGGAACAGTAAGTTCCAGTTCCAGTCTATTTTATTGTTTATCCTTACTAGTCCTTATTCTTACTTCAGTACTAATATTATAAATGTGAAGACAGATAGAGTAACTGTCTGTCTGTCTGTCTGTCTGTGACCCTTTCACGCCTTCACTGAATATTTAAAACGCCTCGACCAGTCATTATGAAATCATCAAATTTTGCATACACGTTCTCAGGTATACGGTACTGTTCCCGTGGAATCTAAACTCAAAAACTTACCGATTATTTACTTAGCCGATTTTGAAAATTCTTTCATCTATTGAAAGCTATATTATCAGCGAGTAACACAGGCTATATTTTACAAAGTGACGCTGACGAAGTCGCGTGCAACAGCTCGTATAGTCTCTATTTCTATAAATCACAAGTAATTTGATCACCAACGGCTTCCTGCCGAATTAGTGTGCTGAAAGGAAAGATTAAATTATGTTCAACGTTTCTCAGGTATGTTTAAAGCAAAATTGCAATGATGGTAATAGGAAAATTAAATTATAGGTACCTCTGCGTGCAATGGTGACAGTGGAGGAGGGTTTGTTGTATTTGTACCTGATGTTTCTGTCGTCTGGTACTTGGCACTTACGAGGGATAGTGTCTGTTGGAATATCAAGAACTGACAAGAAATTGTGCGATCCTAATAATTATGTGCTGTTTACTGATGTCTCCAAGTATCATCATTGGTTGGAACAAAAAATGAAATAACTTTTTTTTGCATTTTGTATTTAGTGGAATTAAATAAAGTTTAACTTTTACAATTTTCTTCAAATCTGTCTTAAGGTTAAACTAGTCGGCGGCTCGAACTACTCGATGGGTGTGGCTAAAAGAAGAGCAGTTGAGTGAAATGCAAAATGAGGATAGAAAAAAAAAACAACATATTTTAATGGGGTTTTCACTAATGGATAAAGTGGTCCTCGATGAAGGTTTTAGTATACAATTTATAAAGTTATGAGGGCGAAGTCGCGGGCAGTAGCTAGTTGATTAATAAAATAAATTAGATTTAGTACTAAATTGAATATTTAGCAGTCAATATAAATTAAATCGGAATGTCATTGACGGTGTAGTCGTTTCACTATTCACTATTATTAGTTGGTTGAGAACATGTATGCATATTCATTGAGTCTGCGCCATCTCAGATATATGTAGATGCGGTCGAGAATGCAGATCAGTCGAATTAATATCGGGCCTTAAAAGCGTTTGTGTTTAAATAATGTAGTTTCTACGCATTTAGAATGCGAATATATGACAACGTAAGGCATTCTTAGCTAATGGAAATTAGACAGGTTTAAATTCAGGTAAAGTATTGTTAATGTAAGTGAGTTAAATTAAAATTAACATATCTGTAAGACTTAAACATTCTTACTGTAACTCATCTGTAACTATATATTTTGTTAAATCTTAACTTACGACGAGCTCGTTGGAGGAGGCTTGCCTTAACGCTGTGAGTGCATAGTGCGATTTTTACTCGATCAAACGCATCGAAGCAGCGCCACCTAGTGGCTAACGTGTAGATTAAATTTGAAAATGAACTTTTTTAAAGTTGGCTCTGGTCTGGATATGCAAGGCATACTGCATTTCTAAGGACGGCTGGGGATCCGGTCAAGCCCAACAATTGACTTCTCAACTCTGTAAAGAAATGTCCAAAATTTCAAATTCGACTTGTCTGAACAGCAATCCTACTTTCTTTGCACGAGTTCTAAATAATAATAAATTTTGTGCAGGGTATAAAAATGGTAAGTATTTATGTGTATAAGGAGGTATGTAGGTATTTATTAAAATTGAACAGAGTTCCAAACAAAATCTGGATTAAAACCAGCATTTTCTCAAAAAGCTAAATTCTCTGGTAATGGAAACTAAAAATGATTTCTTAGTGGTGGTTCTTCTACTGGTGTTTAAATAGCTATTTTGTACAGTACAAGCCAAAAAAGTAATTCAAATGAATAATTCTGAAGAGTAATTTAAAAAAGTGTATTAAAAAAGTAATTTTTGAATGTTACATGAAAAAGTCTTTCTATTTAAATATACAAAGAAAATAAAAAAAAAATATTAGGAAATCTACTTGTATGAAAAAAAAAACCACACCGAATTCTTATTGCCAAAATTTTTTCTTTGTGTGATATATCTTATTTTCAGCAGACTAGGCCTTGGTTATGTATTATATATATATATTATGTATACGATAGGCTCGTGTATATTTTTTGATTATTATTAGTAGTAATGAATAATAATCCTTACTAATCTAATAATTCTCGTGTCGCGGTGTTTGTTGCCAAATTCCTCCGAAACGACTGGATCGATTTTGATAAAATTTTGTGTTCTTATCGGGTAGGTCTGAGAATAGGCCAACATCTATTTTTTATACCCCTAAATGTTAAGGGTGGTCCACCCTAAAATTCTATTTTTTATTTTTTCGCAAACCAACGTTTGCCGGGTCAGCTAGTATTATAAATGTGAATGTGAGTTTGTTTGTTTGTTTGTTACCCTTTCACGCAAAAACTAGTAAACCGATTTGAAAAATTCTTTCACTGTTGGGAAGCTATATTATCAGCGGGTAACATAGGCTATATTTTATAAAGTTACGCGGACGAAGTCGCGGGCATAAGCTAGTATTTAATATAAAATTAATATAATATCACGTGTAAATAACATCTGTAGCGTGTTAAGAGGAGAAAAATGTGAGCACAAATTTCTGTATGTATAGTATATGTTTCTCGATATTACAGCTCGCACGGGATATTGTTTGAGAGACAATGAAATGTGGATAACAAAACAACACGAACACCTGTACGTAGGTACGAGTAGAAATACTAAACTTATATTTCCTCAAATGCGCACAGACACTATTTTTATAAAACTTGATTAATATATTATAGTTAGATTTTGTTACATGTATTATTAATATTATTTAATTGTTATTATTTAATCCGTACTATTATTACAAATGCAAAAGTTTATTGGATGTATGGATGTTTGTAACTCTTTCACGCAAAAACTACTGAACCGATCGCCGTGAAATTTTGCATACACGTTGTCTGGGACACCAGAAAGGACATAGGGTACCTTTCATTCAGAACGCGGACGAAGTCGCGGGCAGCAGCTAGTATAAGGTATATATTTAGATATTCTTAAATATTCAAAAAAATACAACGTAACTATAACGCATAACGTAACGCTTTCATGTAACAATTTTGATTTTACTCCCATAAAGTTTTATACCACGGGCTTATATTATGTCGTGGGCAGATCGTAGAATTGGGCAGATCGTAAAGTATGAAATCAAAAATCTTTCACCAAAAGTTAAAAAATAGGTGCGACGAGGAGCGGAGCGAAGCAAAGCTAGGAGGAGCGTGTTAGGTTTACATGGAAATAAATTCGGGAAGCCGAGCGAAGCGGAGCGGAGTAAGGCGACCCTCTCAGTTTTTACAGAAATATAATCTACCCAGGAATATCTATGCCATGATATGCCCAATTCTACGACATATATATATAATTTATAATCGATTCTTAAGGAATAAACTCCAATAGCAGACGCTAACAATACGCTAGAGTCATAGAGTCAATAGTCAATAGTCATAGCAGAGCAATAGAGTCTATACTCGTAGTATATTCTTTTAAAATACCTAAAAGAAGCCAACTACTACCTCGACGCGTGAAACCAAAAGGAAAATGGAGATGAACAACTTCGTAAACAGCACTTGGAAAGATTTATAGATGATAATGTGTCTTGAGATAAACCCTTCCGACTTAAGGAAGGGCCACGAAATGTTTTATCCGCATGTTCCTTCTAGTTCGCATTCCTATTTATTTTTAGTGGCCAATAATTTAAATTAACCTTTCTTTGCTTTAACTACGATTTCCCCTACTATTAACGTTACATGTCTATACTAATATTATAAACAAGAAACATTTGACTGTTTGTTTGCTTGTTTGAATTGAATAGGCTCCGAAACTACTTGACCGATTTGAAAAATTCTTTCACCTAAAGAAAGCTACGTTATCAGGGAGTAAAATAAACTAGCGGACGAAGTCGCGTACAAAAGCTAGTATTAAATATTTTTATTTTCATTAATCTTCTTTGCATAGGCGCTTTCGGCTTTGACTGTATGGCCGCTAACTACTATTCAAATTCAAATTCATATTCATTTATTTTCAGGTAACTAGACCCATATTTTACATTTTTATACATAGTTATAATACATATTAAGATATAATTAAAATTAAGAAAAGAAATAATAATATCAAGTACATAAATAGCTAAAAATTAACACCAACATGTCTATCACTACAATTTCGGATATATATATATATATGTATGTATATAGTTATTGGTATAGTTATCCAACCAAAATCATATTTGTTGCCGAGAATTGCTGGCTATTGTTATTTTTAAAAAAAATCTTAAATAATATACGGTTAGAAGTCCTTGAAAGGACTTCTTGGAGTTAATTTGAAATTCAAATGTCACTTTTTTGCTTTTTGTTCATAAATCAGAGAAAACCTTTTCTAAATTAGCTGAAAAACTTTATTTTTCATTAATTCCAAGCAAATACCGACCAAAGGAAAAAGCTTCGTTCAACTTTCTTATCAAAAGCTCTTTTACATACAAAACTTTTTTTATCTAACTTTAATAAAAGTTCACACAGGAGCCCCGTCAATTTATATGCAAATTTTTTGCACATTTCCCCGGTAATATAGAGCTTAGTTTCAGTTATACTATTTTAATAGAATGGGTTTGAAGATTGCAAACTATCTGACATCAATTTAAACAAATAATACCTTGAAGAAATAAGAAAAACAAAATTAAATATATAATAATATTTTAAAGCTGAAGAGTTTGTTTGTTTGAACACGCTAATCTCAGGAACTACTGGTTCGAATTGAAAAATTATTTTTGTGTTGGATAGATCATTTATCGAGGAAGGCTTTAGGTTATATAACATCACGTTGCGACTAATAGGAGCGAAGAAACAGTCGAAAATGTGGAAAAAAACGGGGAAAATTGCTTCCGCTGCGTGCGCTGCGAAAACCGTTCGAGATACCCAAATGATTCCCCAAATTAACTATTCCACGCGGACGAAGTCGCGAGCACAGCTAGTCTAATATATAAAATTCCTTTGTCGCGGTGTTTGTTGCCAAACTCCTCCGAAACGGCTGGACCGATTTTGATGAAATTTTGTGTGCTTATCGAATAGGTCTGAGAATCGGCCAACGTCTATTTTTATACCCCTAAATGTTAAGGGTGGTCCGCCCTAAAAATTTATTTTTTATTTTTTCGCAAAACAACGTTTGCCGGGTCAGCTAGTAAGTAAATAATATTGTACGCTCTTATTAGTGACAGGATGTGTATAACATATTATTTCTTTAAGGTGTAAAACACACGCCAATCCTAAAAATTAGCATTTTTAAAAAAATATGTTAGAAGAAACTGTCAATGCAATTGGTTTGAAAAAAATATATGTTATACTTAAACATGTGAAGAACAAATTGTATTGTTTTGAATTTCCATCGAAGTAGTAGAAACCCCACAATAAAAGTTAGAACATAAGAAGAATTTGACTTATATTGAAATTTGTTGCGAAAACGGTTTATTGCGCGCAAATGATTCCTACACCGAATAATAAGTCAATATCATTTTAAAAAAATGTATTGATTTTTTTATTTTTTTTAATGTAGTTTTAATGAAAAGTACAAAAAACCACATTTATCAGTCCTGTTGAATTGTTTCCGCCGCCTCGGAACTCTAAATATATGGAGCTACAGTGTCTCAGTGACTGCGTTGAGGTGTGGATTACGTTTGTGTTTTTCGTGTGGAATTAGTATGATATATATAAACATTCTAAAGGTCATATCGGTGAAGGTCAAATCGTCAATTTCATTCGCCTTTGTGAATCCCTTAATTAGAAACTTAATTAAAATAAGATTTTAATTTTTTTTCCTATCTTATCCTACGATCCTATGGGAGCCAAGAGAAATAAAAAAATACTTTAGGATCCCATGGGAGCCAGAATCCAAAAAAAATATCTTTGGATCCCATGGGATCCTAGACGTGGGAGCCAAGTGGATGGAGGCGAATTTTCGCTACATTAGGAATAGTCTCAAAAAATAATATAAATATCTAAGTAGGCACTTAATTCAAGTTTCTGTTTTTTTTTTTTAATTTTAAATCTACGGCACAATTTTAAAATATAGGAATGGTGTAAAATAAAAATGTCTAGCATATTTTTCTATTTTATTTCATTAAAATATTTACAAAACTTTAGCTACACTATCGTACAAAATACACGTTTAAACTTAACTAAGAAATCTTTTTAGTCTACACAAATTGCAATTAAAATCTGAGCCAACGTGTAGATATTCATGCAATTAAAATTAGCAAACTTGTCCGTCATGAAAACTTTGCTATATTAATTTCATCAGGCGCAAATTTTAGGATTTTACTCCTTAATATTCTCGTGTCGCGGTGTTTGTTGCCAAACTCCTCCGAAACGGCTGGACCGATTTTGATGAAATTTTGTGTACTTGTGGTAGGTCAGAGAATCAGCCAAAATCTATTTTTCATACCCCTAAATGTTAAAGGTTGTCCACCCCAAATTTTTATTTTAATTTTTTGGCAAAACAGCGTCAGCTAGTATTATATAAGTATGAAAATTTATGGAAGTAAATCAAATGTCACATGACACACGTTACGCGTTACAGGCTACAATATGCTTAAATACGTATTAATATAATATAATATAATACATATAATATATTTTATATTAATATGTTTTAATTATATTTATTAAATTATTTATTTATCGTTCGTAAGGAGTAAATCCAGTATGTGATGCGTCGGAGCTGACACACACACACACACTTTCTTCTACAGAATATTTGCAAATTGATCCATTATAATCTCGTAAATATGTTGTTTAAGTATTATTATTTTACTGTCTACTTATTTAAAATTTCTATATTAACTTACATTAAAATCAATAAACACTTGAGCAAGAAATTGGGCAATACACATAATATTCTATGTAAATAGGTACCTATTCATTTTACCCACTAAAGAGATACGGCAAAAAATTCAAAAAAACATTTTAAGCGTCTATGAATTTAAAAAAAAAATACAAAAATATATAAGTAAGTATATTATATTTTTTCAGGTTTTTTTTTTCAAATAATTCAAATAAATTTCCTGTGTAATGCTTATAGTCATAAAACTTCTTCAAAAAATTTTTATTTTTTGTATAAATCTGCCCTTTTAAAATTTTTCAAATATAGTGTATTTCGTGTGATTTTTTAATTTTTCTCTAAAAAGTCAAATTAGACGATGAAAATAACGCTTTTCAGCCATCGAAATGATATATCTTTGTTTTGAGCTAAATTCACACCTTAATTTTTTTTAGTTTAAATAGTTAGTTTTCATTTAAAGACGCTAAAGATTGTTATTAACTAATAAAATTATATATTATGGTCTGCCATATCCCTTTCATACATATTGCCTAAAATATTATTTGAGCAGGTTTTAAAAGTAGCACGTCATATTTTTACAAATCACTACATAGTATAAAACAAAGTCGCTTTTTCTGTCCCTATGTCCCTTTGTATGCTTAGATCTTTAAAACTACGCAACGGATTTTAATGCGGTTTTCACTAATGGGTAGAGTGGTTCTCGAGGAAGGTTTAAGTACATAATTTACTAAGTTACGCGGGCGAAGTCGCGGGCAGCAGCTTTAATTTTATTAACACGTAATTTTATAAACTATAACTAACATGTAGTGCCATCTGTTAACAGACTTTTTCCATTATTCGAAGTGAGATTAGATGAATTAGAGTACTACATTGCTTCAAACAGAATTCCCTAGATGGCGTTGTAAATTTTGCATACACGTTGTCTGGGACTCCAAAAAGGACATAGGGTACCTTTCATCCAGAACGCGGACGAAGTCGCGGGCACCAGCTAGTTATACATATAGAATAAAAATACAAATAGTGCCAAACCACAAGTATGAAATCTATAGTTATTTAGTCTTTAGTTATTTAGAAAATCAGGGCTGCATTCAACCATAACTCAAATGGTAATAATTCAATCGGAATTAGCAAATCACTGAATGAAATGAAAAATATAGTACAATAGAAAAAAATAAATATTTTTTCAATGTTATAAAATCTATGGATATTAAGAGTCTAGAATCTAGATCTTATCTAGACTCTAGATAGTTCGACATTCTTTTAAATGGAATAGAAACTGTTAATAAATTTGTTCGTTTTTTTTTAAATTGCAAACTTCTATAGGCTAAAATAAAACTAAAATATAACTTGTATATTTTAGTATGGGGAAAAACACCCTCAGTGACGTTTAATTGTATGAAATAAGCGCCATCTACCCGAATGAGTACGTACTACTTGACATTTCATATTAATTAGTCTGTGTTTAAATTAGACAAAAAATAAACAATAAATACAATAACCATATTAGAGTTACGGCTGAATAGATTCTTTTTATAGCAGGTTAGAGGCTAAATTTATACAGCACTTTTAAATGTGTGTTGAAACAGTCGACACGGATACGGTGGAAATGCCAGGCTTGACTTGATTGGCATTAGCGTCTTCTTGGACCTTCCGCGGTCTTCTTTTCTGGCCCAGAAGCAATTTCTGCAACTGGCATGCTGGAGCCTCCACAAGGAGGTATAGTGGCAGTGAGAAAAGGTAGGTAGTACACACTATTCCGGCGTACAGCATTATCTAAAAAAAATACGGAGAAATTAAATTGAGTCTAAGAGCATATTACATACTGAGTCTGCAGTAATAAACTAGACAACCCTTATGGCGGAAGTAACCAGGAGTAATTTTATATTACAACTAGCTACACGCTCCCGGCTTTTCCTGGGTTCAAAATTGACAGAAGTCGTTCTGTCAAAAGCTATTGGACTGGACTGTGGTAAATTACACAATTTAAATACATTTTGTATAATATGACGGCGGCCGATCGCATAATCCGGCAAAATGTGATGTGCCCAGGCAGATCGTGAAATGGCGGTGTTCCTAACTAATATCAGTGAGATCGTTCGAAGTATATCGTTCAACAATTTGGCTCTTTTCTGATCACTTTACAACTTCATGAAACACCGCCATATCACGATCTGCCTAAACACATCACGTTTTGCCGGATTATGCGATCAGCCGCCGACATAATTAATCCGTTTTTTTTTTAATTATAAGTTGGGCAGACACTAGCAGCATTTTAATTTAATAAATTCATTTTTTTTATTTTTAAATTAACATACAAAGCATAAAATTACTACCAAAACTTTATTACAGATAGATTTCGATGTAAATATGAAATAAAAATAAAAATAATCGATATCGAATGGTAATCTCTAGTACAGATCACCAGTACAAAGTTTTTAAAGGAACTCTAGTGAAATTGAACAAAGTTTTGATGATAACGTAACCATATCTTCCTACTTTAAAAGAGCAATTCCTGTTAGGAAGTTAGAAAACGGTTCAAATCATATCTATAAAGTTTTCTGTTTAGATAATGTTGGTTATAAATTAATTCAGATGTGTTCATAAAAAATTAACTTTTATGATTATACTTTTATTA
Source organism: Synanthedon tipuliformis (assembly GCA_947623395.1). Classification (NCBI taxonomy): domain Eukaryota; kingdom Metazoa; phylum Arthropoda; class Insecta; order Lepidoptera; family Sesiidae; genus Synanthedon; species Synanthedon tipuliformis. The sequence goes on along the minus strand of OX392431.1, from coordinate 6,024,618 downwards.
AATGATATTTTTATATTACTTCTAGTCTAGATACAATTCTAGATATTTTAGGTAGAAAACCCATGGAGAAGCTAGGCAGAAAAAACTACTGAGAAACTAGGCAGAAAAACCCATTGACCGTGATGATCAAATATAATTTATGTAGTCACGCGCTATATATTTATTTTCAACATGGGCGAAGTCGCTGTACAAGTACTAGCTGGTGCCCACCAGCTAGTACTAGTACAAAAAAATGTTGTATACTTACTATCACCAACACTTTGATTTAACTATACAGACATACAGACATCTTTTTTATAACCCAGTAAATAAGATAAGAAAATTCACATTAAGATATACTTACAGCAGTGTAATCTGTGGCATAGAATGATCTTCTCAATTGACCACCGTAAGTTCTTAGTACTGTAGCGTGCAACAACATAGCACAGTACGACATCCTGCCAAGTGGCTGCACAGGGCCCCATTCCACTGCACTTACATAAATATCTGGAAGGGATAACTTAATTAGGATTTTGTTTCAAAAATTTAAAACAAATATACTCAACTAAGCGCGGAGGTGAAACTCAGCGCCTTATTGAGGCGGAGCCCGCAATATGCCGCCCATAGACGGGGCGAGGGAACCCACGGTCAAAGATAATGGATTGGTCTCGCTGCGCTCGACTAGATAGAGCACTCAATAGCTCCGAAAATGTGGCAACTTTTTGTGTGTGTGTAAAAAATCGTCACTTTTTATCACTTTTTACCCAGTTTTATTATATTTTTACACAGTTTCACTACGCTAACTGGTATTTTATTATGCTTAAAATTTAATAAAACATTCGGCACGTACACATCACAGACAGTTTGCGGTGTGACTGGCTTGAGTACGCCGAATTCGGCGTACTATTTTATGCCGCATTTGACAAGTACGACGGCGGTATCTAGTCGAGCGCAGCGAGACCAATCATTTATCTATGCCCACGGTATTTTAGTGGGTAGAAGTCCCGATCTCCCCATCGAGGGTAATGATCTGGTTCGTAGATTTTCCCCACGCAAAAAAAAGTGTACATAAAACAATTGAAACCCGGTCGAAGTCGGTAGCGGCTCGCTAGTAATAGAATAAATTTTAAAATACATAGTTACTCACCATTACATTTGTAGAAGTATCCGATAATGAAGACACAGATGGCCAACGCGAAGAAGTTTTGGTTGAGAGAGTTAAAGATGGCTGCCTCAAAAGCAGACGCCTCGCGGTGATGTAGATCCCATCCTATCAGCACGGTTACAAACGCTACCGGAATAGACGATAGGAACAGGAGTTTCATGAGCTGCAAATTACATATTATATTATAAAATAAATAAATAAATAAATATTCACACATTCCACACAGCACCATTTAGTTCCAAAGTATGCAACTTAATGCTTGTATTATGGATACTAGACAGTTGATATTACTACATACAATACTTTTTTTTGTAAATATATACATATTATATTTACAAAAAAAATGACTCAGGTACAAAGGTAAATGTTAACACATAAACATTGGCCCCTAGCGGGATTTGAACCCGCGACCGCTTGGTTAATAGCTAGGGTTACTAGCCACTAGACCAAACGTGTCGTCAAATTATTATGTACCTATTATGTTAATTATGTTTATATGAATTAATTTATTTAAGCGACAATGAAGTCTGCAATGAACGACATACTACGTTTAGTATTAAAAAATTGTAATTGTAATATACTTTGATTTTGTTTATAATTAGGTGTAATTGTTGTAATTTTATATTTTAGCGATGACAAAAAAATGGTATCCTAAGTTTCTTTCGGAGTTTTCTTTTTAGGATCCTCATCTTTTTTTCCGAAACCCTTGATAAAAATTAAAATTATAATGACCCAAAGTTTATTATGGGAACCAAATTGATAAATAAATATTTTTTTATTTTTAATTTTATATATCACGACCATCAGATAGTAGGCAATAAATGGAACTAACGAAGCAGCGGGCAATGACTAGTCTGATAATGAAATGGTTCAAGTTTCACATAAAGTCTTAATAAATTTATTCGAATTCCAAATGAAAATTCCTTTACTAAATTAGAGTAATGTTTTATTCCCAGCCAACTATTGTTTTAAAAACCCAAATCCACTTACAACTTGTAAATTCAAATATTCAAATGCTCATCACTTTAATGAGGGTGGTTATTTCTGTCTGTCTCGAATGCGCAATATACAATCCACAAAATCACTTGAGTTTCTATTGTAATAATTTTATGTAACTGTCAAAAATAATTTGTATTCAAATTGTTTTCAATTAGAACACCTTAGAGAATTGATCCGTCAAACGAGATATAACTTTATTTTAGCATGATATATTTTTATTATTATATAAAATTTCTCTAAAAAAACATTTGGTCTTACTCTCGTCTATCGTACAAGATATCCATGAAGAATACCTTATCCGGAATAATAATCCTATCGATTAGTATAATAAAATTGTATGGAGCCGGGACAGACGGGGCGGGATGGCGGGATGAAGTTTATCCTGGAAGTTGGACCACTACGATAGTTGATCGCTCCCGAAGAAACCGCCCCTCTATCCCCGACGGTTTTTGAGATATCCCGCTTTGTATGGTTTGTATGGAGTTTAAAAAAAATGTATGAACGGGATGGGGATGAGTGGTCCGGTGGCAATTGCCGATGACCCTCTATGACTTTCCGCAAACCCCATCCCGCTATCCCTCTTAGTTCCTGAGATCCCTTCACCATTTTTTACCACCTCGGTGGATCGACTTCTCCGTATTCCTCATTTTCGACCCGCTTTACGACCGGGTAAAAAAATAGCGAGTGTTTTTTTTTAATTTTAGTTGGTTCGAGTGCCGAGTTGTTTCTTTTTAAAAATAAAGGAATGTCTCCTTTATGTAAAATGAGCCATCTTAAGGATTTAAGGTAGTTTCCCTCCAGGGCCCGACTTATTTTTCCACCCTGTATATGTATACCCAATGCGACGGATTCAGGAAAAGTATCTAACGCAAAAAATCTTGCGTGGAGAAGTTTGGAGGATTAGTCGGCGGCCAATTGTATTATATAATTCGGCAATTCGCGATGTGCCTAGACAGATCGTGATAATATGAAGCCGTTAAATGAAGTTCCTAACTAAATATCAGTCAGATCGTTCGAAGTATATCGTTCGATGATTTGGCTGCTCATTGTAAGCACATCGTTCATGTATTGTGAGATTCTGATTAGTTTTTGATTAAATGTAAATTGATAAGCATTTTTTTATCACGGCAAATTCATGAAACACCGCCATATCACGATCTGCCTGGGCACATCACGAACTGCCGGATTATACGATCGGCTGCCAACATATAGATAGACAGACAAACGCGGAAAGCGAATTCGAGTTGTATCACAGTGCAGTGTTCATCCGTTGAACAAAATGCTATGTTTGGGCGAAACGAATATATTAAAGAAGTCAAAAATATATTTATATTTACAAACAATTTTACTATGTGGCGTAATGTGGTTACTTACAAATAAACACATCTAGATTTATTACATCAGGCCTACGTCACAAATCAGGTCAAATATATTGCTTAGAAGCCGTGAACTTATGTAAATTAAAATTACAAATAGGACTAGAAATTAACTATAAAATTAATATAACTATTTAATTTTTGAGTTTTTTTAAGACTTTCAACTTATTTTTTATTTATTGAGTAATTTAGTAATTTATTTTTTTTACTTTTTTAAATAAGTATTATTTACATTAAAGCCTTTAACTGCCAAAATTTTCAGACTACAGGCGACCTACTTGCTTGCACATATTAAAGAAGTGTAGGCAGAGGTAGGGTGTATCAGAGCGTAGGTAGGTCACCTACGCCTGTGTGTAGGTAGCTTCCAGAACTTTTCTAAAAGAATCGTCAAGAATCAAAGGCGTCACGCGCCGCGGATTTCCTTTGAAAAATGCCGCGCGTTCCTTTTGTGAGGCAGGAATTCGCCGCTAGCAGGGTTATTCTGACATAAAAAAATAATAAGGCCGAACAAGGCGGTTTTTTTAGCTTATCTGTGAATCAACTAAGGAGTTACTATTTTAGAAATTATTTAACTATTTCAAAGGTATTTTCAGAGGTAGTATCTTAATCAAGATTAATATAGAATCGCTACCAAACTTAACAGGAACACCCGCTGGACTAATCTGAAGGTTGTCTCAAAGTTTCATCAAAATCGATTCAGCAGTTTTGGAGTCTGTAGATTTCAAAAAAAGTGGCGAACTAAAGGTCAATATTAGCTGATATTGCGAACAAACTTTGAATTTAATATTTTTATAATTTCTGTACATACTTAAATGACTTTACAATGGTATATTTAAATAATTTTTATAATGTTTCCCATAACTTGAAACAAGTAGGCTACTTTGAAGTGGGAAATTTGGTACACTTAATGTTTTTATATAATATGGTGAGACTGGAAAATTTTTTTTTGTAATATATTATATTATGCATTAAAAGTAATTACATTAATTCAATTAAAATAAGCATTACACATAATACTGCGATTTTTTTTTTAATTTTATATGTTCGAATTTCTACATCTGGACGACCTCTAGTACCTATACCCATTAAACAACCGAACGTCAAAGCTGATTTATAGGCTGATAGAATAGAAAAGTTATACCTACCTTAGATTGATTTATAACTAAAAATTCGCAAATATCATATTTCATCGTAAGACGTTTGATTTATTAGTTAAACTTTTAAACAACTTTTAAGGTACTATGATAATTCATTAGTTATCCAATAATGCAAATTAGTTTTCTTAGAGTTTAGAAGAACTTAAAACTTAGAGCGTTATTGGCGTTATAATTATACAATTTCATTTCCTCTCACGTGTATATGTCGTCGGCACATCGTAGAATTGGGCATATCATGATATTCCTGTGCAGATCATATTTCTGTTAAAACTGAGAGGGTCGCCTCACTCCGCTCCGCTTCGCTCGGCTCCCCAAATTTATCTCCATGTAAACCTAACACGTTCCTCCTCGCTTTGCTTCGCACCGCTCCTCGTCACACCTATTTTTGACTTTTAGTGAAAGATTTTTGATTTCATACTTTACGATCTGCCCAATTCTACGATCTGCCTACGACATATGCAAGACAGTGTTCTTCGAGTGATACGTTCAAGTATTTGGAAGGACTTCAAAAACTTCAATTTCAAGTACTCAAGCAAGGCTTGTACGACGCGTTACGTAACATTTTTTTAATTATAACATAACAAACTAGGGAATTAAAGTCTCATCCCAAATCAGCATCCCTTTCATTTATGTTTTACAGGAAATCTTCTTCGAGTGTATTGTTACGTAACGTTTAGGGAGGGGAAACGTTACGGCGCGTTACGTAGTGGGGTCAAAAATCTTTGTTTTTAATTCTTATGTTGTTATGCAGATCTGAAGGTAAGTAGATTATGCAGATATGGAAGGCGAGGGACAAATATGTAACAGTTTCTTTGAGTAGCAAAATAAAGACTTGCCATAGATTCTCTGAAGTCCCATTTTTTCGTTTGCGCCTTATGGTAGAAGTAGGCTGTGAGTACTCCCAAATGATATCCGGCCCAGTTGCCTTGAGCCGACACGTATGCGTGGTAGAAGGTGTCGTTGTAACCAAATATGTCTCTTATGGACCTAGAAATAAAATCGAAAATAAAATGTAACGTTCATCTATACTAATACTAGCTACACGCTCCCGACTTCGCCCGTGTTCAAAATAAAAACTATCCTATCTTTTAAGTTGGACCAAATTAGGTACACATAGTTACGAAGTTTTATCAAAATTGGTTTAGTAGTTTAGGAGTAGGTAAAGCAGACAAGAAAAGTGCTTTATCAGTTTCGATTACAAATTCCATTTATTTCAAAATTCGCTAAGGCTTAGATTTGAAATGGGTACTGATTACTGATTGACATAATTTGTCATCGCTAATAAAGATAGCAATAGAAATTGTCACTTTGAATTTTCAAAGGAACAGACCTTATCATTCTACAACATACAAAGAATGTTCAAATCTCAGGGTGATAAAGCACTTTATTTGTCGAGTTTAAATTGGTGTCAAACAACGTGACACGTAATTTTTATTATAAAAATTATAAAGAGATTATAAAGAGAGAAGATTCGTATTTTGTATGAACTCAAAAAGTACTGGACCGATTTTAAAAACACCTATAGATAGCTACGTTATCAGTGAGTAACATAGGTTATATTTTATCAAATCAGTCCTTCCGCTTGGGAGCTACGATGGTAGACAGAGACACATGTGAAACTGTTTTTGCGCCGGGCGTCGAGAGTACCTACGTCAGATTTCAAACAAAAAAACAGATCAAATCAGTGCTTCCGCTTGGGAGCACACGTGAAACTTATAACACCCCGTTTTTGCGCCGGGCGTTGGGGGTTAAAATTAGTGATACTTACTCGGGAAACAGGCTGACTCTAATAGGCAAAAGGTCCATGAAATAGCTCTGCAGGAACGGTATCAGTAAACTGACAACCATTACTATGGAGAGTACTGGCACAGCTGACTTGGGCCACCTCCAGATAATCAGCATCACTACCAAAGTTATCAGGAACAGCTGAGTGTCAGTACCCAAGTACCTGATAAAGAAGAATGTCGTGTAGTTAAAAATGACCATTAGGTACTTATTGTTAGTAAATAATAATAATTATATTTATTTTCAGAAAAATTAGTCCATACGCAGTATGTAATTATATAAATAAAAAATAAACATAAATTAAACTAAATATAACTATTTACATTTTTAAGTAAACACTACTTATACTTATATATTACTAGCTGGTGCCCACGACTTCGTCCACTTTGAAAAAGGAATTATATGAGTAATAACGATGTCAGTCGTTATCGGTGTGACGACGGTGGCGCCGCCACGCGACAGTGGCGCCCAATTATTTATATTTTTAGACGATCACTCTTGAACAGTACTTTTTTCTGGATGAAAGGTACCCTATGTCCTTTTTTGTATCCCTGACAACGTGTATGCAAAATTTCATGATGATCCGTTGAGTAGTTAAGGCGTGAAAATTTAGCAGGCAGAGGGAGAGACAGACAGAGTTATTTTCGCATTTTTAATATTAGTATAGATAACTAAATTCGTACATTTAAACACCTTTTATATTTGCCAAGTATTTTACCGTTCACCTAATGCTCAAAAAAAATTTTAAAAGTATCTTCACTTAATAAAAGGTTTTACCAAAACCTGTATTTTTTTTAGTCAACTGATTTCTTAAAACAAAAAAACAAACATTCTAAATTGACAAAACTACAAAAATGTCTATTTAGTATCCAAGCCAAGGTTTATTGACAGTGGATTGACACTTTGACAGTGTTTACTTAAAACATAGAACTGTGTGGTAAAATTGCGTAGTCACACATATGGAACTCTTGCTTAATAAATATTTATTTATTATTAAGCAAGAGGTTGGTCTCTCTATGAATATGACAAAAACAAAATTAATGACAAATAGTACAGAGGAGCAAATTGTTGTGAAGGGAAATGTAATCGAATTTGTTAAAGAATATGTATTTCTGGGACAGATAATATCACCCTTAGACCAAACAAATAAAGAGATCGACAAACGAATAGGAAACGCATGGAATAAGTTTTGGGCACTTAAAGAGGTGATGAAAGCTAAAGATATCCCGACAAATCAAAAATTTAAATTATTTAATATGTGCATAATACCTGTAATGACATATGGATGCCAAACTTGGACATTAACAAAAAGACAATTAAAAAAACTTGAGGTGTGTCAAAATAATATGGAAAGAAGTGTGCTTAATATAAAGTTAAAGGATAAAATTAAACTTTCGACAATTAAAGAAAAAGCAAAAACGAAAAAAATAAATGTTATTGTAAAACAGCTAAAATGGCGTTGGAGTGGACACATGATGAGACAAAGCATGAGTAAATGGACCAAAGACATCGTGGAATGGTACCCGAGAGGATCCCTACGGAAAAGAGGAAGACCCTATCTCAGATGGGCTAGATGATTTAGATAAGACCACAAATGGAGCTTGGCAAAAAACGGCAAGGGACCGCACTGAGTGGAAAACTTTGGAAGAGGCCTATGTCGCAAGACAAGTTGGAGTTGTTGGTGATAAATAATGTTTCTTATTTTTTTTATTTTTATTTTTATTTTATTTTATATATATATTATAAGTTTACCCTGACCTTTATTTGCTTGGACATTAGGTTTGTGAATGTATCATGATATTACAAAAAAATAACTCTATCTTAAAGCACTATTCGTAGATGGGGCAGAAAAACAGATAAATTAGCATTGTTAGTTTAGTTGTAAATAATGACTGCTTAAAAGTAAAAAAAAAAATACAAAACAGTTTTTTTTTTAATAAAAACAATAAGTCATTGTTTTCAAAAAATAAATTTTATTATTTTTAAACAAAAATTATTTATTATTAGATGAATTTAGGGTACTTGCCTTGATCGATTCTGTTCCTGGATCGATTCTCGGCAGGTTCAATTTTGGAAATAAACTTTTCAAAGTTAGCTCTGGTCTGGATTTGAAAAGTAGTGGCATGACAAGGAGGATTAAACCAGGAGACAAGGAGGTTTAATTCTCCTTGTGGCAGGACATTTGTAACCATGGTAACCACCCCTTACAGAAGATCACCATGAAATAAGGAGCGAGTAAGGGATGCCAGATGCCGTTTCTCTGCCCCCTTCGCAATCCATTTATCTTAAAATATTGCACTCGTCTTGGGATTTTTCAAATCTACTCTCGGAGATCAGGATCAAAACTAAATATAGATCACGCTCTCCCCACTCGGGTCCCTTTTCCATCCAGGCATATAGGAACAACACATCATACTACAATCCCCTGGTTAGGATGTGTCGAACTTACAATGACATGGTGATTGGATCTGAGGTGGATATTGACATATTAGACATTAGGTTCCCTTTGTTCAAGTCTAGATTGGGGCTGGTATTTAAGTAGGCTAATGTTTTATTTACTTTTGTTAATTAGGTGTTAGTTAGTTAGTTTTCAGTTAAGTACTTAGTTGTTATCATTAGTGTTTAGTTAGAATTAAGTTTATCATGTTATGCACTCAATTTAGGAATACAATTTAGCTAATTATTACACACATTTATTTCTGTTTTCACGAATTTGATTGTATTCTGTCTGTGTGCTTTGTTTAATAAATAAATAAATAAATCCTACTGTAGTCGGCAGAGCGCTTACAACACCTGTGGCTGGCCTGTGTTATATGCGATGGTAGCCATCTACCATTATGTGAACTTTAAGACTTGACTATAACATAAAAAGTACTCACCAAGCTTGAGGTAGACACAGGTATTCGAATGGAAACAAATTGGGCGAGAGTATCACATTCTGCCACCAGTTTTTGCGGCACAGATCTCTCTCTCGCTTGACTACTGCATCCCACATTGGTCCCGAACCCAAATGTTGGATCCAAGTCATCGCCAGACCCATAACGACTAGCACTGCGGGCATAAGTCTGCGAAAAGAAAGGGAATTTAAATACTAAACTCTGATAATCCATACTAATATAATAAACGCGAAAGTTTGTATGGATGTTTGTAACTCTTTCACGCAAAAACTACTTTTTTTTTTATTTATTTTTATTAAAGGTTCACAAAACGAATACAATTCCATCTACAAGAAAAACAAGATCATACAAAAACAGTAATTAGTTTGGAATGTACCCTACTAGATGTGAACACAGCATACAAAAACAAAAAAACGTACCAGACAGTTATAAACAAAGAACATAAGAATTTCATGACAAGACAAGGCAAGACATTAACGTATCTTGCCTTGTCTTGTCAAGAGTAGTTGCCATACAGAATCAGGGCCCTGATGTTATTTCATGATAATTTTGTTAGTATTACCGGCAGAAAGTAACCAGGATTATAACCAATAGGTTAACAGATTGAATTTTCTGAATTCTCAATCTCAAGATTCAAGGCAATATAATGAAATCGATGGAACGGGAACGGATATAATCTCTACGTCTCATTCCTGCTGCGTACATCGTGCTCGAGTTTCAGCATTTTTGCAATATCCATTTTCACTGAACATTCCATTTGCATGTAGGAAAGATTGCAGCTATCGGTAGATTGATGGAATGCCAGATTGATATGTTTGACCTGGTCTTTATGGAAATTAAAAAAATAATCTGATATTTCATGTAGTAATTAAAGTCAGAGAGAAAATCGTTATTAATTGATGATTTATTATTACGGCGAGTGAGTTAAATATATAATTTGGATATCCTATAGATAAGGATCTACGTATCTATAAATAAAACCTATAAACCTATACTATAACTTAAACTATAGCTATTAAATTGTGGCATATTGTTTTTACTTATAGGGTAAGAAGGGTGAATGGCGCTCACTTAAGGAAAACATGTTGTATTTTTTAAATTATTTATTATAAATCAAAATTAAGAAAAATAACAAAGTCTTTAACTATCGAGTAATAAACAATTCAACAAGAAAAGCATATATCTTTGTCCTACTAGTAGTAGGAAAACATTTAAAAAAAAACGCGTTTGAGCGGCATTCCCCCTGACATTGGGTAATGCCGCTCAGGGTACGGGGTAATGACGCTCAAACATGTTTTTTGGAATATAACGAGTAAGATACGTTTTAATTAAAGAAATATTAATGAGATTAACTTTATACAATAAAAGTAAAGTCTACAATCACAAATTAGCATCAATTATCCCCATTTGTACGTAAGATTTGCCTTTTTCAATTTAACAAATATAGTAAAGTCTTCGATGTCAAATCAACTTCAATTATTATTATATAATATAAAATAATAATAATTATTATTATAGGTACAAATATGTACATAGTAATATTTTATTTTTGGACACATAAATCACAGATGTATCCATCTGGCGAATCCCATTCTGAACATATAGCATGAGCCTACAGTCCACATATGGTACAGCGATACCACTACCCGTTATTTTTTCCAAATTCTTCGCAAATAATACATTTGTTATAATTTTCATCATCCACATTCATTTCATCATCACTGTCATCTTCGCAAAGGTGCTCTTCATCTTCGTTCTCTGAAGTACTTTCTTCTAAAATAAATTATAATCTTGTAAATTTTTCAACATATTTATAAACAATTGTAAGCAAATCTGCGACATTGAATCCATAATATATACAGAACCCAGTAACTTAACTTGTTCAGCAATTTTAGTTTCTTGCTGTTGGATGAAAACGGCCTTCTGACCCACTAGTCTTGGGTTGCTCATGTTTTAATTTTTCTAAAGTAAATGGTATATTCTTTTGCAGCTTTTCTTTTGGACAAACCTTCAATCGCAGTTTTAGCAGATTGAAGGTCTTCTTCGGTCCAAGCCGCTTTAGCGGTTGTCCTTTGACGATTTCTTGGCATATCTACAACAATAAAAAAATAAGTCAGTAAGGGGCAATGGCGCTCAGATGAGCGGTATAACCCCAAACTGTCGTTTTGTAATTAATTTGAAATAATAAAAAAAAATCGTACACAATTGTGGAAAATTGATTGCATCATCACAAAATAGAATAGTTTTTTTTTAGAAAAGTAAAATTAATAATTAAATAAGCATTAAAATTTTAGACTTACCGACAAAAAACACCTAACCAAAAATTAGATCAGTACGGCCGCAAATGAAGAAACGCACTTCACGGTCACATGACGCGAGCCGACTGTCCGTTTGCATCCCTATCTGTTAGAGGCCCTCTCCCCTCACGCTTCACACGACGTGGCGTGTTGCTACGTTCCATTTTGGCAGAGTTACAGTGGTGAGCGCCATTACCCAGTGAGCGTTATTCCCCCTGCTTCCCCTACATCATAGCACGTAAAGGTAGATCATAAATCTGTGGTTGGATCTCGGTTAAAATTTCGTTTTACCTTATTTTTCGAGTCGATTCGAGTCTTTTTGTACAAAAAATTTAAATTTTAAAAAAAGAAATCACAAAACATAATATTTACCTAAGCCATCGGTTCACCAGTGCCATCGGGACAGTTTTCAGTGAAAACGGATGAGATTCTGCGTAGATAATCATCTTGTAAGCCATGAGGAAGCCGCCCATCACGAAGAAGATTTGTACTATAACACGTGCATTGAACAGCAAGGCTTTGAAGAAATCACTGTACGACTGGAACAAAGAAAAAAATATTATAGATGCGCACATCACCTTACAGCATGACAATTATGCGGCGTGACATGCGTCACGTGCTGTCATGCATGCATGACCGTTTAATTGTAAGAAAAGAGAAAAAAAATGGTTACTATTTTCAAACGTGGTGCACAATTTATGGCTACAGAACGCATTACTTAGGTAGGTTCACCTTTCAAACTAGAAAGTGGTCAACTGAGCCCGTGCGGGCTAAACGGGCTGTGAGCTCAGTTGACTATAAAGTGAATAATCTTTATAGTAATATTATAAATGTGAATGTGAGTTTGTTTGTTTGTTTATTACGCTTTCGCGCTAATACTACTGAAGCGATCACCATGAAATTTTGCATACACGTTGTCTGGGACACCAGAGAGAACATAGAGTACCTTTCATCCATAACGCGGACGAAGTCGCGGGCACCAGCTAGTACCTAATAATTATAATTATTTTATTGATTTAAATTTTTAAGAACATAATTTGTTAACACATTATTTATGTTCCTATGCAATATCAGACTATCCGTTTCCCCAATTCCGATGTAGCTGACGCCGGAGATGGCGTACGATCGTACGATACGTCTTTCCGTTTACAATTTCAAAATACAGTGAATGAATGTTGCGTTACATACAATTACAAAATTGTGCAAACTGTTAATGCAACGGTACACCGCAATCGTGAGTATAACCGCACAATAGTGATGCGCCACTCTTGCAGGATTCGTTTGATGCAAAATTTTTCAGAAAAAAGCTTCAGTAAAGTAGTTCAACAAAATATTCAGCAGTATTCTCTATAAATAAATTTAAAAGTAGGTATCACCAAAATCCTCTCCAAAGGCTCCAAAATCACTGATAATTTAAGCGACAATGAAGCCTGGATTTAACCGATTCGGAGCTCATATTATGTTGAGTATTGTATGTATACTTTAATATTATTATTTTTTTGTAATTGTTGTTATTGTTGTTATGGTGACAAAAAGAATGGTATCTGAGAATAGTATCTCAGGATCGTCATCTTGGCCTTTTTTCCGAAACCCTGGTAAATTTAAATTTAAAATGACGATCATAAGAGTTTCTTGTAGAAACCTAATTGATAAGTAAATATTTTGATTTTGATTTATTTTATACTAGTTATATAACAAACGTTGTTTTGCCATATAAAAAATAAGGGCCACCCTTATCACTAAGGGGTATAAAAAATTGTTTACGACTTATTCTCAGTCCTACCGAATATACACAAAAAATTTCATAGAAATCAGTCAAGCCGTTTCGGAGGAGTTTGGTTTCAAACACCGTAACACGATAATAGATATATAGATATAGGTTATATATATATATATATATAGATTACTTTCTTATTTGCAAAGCTAGAAGAAAAGAATTTTTTGCAGAAAATAGCCAACCATATATTTAACTTAATGTCTTAGAAGCACATATAAGAGGCATCTCTACTGCCCATCATTACCTCATAACTCACGACTCATTATTCATGAGATGACTCGTAGATGTGAATCATAAACACAGTACAATCAACATCACTACTCGTTGGAGTCAACAACCACAACAAATTTGGACTAATGTGTTTATTTAGTGTTAGTTGTAAATAAGTCAAGGTGAAATGACATTAAAGTAAACTAATGTTAACTAATTGAAATGTTAAATGTATTCGCACTATTTAGAGTATGAAAAAGTAAATTATATAAAAATATTAGAATAGCTATGTATTATATATTAATAAAATCTCTACATATGTAAAAATTTCGTGTCACGTTGTTTGTCGCCAATGCACTTCTAAACTACTGAACCAATTTTGATAAAACTTCGTAACTATGTGTAATTTTATTCCGAAACCGAGCGAAGCCGGGAGCGTGTAGCTCATTATTTAATATAAATAATATAAAAAAATCCTTACTAAGTAATATTATAAATGCGAAAGTTTGTATGGACGTATGGATGCATGGATGTATGTACCTATGGATGTTTGTAACTCTTTCACGCAAAAACTACTGATTCGATCACTATGAAATTTTGCATACACGTTGTCTGGGACACCTGAAAGGACATAGGGTACCTTTCATCCAGAACGCGGACGAAGTCGCGGGCACCAGCTAGTAGATTGTATTGCAGAGATAGCCTAGTGAAATTAGTAAAATCCGGGGAAAAAAATCGTGTGTTTTCCAGGTGAACATACAAAAAGTCTTCAAGGTTGTGCTCAAGATACCTATTGATATTTTTTTTTTTTAATATTTATCGAAACAATAGTACACGAGAGGATACTAGCCGGTGCTCGTAACACCAGCTAGCATCTAGAAATTTTAAAAATATAACACCTAAGAAAACCTAGTTACTCAAAAAATATTTTTTTTATAACATGCCATCAACAAAATGGATTTTATACGCTTTAACTTAGTTTTTTGTACATAAGTAAGTTTATACTTGGGTAATAAGATTTGCTTCAATTTAGCAACGAAGTCAGAACCCGTGAAGTCAGAATCAGTAGCAAGACATACTTTTACTTTTAAATAACAAACAGACTCGATGACCTACTAAATAATTATTATGTCGCATTGCGGAAATAGGCCTTTAGCAATTAATCCTATATGAGAATTTAATATAATTATGCAAATTTTTATTTTATTTAAATATGAGTTTTGGAAGAACCGCAAGTTTAGTATTACTTACATGCATGTCTGTCTCGATTTTCTATGTTAATAAAGCATACATTAAATATATTAAAAAAAATGCATTTTTTTTTATATTTTTTATAAGACATATTTACAGACGAAAGTTTTTTTTTACGAGTACCGCATTCATTGATATACTTTTAGTAAAACGCATTTATTTGGATATTAAAAACAGGAAATTCAATTTTACTTATTAATAGGCATAGATAGAGTGTCTTTTACTAAAGAAACTTTAATAATATGAAGAATTATTAAATTACATTTAATACCCGCTGTCTGTCATTACTCGCTGGACTAATCTGAAGATTGTCTGAAAGTTTCATCAAAATCGGTTCAGCGGTTTTTTAGTCTACAAGGAACATACACACACACATCATCGTCTTTTATATATTAAGACTAGCTGCTGCCCGCGACTTCGTCCGCGTTCTGGATGAAAGGTACCCTATGTCCTTTCTAGTGTCCCAGACAACGTGTATGCAAAATTTCAGGGTGATCGGTTCAGTAGTTTTTGCGTGAAAGAGTTACAAACATTCATACATCCATGCAAACTTTCGCATTTATAATATTAAGTAGGTACGGGTTATCACAATAATAAAATGTCCTTCCTCATTGTACTTATTAACCTTCTTGAAGTATTCTTCGATGGATATTTGACCTTCATTTTATTAGTAAAACGCGAATGCGATTCCGTAATAAGCTTCGACGAGATTTACAGTACATACTTTCGATTATTTCCAAAATATTGGAACCAATGTTGGCATATTGGACTAATGTGTGGTAACTGATTTACAAACGGTTATTTTTTTTTTAGCAAACGTTTCTAGAAAACGTTGACCAAATTTTTATATATCTACTAAATACTAACAGTAATCTAGTATAGATTACTGTTAGTATCTATAATAATACGCACTGTCAAGGATCGGAACTCCCGTCCGGCGTCTGTATTTGCAAGCTCATATAGGTTCGAGTGAGGCACATGTTGCATTGGCTACTACTTTCGAATGGACAGTCAGCTTGTCTGACGACCTTTACATCTATACTAATATTATAAAGCTTAAGAGTTTGTTTGTTTGTTTGAACGCACTAATCTCAGGAACTACTGGTTCGAATTGAAAAATTCTTTTTGTATTGGATAGATCATTTATCGAGAAAGGCTTTAGGCTATATAACATCACGTTGCGACTAATAGGAGCGAAGAAACAGTCGAAAATGTGGAAAAAAAAAACGGGGAAAATTATTCATCTTCGAGGGCTTCCGTTGCGTGCGCTGCGAAAACCGTTCGAGATACCCAAATGATTCCCAAAATAACTATTCCACGCGGACGAAGTCGCGAGCACCAGCTAGTCTACTATATAGTAACAGTAATAATATGATATAATACAAGATGAAAGAATATATATATATATTATAATAAGTAAATGCCTAAAAACTACCACTTGAATGTATTAAATTAAATTAAATTATTAAATTAATTTTGGCACAAAAATTTTTTTGGCACGATGATTTGTGACAGTGACCTCACAACAGTAAGTAGTAATAATTATGTAAAGAATACCTACATCACAAATTTTACTAGCAATTTTACCTCCCTTTCACACTCATCACACTCATTGTTCGAACGAAAGAGACATCCGCTACCTCAATAACCACGCGGCCGCCAAGATTCTTGATAAACCCGTATCCAAAATAACGCAATACCTTGGCTCTTGGCGTTGCATTCACTTTGCGTAAGATTTGTAAATATGTAATTGCAAACGAATTTGAACTTTATCCACATTAATATTGGGTTGTGAAAAGGTTGTCAAACTTGAGGCTTTTAGAATGAGCAGCCTTGAAGGGCAAGGTTTTTAATATTAATATTGTTATAGCGTCAAGTAAATTTCTTAAAAATAAATAAATAAATAAATTTTAAGTTTATAGAAGGAAAAACATTTAATTTTGCAAAAAGGGATATTACAAAAAATTTGATTGTATGAATGATAAACATCCATGGAGTTAAATTATAATATTACAATCTATACTAATATTATAAAGAGAGATATTTTTTATTTTATTTTTTATTTATTTATGATTATTTGTATTTTTGTATGTTTGTAATGAATAAACACAAAAACTCAAAACCTATTTTAAAAATTCTTTCACCTATTGAAAGCTACGTTATCAGCGAGTAAGATAGGCTATCTTAATATATAAAACGCGATGTTTGTGTGTATGTTCCCTATGGACTCCAAAACCGCTGAACTGTTTTTGATGAAACTTTCAGACAAGCTTCATTTTAGTACAGCGAGTAATCCTTAAGAATCCTGACTACACGATCACTAGATTGGACGCGGGCGAAGCCGGGAGCGGGTCGCTAGTATTTTATAAAGTCACCCAGGCGAAGTCGCGTGCAACAGCTAGTGTTATATGAATTATTAAATTTTGTTACAAAATGTTACGTATTGATGAGCAACTAGGAAGCCGAGTTAGAAGGATCATAAATATTTTGTGAAAACTTACATGAAATAAATGATTTATTATTATTTTATTAAAAAAAAAACTTATTAAAAAAAATTAGAATATTTTCTAAATTACAACTGTTACTACTAATATTATAAAACCTATAGTAAATATGTCTGTCTTACGTTTTCTTGGTCAAGGTCTATTTGTTATAGTTACGTAAGGCCGACTATCGCCTTCTTTGACACTCCCTCCTCATTAGAGATTTCGGGTTCCCTTACGTAAGATATGTGAGAACCTTACGTGAAATTTTATCTACTTTTCTTTAATATGTAAATGTAAGATTTTTTTTATTTAAAGGTCGAAGCAAGTAATTTTTAGAAAATTTTTGAATGCAGTATTTTTTTTTTTTTATTTTTTTTTTTTTTTCTCGTTACATTAAGTTTTAAGTTAATTCTTACTAACCAATATGGATCTGTGTCATCTGAAATAAATTTATTTATTATTTATTTATTAACATTCTTCGTAACTGTTATTTGCGCGCTTACAAAACAGTATTTACTTATCAGGACATAATTATGTTAAGTTGTTAACAGAAGTTGTTAGACCGTAGCTCCCACGAGAAAGGAATCTAGCCAATCTAGGGTCATAAGGGTTCTTTATTTTTTGAATGCAGTGTTAAGTACTACTTTTAAAAATAACATAAAGTCTTCTTTCAGCAAAATATCCTATCTACGATATTTAAGGTACGTTACCTTCATGTCGCATATTATAGTCTTGAGACGCCCTGTATATTTATTTATTTATATATATATATATATATATTATATTTATTTATTTATTTATTTATATAGATTTTTTGTCCAATCTGTTCTATCATAGAACTAACAGTAGAACTACAACAGTTGGAGTAACCCACTTTACGATTTTTCTAATCAAAAGAGCAATAATTGACATAATTTTCAAAATATTTTGCATCTGTGTAAAGCAGGTAGGAGGTGGCTAGTATTTTATATATTTAGCAAAGTATATGTACCTATTCATTGCAACAAACAGACTAACACAAGGACATACATTGTAGAAATCACGAAATCTTCATTTGTTCAAAGGAAACGAGGTCAAGTTTGGAGACTTAAAACTAAAACATTAAAACATCTAAATTTAGATTTTCCTTATTTTTAACACAAGTGATGATATACATAGATATCAAAATTATAGCTAAAATGTTATTTTAAATAACACATAGATGTTATTAATAAAGGCGAGGACTTAGCAGAAAAGCGTCTTTTTCGTCGCCTAGTTTCACTTTTTAGAGATAAAAAATACAGTGCATAAATAGACTAAGTATATTGAAAAAAGTTTGAATCGGACAGATTTATAAAAAAGAATCCATTTTCTGCGAAAAAAAATTAGTAAAATACTGCTAAAAAAAACATACTGTTCACAGAAATAAAAAATTTCCGTGATAACTACTTTTGTTTTGAAGGCTTATTAATTAACTGATGTTTTACATTAAGGTTTGAATCTGCTACTTTTAATTTTTTTTTCATATTTTACACAATATTTAAGAAAAACCTTCCAATTTTAAATCTGTTCGATTGTCTCCGAGAAGCTACAAAATCTGTTGTGCAAATTTATACCTCATTCATAGGATATTAGGTTGCGCTCATTTTGGTAAAAAATATGTTGAGTCTGAGGTTGGTCTAAAAAAAACCAAAATCATTATTATAAAATTCTACAATTTTTTGGATAACTACCTAAATTTTGTTACAATCTCGGCTAGCTTTTATATCGGTATTACGGTATTTATGTTTAGATACCGCAAAACTTAAACAAGTGAACATTCGAGGTGTCTGAGTGTACTGGAACCTAAAAGGAGCGGTCGTCATTGTGCAAGAAGCCAACGGTATGCTGTTACGATATGCTTCGGCGCGCAAGATTGACCCACACTATACGAATTAGCGAATTACATCAATAATATGTTAACTATACATTACCCTAAAACTGATACTATATTTTTTTTATATGCCTACTTTACAACAACCCACGTCACATATACAAAAACTTCAAATAAAAAAGTTTTATGCAAAATTATTCACGTAAACATCTCCTAAGTATAAAAAAATTCCGGTATTTAAACCGCAACTAATTTTTTGTTTGATATTGCAATATGTCACATTAGGATGTTCAGCGATATATCCGTGTCTATATTGTCTACGTCAGTGTGTATACCTAATATTATAAACAATGATATTTAAATACTTATATTATAATATCATTGATCACAAAGAGTTAGATTTATGTATATTTTTGTTTGTAATAAATAAACTCTAAAAATACTGGTCCGAATTTAAAAAAAATATTTCACATATAAAATGCTACATTATCAATGGGCTATTGCAAAAAAATAGATAATTCGAACAATGTAAAATTACAATAATGTATCAAAAATTTCCCAATCCCTTCCTATATAGTCAGCAGCACACTAACCGTTAGCCTCTCTGTCTATCTATACTAATATTATAAAGCTGAAGAGTTTGTTTGTTTGTTTGAACGCGCTAATCTCAGGAACTACTGGTTCGAACTGAAAAATTCTTTTTGTGTTGGATAGATCATTTATCGAGAAAGGCTTTAGGCTATATAACATCACGTTGCGACTAATAGGAGCGAAGAAACAGTCGAAAATGTGGAAAAAAACGGGGAAAATTATTCATCAAATTGAGGGCTTCCGTTGCGTGCGCTGCGAAAACCGTTCGAGATACCCAAATGATTCTCAAAATAACTATTCCACGCGGACGAAGTCGAGAGCACCAGCTAGTTTTAGCATAAAAAACACCGTGCGAAGCCGGTGCGGGTCACTAGTGACATTATAATACAAATTTAATTTCATTTGTTCGAATATCTTATTTAATTGTGATAATATGTTGAATATGAGCACGCAATTGTCGTTGTTGGTTGACAATTGGCTGTCTCCCAAATTTCGCTTTATCTGCGCGGTCAGCGGTATGTGGAAAGTTACATAAATGACCAATATACTAAATTGTTACCACGCATTCACCGATTCAATGAGCATTCGCATTCACCGGACGGATGTATAAATCGATCAACCGGACTACCGGATTTGATAATTCGCACATACAAAGCAATTTGCGATACTATTGCCAAAGCCGGAATAGAAATTTGTAATATAAAGCAATCTATTACTATTAGCTTTGATTTCATTCAAATAAAATCAAGTCCATGTAGACAGACAGGCTGACGGTCTACTTGACGGTAGGTGGCTACCGTCACCAAAAACACGAGCAATAAAGGGATTAAGGATAAGGGATAATCCTTATAAGGGATAGTGGGTAAGGAGTAATACGTACACAAGCTATAACATCATATCCTTATGACTATGGGTACTTTTTAACTTTTCTTGCTGTCCGAAATCGCAGAGAAAAGCTATTACTGCTATAACTAATGCAAAAATTATAGTTATAGAATTATAGAATGCAAACATTATAGAATTTGGGGCAAATTCGACTAATCCTTCAACTTGTATCGGTTCACTTGCTTTGCATGCCAAAGAAGAATAATCTATGAAAACATGCAAAGCCAACAAAATATTAATTACCTAATTATAATTCTACTCCACATACATACGCTATTATTTACTTATATAAAATATATTTTTATAGATCTAGACACTTACCATTTCAATAAATTCTGGATTAGCTGTGTAGCCGTAACCAATGAAGATCATGGAATGCAACCCAAGAATCATGACCATGGTGTAAAATCTGTAAGAAATTTTACTCTTTTAATATTGACTTAATGATTTATTTACCTTTAATATTAGTTAACCATAAATGAAAAAAAAAAATAAGAACGAATTTAAGATTTTTAAGAAGACTTCCATCCAATCTTCCAGATCAAAATAATTCTTGAATCAAAATTAAATTTAGTATCTAAAGTAGTTGGCGCTTTGTATTTACTTAGATCTTGTATGTATTTACTTCTCTACTTGAGTCAGATTTTCATATGTACTTGTTTGGGGTTCAATTGCGCTGCCGACATTCATAAAAGGGATCCGATCAGGTGGAAAAATTTAATAGTAGTGTTCTATATGTGGGTGGTTGCAACCGCCAAAAGGACTGGGGCCCTAGCCAAGAGCAAACGTACGCTCAGGCTACCGTTCGCTTGGGAGAAAGCTTTGTGATTGATCAAAATTTTATGTGGGCGTTACAACAACCAATCACCGGGCTTTATTTCTTTCGTTTCGTAAATACGCAAAGGGAGCGTTTGCATTGGTTTGCTCTTGGCTAGGGCCCCTGTTCTATTTATGACTGCCAATAATAGTGTGCCCTACCACTTACCGGAAGGCTTGGAAACATTTGAACAATCCTCCCTCGGCACTGCCTCCGTGTTTTAAAGTCCGCCAATTCTCTTGGATGCTGAACGCAACCAAAAATTGATTAGCTGTAACCACAAGAACAAAGCACATTCAAATTAACTAATGTAAATCTTGCTTTCAAGAAAAATAAAAAAATAAAAAAATAAAAATTAATAATTAATAATAATTTTATTTTAATAAATTAAAATAGAAAAATTAAAAAATCGCAAACATACAGAATAATAGATACAAGTATCAGAGTTCTTTTAAAGGATTAAGTTCAAATGAGTTAATAGAAAACTAAATCTATACTAATTAAGAGAAGACTCAAAAACTACTGGACCGATTTTGGAAATTCTATCACCCATAGAAAGGCTAAATTATCAGAGAGTAACATAGGCTATATTTATAAAGTTACGCGGGCGAAGTCGCGCGCAACAGCTAATTCAAAATAAAGACATACACATGTAAAATTAAATATTTTTACATTTCTTTACTTTGCAAAAGCCTTTCAAAATTTTGCAAAATAAGGTTATTATAGATTTTAAATATATTTGTTCGTCTGTTACCTTCCATTCTGTCCACTGGCCACAAAAAGAAGTAAGCAGTACATCCTATGTTCACCAACAAAATTGCTAGAAGGATGGCACCAATTATGTAATCCAATGTGTCTACTGGAACCCAATCGTCTTTGGATTTGCAGTACCGAACGGCTAAGGAATGTACCTGCATAAAAAGTTTTTTTTTTTTTTAATATATATAAGTCAAGGCAGTGCTTGGCCGCGATCTCACTTGATGTAAGGTGCAGATGCAGCCGAAGGTGGACCACGCTTACCTAGTAGATGCCCATTTACCCTACGTTTGAAGACCCCGAGGTTGTAATTTTGGAATGACTTAATTTGTATTGTTACTGTTTCAAATGATTGGGCGTTATATGGGATCACTTTAATTGAATGTTAGCGTAAATGTATAGGCTTAAAGCCTAGCTACTGAAAGGGACTTAAGAGTTTTCAGAGATCACGGGAAATGAAAATCATCAGACTTGATGTTAAGCAATCACCAAATCACCAGTTAGTAGGTCATACCTGACTTCTTTTACAAGAAGACAAATCAAATTTTAGCAAATAACTAATCTCTTTGTACTATAACTTTTATAAAATTGTACCCCTGCTATTTTTTTTTTCAATTGTTTGAATTGACAACTACTATTATTAATTCAAGAGCTTTATTAAGGACTTGGATTAATTTGACGACACACTCAAGAATTTATGACAAAATTGCTTGGTTTATGTCCAACTACTTGCAGTTTAAATATGACGAGCCCGTTGGATGAGAGGCAAGCACGAGTCTCAGGGGCCCCGGGTTCAAATCCCGGCGGGGTCAACTTTGGAAAATGAGTTTTTCAAAGTTGACTCTAGTCTAGTGCGACGGTAGCCATCAAGTGAACCGTCACCCTATCTGTCGACCTTAACATAAAAAAAATTAAGAAGATTTTCTGTTAATTTAGATCTTTTCAAATTTGGGCTCGTTTTTTACTCACTTTTAGGATTCTATTTTTGCATCAAGTTATTCATTGTGAGTGTTATGAATGCCTATAATTTGCGCATATACCACATGTAATAAATTCATCAATTATTTAGTAACTAATCATATTGAACATCGTGAATATCATCTTGAATATTATGTAACAAATGGACTTTGATCTTGTAGGCGTACCTGTAATCCGTAACCTTGATGAATGGTCGCATTGAAGCAATCCCTCAATGCAACGGCAGTTGATTCGGAAGCATTGAGATGAGTGAGATTCAGGCCACAGTGTTGATTACCGCACACGCCTCTATGCAGCTTTGAATGGTTGTAGTTGGTAAATGTTACCGATGAGAAATTCTGTAAGGAGCCAATGTCAATTACAAAATTTGGCTTCGCCAATCGGAAATTGCTTTGAGTTAAGTACTGCTCGTTACCGTTGAACGTGTTAATTCGTTTGTCAAGAAACTACCCAAGAATTTCAGTGCACACAGATCCATACTATCAATATATATAGAAATGTTGTGTTGGTTTGTATATCTTTCAATGTTTGGGACTTTTCCCGTACAAACAAAGGTATATCAGCTAAATTATTCCCGGTGACAGGTGACTTTAAATGACGGTTAGCCTACTTGACAGATGGTGAAAGAGGCCCTAACAATTTTCAGCTTATGTAAAAGTATTTAAATGACAAGTCATCGATCTAACAAGTAATATGAACAATCTATTAGACCGTTTCTGTCGAAACTTGAGTGAATATCATCATGCTAATAGGCAAGTGTGGTCACCAAGTCAACACACTCAAAAAAGTGACCATGAAACCAAATATTTTCATTTTATAGTATTAAGAAACAAAATGTACATACAGAAAGTAATAATTTTAGAATAGAAACACCTATATTATGATGCAAGACCTGAAGTTTCCTAATCTCTACATACATAAAAACTGGTTAGAATTGAAAAAATCTTTTTTGTGTTGCATAGTCCCATTTATCGAGAAAGCCTTAGACTATATAACATTTTGAACGCGGTCGAAGTCGCAGGCAAAAACTAGTTGTTAATAAGTTTGTTCCTTACTCTCCCTAATACATTACAAAAAAGGCATTCGTATAAGGGTGATTTCACAACGCAACAACTGCTTTAATCACTGAATTCACTGTGTGTACTTACCTTTATGTATTTGAATAGCGGCGATTCGTCTTCTAACAGGTCCATATCTACTATGCAGTAGATGGCGTCAGGTTTTTTGAGACATAAATCGAAATCGTCCAGCTCTGATAGAGCCGGCATCGAATAGTAGTCAATTGTCGACTCTTCATGTACTTCATCTGAGGACAAGTAAGTTTAAGTCAGTGTTGCGAACACTAATATTTTTATTTAAGCATCTATTCAAATAAAATGCTTAATATTAATATTATTAAAAATCAAATCAAATCAAATCATTTATTTGCATACATGGGTGTAGAACCAGATGTCAATAGGTAAATCAATGTCCCACCATATATTACCACATTTGGTGTGCAATACTACAATAATATTACAAGTCAAATTATTATATAAATGTCTTACATTAATTATTATTAAGTTAAATCATAAAATCATAAGTCAATTTACAATTGAAAATGCATCAGAACACTATTCTAGAGCGTATCTTTAAAAAAATCATCCAGAGCATAATAGGCTTTGCGTGCTAATAACTCCTTCTAATATGAATATATGAAATGTTATATATTCATATTAGAATTGGTCAGACACTATGTAGACATAGTGTCCACTCCTCTTGTACTTCATCTGAGGACAAGTAAGTTTTTAAGTCAGTTTTCGAACACTAATATTTTTATTTATTTATTCAAGAATTCATTCAAATAAAATGCTTAATATTAATATTATAAAAAATGTTATATGTTCATATTAGAATTGGTCAGACACTATGTAGACATAGGTTGCGCAAATAAGAATTATACCTAAGGTATGTTACGTAGCCATTGCAAAACATGTCCGAACGTAGTGCAGTTAGTAAAAACCTGATCATTTAAAGTTTAATCTATTGCTACAAAGTAACCGGCGCGGCGTAACAGTCATTTATACTTAATCCGCATTTTGGAGTTTAAAAATTTTATTTTAAATTAATGAAATACAATCAAATTCGTGACAACAAAAATACTGTTAAAAGTGAACAGTAAGTACTAGGCAATGTTCATTAAAGAACTTGTGTACTAAATAGGTGTTCTTCATGGATATCTTGTACGACAGACGAGAGTTAGACCAAATGTTTGTTAAAGAAATTTTATCCGGAATAATAATTCTATCGATTAGTATAATAAAATAGCGAGTGTTTGTTTTTTTAAATTTTAGTTGGTTCGAGTCCCGGGCGAGTCAAGCGAGTTTTAGAAAATCTATGAATGCAGTTTTGTTTCTTTTTAAAAATAAAGGAATGTCTCCTTTATGTAAAATGAGCCATCTTAAGGATTTAAGGTAGTTTCCCTCCAGGGTCCGAATTATTTTTCCACCCTGTATACTCAAATATATATACTCAAATTATGCTTATTCGTAAACCATATGATAAAATTGTTCCAAATATGAGTTTAACTTTTAACGCCATCCATTGCGGATAAAACTTCACGTGGTCAACAATGAAAACCGGATACGCTATTTGACGCAAAATATTCAGTAACATTCCATAAATGGACAATAAAAGGCCGATATAATATGAAACCAGATTTTGGTGATTTTAAGGAAATCTGCCGAAGGGCATACAATCTTTTTTAAGTAATACACATGCGAGCCATACGTCAGAATATCCGATACGGCAGAAGAGAAAACTTCTTACCTGTACATAATATACTGTACCATTTTGAAATCTAAATTAAATGGACCATTTTTTTAAATAACTTACCAAAGGGTATTTTACGAAAATCATTTCAGATAACAAGAATAACATTTGAGGATAAAAATAATTTCAGAATAACAAAAAATATTAATTATTTTATTTAACCATAGCGTAATGTTTTGTGAGATACAAAACGTTCCTTAAAATTACAGCTTTGGGTTATATGAGCTGGAAGTGTATATGAGTTGGATGGGTTATAAAAGCTCCGGTGAATGGCTCATCATCACTACAGGAATGCACGAGGAAGGAGGCCATCAGAGAGGAATAGCGGCAGAGAGAAATGTTGTTAAGCTTGCCACCAACACCTGAAATGATGACCACGACCAACCACTCTGTCAAGAGTGAGACCGAAGAAGGAGAAGAATATGAGCTGGGAAATACAGAATTTAGAATAATAAATACTAATATTATAAAGAGGTAAGATTTGATTGTTTGTTTGTTTGTTTGAATTGAATAGGCTCCAAAACTACTGGACCGATTTAAAAAATTCTTTCACTGTTGGGAAGCTATATTATCAGCTAGTAACAACCGTACTAATATTATAAATGCGAAAGTTTGTATGGATGTATGGATGTATGTATGAATGTTTGTAACTCTTTCGCGCAAAAACTACTGAACCGATCCACCATGAAATTTTGCATACACGTTTTCTGGGACACCAGAAAAGACATAGGGTACCTTTCATCCAGAAAAAAAGTACTGCTCCCGAGGGATTATCTAAAATTAAGGAAACTAACTCCTGGCTAAGTATAATAGCAATAACGATGTCAGGCGATATATTGCTTTTTCAACGTAGTAGGCCATATTTTATAAAAGTTACGCGAACGAAGTCGCGTGCAACAGCTAGTATTTAACAATAGGAATTGCATTTACAATCTGACTTTAAAATTAATTGAAGGTTAGTTTTTTGCCATACAATAAATGAAATCTGCTAATTCATAAACATCCAGCTATTATAATAATAGCGGTATGACCGTGAACTTTTGATATAAATGAATACGCGATTAAGAATATTTTCCGTTTTATCACTTGACAATTACATACGATGACGACGGACTTAATAAATAATAAATAAATAAATAAATATTCACACATTCCACTTGAAGCTTGTATTATGGATACCAGACAGTTGATATACTACATACATTACTTTTTTTTGTAAATAAATACATTTTATAAAAACAAAACATCCATGACTCAGATACAAAGGTAAATGTTAATACATAAACATTCGCCCCTAGCGGGATTCGAACCCGTGACCGCTTGCTTAGCAGCTAGGGTTACTAGCCACTAGACCAAACGTGTCATCAAATAACATTATTAAGTATCCATTATTGCTATATAATAATTGGAAATATCACTAAATTTTAACTAATATTAAATAAAAATGAAAAAGTTAGTTTGTTCGTTAATTATTCACTACATTTAACCTATCATTATAAAAAGGATATTGGAAACCTTTCGTCCAATAAAGACGCGGACGAAGCCGCGAACAAAAACTAGTGTAACTAATTTTGCAGTCACAGCACTGCTCTGACTCCACTGGAGTCTCAATCATTAAAAAATATTCAGTTTGATTTTATTTTGAATGACAAAATAAAATAAAATAAAATATTCAAAATAAAAAAAAAATCATTTTGAAATTTGACATTTGAAGTTTAAAAGGTGACAGTCGGGTGACATTCAAAACAAAGTAAGAAAATTCGATATATTTTTTAAATGTTGAGCTGTTTCGCATTTATAATACTAGCTGTCGCTCGCGACTATATCCACTTAACTTTATTAAATCTGTGGTCTCAAGGAAAAAGGGGATAAGTCCTAAAAATGGCAAAATGCTTTTTTTGCCCCTATCAGCTCAACATAACAATATCTAACACGGCATGAAGGAGATAAGTGATAAAATCTATTACTTTTTTTTTAATGTCTAAAAAACATATTGAGTTAATTCACAAAATATAAATAGTAAATTTAGAGATATGTTAATTATTTTATTAAGTAACAGTTTTATTGTTATTTTATTCAAAGAAATTAAACCCTTGCTACTTAAATATGTTATTTTTAACATTAAATTGTGTGCATGTTTTTTTATTAATATATAAATAACCGATTTCTAAAAAAGCAAATATTTAAGTGATTTCATTCTTTTCTCTCTACTGAAAAGTTTGATTTTGAGACTCATCTCCTTTTACCTTGACACTACAGAAATATAGCCTATGTTACACGCTGATAATATAGCTTTCTATATGTGAAAGAATTTTAAAAATCGGCCCAGTAAATTTTGAGTTTATTCATTACAAACATACTAAAATACAAATTTTCTCTCTTTATATATTTGGTATAGATACTTAGAAGGATTCAATTCGGCGTATTCAATAATGCAACCCATAGATGAATGATTGGTCTCGCTGCGCTCGACTAGATACCGCCGTTGTACTTGTAAAATGCGGCAAAAAATACTACGCCGAATTCGGCGTATCCGAGCCAGTCACACTGCAAACTGTCTGTGATGTGTACGTGCCGAATGTTTTATTAAATTTTGAGCATAATAAAATGCCAGTTTGCGTAGTGAAACTGCGTAAAAATATAATAAAACTGAGTAAAAAGTGATAAAAAGTTACGATGTTTTACACACACTACTTACAATAAAAAGTTGCCGCATTCACGGAGCTATCGCTTTTGTATAGCGCTCTATCTAGTCGAGCGCAGCGAGACCAATCAAATATCTTTGAATGCAACCATTACGCAGAAATATTTTTTCGTGCGTATTGAAACACGAGTCGAGTTGTTTCAAGTAGATACAGTCGGTCGATTCCGTAACATGTAATTATTGCGTTTCGTAGGCCGCAGTTAGCAGTGAGTGGTCATCGCACGCTCCAAGGAAACGTTGACCCAGTCTCTGGCTTCAACCTTTGCACAACTTTTCCGGAATATTAAATGTTATAATATACATACCTATATGTAGTAAGGCTATATTATATATATTATATATATTTTGACGACACGTTTGGTCTAGTGGCTAGTAACCCTAGCTGTTAACCAAGCGGTCGCGGGTTCGAATCCCGCTAGGGGCAAATGTTTATGTGTTAACATTTACCTTTGTACCTGAGTCATGGATGTTTTGTATTTATAATATGTATCTATGTATTTACAAAAAAAAAGTAGTGTATGTAATATATCAACTGTTTGGTATCCATAATACAAGCATTAAGTTGCTTACTTTGGAACTAGATGGTGTTGTGTGGAATGTGTGAATATATTATATATATATTATATTAACTGTTTTTTTTTAATATTTTGTACAGATTATCTGCACTCAGATTCATATCAATAGGTATTTTCCAGCACGAACCTTGCTCGCGCGATTAGGGGCAGTCAACAATAAATGCGGAACGGTTTCCACTACCCCATGTGTGCTGAAGACGTTTCAAACTAGTTTGAAGGTTGAGTTTAACTCCCGGGAAATATAAAAATTAATAAAATTGTGTGTAATTAATGAGAAATATTTAAAAAAAAATTATTTTCTAAATTTACCCTATAGTAATTAACTTCTGAATTATGTTGGGTTTAATTTAAAGTTACTTTACATAATATCCCAGCATAATATTCTTATCTATACTAATATATTGTAAAGAGAGAATATTTGTATTTTTGTATGTTTGTAATGAATATACTTGAAAACTATTAGACCGATTTTGAAAATTCTTTTGCCCATAGAAAGCTACATTATCAGCGACTAACATAATTATGCTAAATTTTATAAAGTTACGCGAGCAAAGTCACGTGCAACAGCTAGTTAATTATAAATTGAAGTCGCTGTCGGCGTTTGTCTGTCTTATTGAAAGTAAGTTCTCTCGATACAAGTTGTCCTTTTTAATAAGGAGATTGTTTCTTAGGAAGAACCTTGTTTTTGTCAACGTAAATACATAAGGGTTATTGCACCTTAATAAGGTCATTAAGGCGAATGTGATTACGCCAAAAGTAATGCAATAAAATAAATTTTCCTTTTTAAAATTAAAATTATGTCACCGAGGTCAAAAAATAGTAATTTTTTTTGTGTTAGTGTTTTTTATGCGTTTGTAACGCTAATCTCAAAAACGGCTTGACGAATTTGGATGAAATTTTTGCACACCAATAGTTCATATGGCACACAGATACTTTTTATCCAGGAAAAATGATAGATTCTTGTGGGATTTTAAAAAAAAACGGTCTACAACGCGTACTAAATCTCGGGCACAGTTAGTCTATCTATACTTACTAATATTATAAAGCTGAAGAGTTTGTTTGTTTGTTTGTTTGAACGCGGTAATCTCAGGAACTACTGGTTCGAATTGAAAAATTATTTTTGTGTTGGATAGATCATTTATCGAGGAAGGCTTTAGGCTATTTAACATCACGTTGCGACTAATAGGAGCGAAAAAACAGTCGAAAATGTGGAAAAAACGGGGAAAATTATTCATCTTTGAGGGCTTCCGTTGCGTGCGCTGCGAAAAACGTTCGAGATACCCAAATGATCCCCAAAAT
The DNA here is from genome assembly GCA_947623395.1 of Synanthedon tipuliformis. NCBI lineage: Eukaryota > Metazoa > Arthropoda > Insecta > Lepidoptera > Sesiidae > Synanthedon > Synanthedon tipuliformis. The sequence goes on along the minus strand of OX392431.1, from coordinate 5,993,971 downwards.
AACTATTCCACACGAACGAAGTCGCGAGCACCAGCTAGTACTAATATAAAGAGTAAAGATTTGTTTGTTTGAATCAAATAGGCTCCGAAACTACTGGACCGATTTGAAAAATTCTTTCACTGCTCGGAAGTTTATATCATTAGCGAGTAACATAGGCTATATTTAACGTAACGTAATGTAACGTAACCACCATTGATGTAGCTGATATTAATTTAAAATAATTTAATAAAGAACAATTTTTGAGATGGGAAAAAACCATTTAACTCGCGACACTGTTACCGTAACCGACACCTCTGTATATTTTCTGAAGATTCAAAAAATACACACGTAATTGTTCAAGTTTTCACTTCTGTCGGCACACCCGGAGTGCCACTGTTTTTTTTTTAAGTAATAGTTAACACTACTTTAACCGAACGTTAAAAATGTAAAAAAAAATCAGTCAAAAATCTGTGCAAATCCTGTGCGTTTTACTAGTTTAGTGGTTAGAGTAGAGGTTGGTAATTTACAGCGATCTTAGATAAATGGTGGGTTTATAGTTTGAGCAAGCATTCGCTATTGCGGTTACTAGAAGTCAGCGCATAATTATAATATAAGAAGTCAGAGTTTACGAGAATTATTTCTCAACGAGTTAAGAATATGCGCACTTAAAGGTTTTTTGCTATTAAAATATTTATATCGGCGCTAAATATAGCGTTTATTATTTCTTAATTTATTATTTTCGACTTTTAGCACTTAGTGATTTTTTTACTATATTAACTTACAATAATTAAACTTATTAATATTATATTAACTTATAATAATTTATTAACTTACAATAATTTAACTAGCTGTTGCACGCGTCTTCGTCCGCGTAACTTTATAAAATATAGGCTATGTTACTCGCTGACAATATAGCTTTCTATAGGTGAAAGAATTTTCAAAATCGCTCCTGTAGTTTTTGAGTTTATTCATTTCTAATGTTTTTGGCCGCGACTTCGTCCGCGTCCGATCGGAAACATCAAAATCGGTTCACCATACATACACACGGTATGTATACATACATACACACATCGACTTTTATGCCTATATAAGAGAAACATGTATAATATTAGTATAATATAGACTTGGATATATGGATATGATATGGACTTATGCGCCAAACGAGTTAATACATAGGCTTAATCTATACTAATATTATAAAGCTGAAGAGTTTGTTTGTTTGTTTGTTTGAACGCGCTAATCTTAGGAACTACTGGTTCGAATTGAAAAATTCTTTTTGTGTTGGATAAATCATTTATCGAGGAAGGCTTTAGGCTATATAACATCACGTTGCGACTAATAGGAGCGAAGAAACAGTCGAAAATGTGAAAAAAAAACGAAGAAAATTATTCATCTTTGAGGACTTCCGTTGCGTGCGCTGCGATAACCGTTCGAGATACCCAAATGATTCCCAAAATAACTATTCCACGCGGACGAAGTCGCGAGCACCAGCTGGTCTGTGATATTAACGAATGATGCATTACTTTGATTTATAAAGCAAGGTTTAATAAAAACTAACTGAACCCAACCGCATGCGCATGCGCATATACCCATGCGCGAACCGCGCTAGGTTCTGAACCGGTACATACAGATGTCCAATTAATGGATAATGGATCCATGAATAGGTCTAGGTAGGTCATGACCTATCTATAACCAGGTTTTCGCTTTTTTATGTTGTATTAGTATAGCATAGTATAGTATATAACTTGGTTAAGTATTAAAACAAGATCCTCATTCTGGGAAAATCAATTCACTATCGACGAATTAACTTATTTTTTTTCCATTTAGATGTCCGATAAACATGTTGTCACGATCGCAAATGTAGTCACTGAGAGTAGGTATATATATATAATAAAAATGTCACGTTGTTTGACGTCAATGAACTCCTAAACTAGGTACTGAAACGATTTCGATAGATTAGTATCCTGATATTCTTTCGGTGTTTCTTCTCATGATCGTCATCTTGGCTTTTTTTCTCCGAAACGCTGATAAATTTAAATTTATAATCATAGTCCAAGATTTTTAGCTCCAAAAATGGGTCCGCAAAACAAAAATCCTTATAATTGATTTTTCGATTGGATTGTGTCAGAGAGTGTCCCCTGAGTATAAAACCAAGTTTGTGTCGTCTGAAACCGCCCGCGTTAGCCGCCATCTTGAAAAACGCCTTTTTGATAATATTTCGTAAACGGTGAGTTTTACGTTGAAAATCGTAAGGACCTTTCTTATAGAGGATGAAATTTCCTATATTTTTTATCTGAATCTTTTTTCTCTATTAATAATATTTGCAGACATATAGTCAATTAAAAAAACAATTTTTTGTTTATCAATTATCAGGATTTTTTTGTTTTGCGAATATCTAAAAATCTTGGACTATGACGATCATAAGAGTTTCTTGTGGAAACCCAATTGATAAATAAATATTTTGATTTTGATAAAACTTCGTAACTAAAGTATGTGTAATTTGGTCCAAATAAAAAAAAGATGGGTTAGCTTTTTTTTTTAACCCGTAACGTGTAGCTAGTACATTATAAATTAGGTTATATTAAAAGCAATAATATAAGTAGTTCAGGAAGCATAACTCGTCTGACTATAGTATGACTCATGCAGGTTCGAAACCCGGTTGGAGCGAATACTTCTGCAATTTTAACGATTTCATGTGGCTGTGTTTGTTTACGTGTACCTACGTTACAAGTAATATTTTCTTTGAGTAGTAATTTTTCTTTTATATGTGTAAGGGCTGCCGAAATTAGTAATCGGTTTTGAGCCCAATACAAAGCGGAAGTGGACTGTATATGCGGGAGAACAACCTATTCTACGTACTTACCTGAGTGATCCGCGGAGTCTTCTTGCAGGTCTTCTTCCAAGGCCTTGGATCTTCTTTTCGATTTCACTCACGACACGAATCACACAGTTCAGCACGAGAAATAGGCGTTAGCGGGTGTATAGGCAATAGCGGATTTAAGCAAACGGATTAATATTACTTGTAGATGTTAGCGGCACGAATTATTGAACACAATTTATGCGGAAAAGCGATATTTTATATCATAGCAATTAAAAATGCGTTCGCACTCTTGCGATGCTGAAACTCGACGCTTCTACTGAATATAAGATGGCGGCCGGCTAGCGGGTTCTCTGATTGGCCCGAGCAAATGAGATGACCAATCAGAGACAATTCTATACTAATCAATACACAAGCGGCAAAATGGCGCGAACATGCCCCCGGCCTAAAAACCATCGGTTTTTAAAAACTAATAAAAGAAAGCGGGAAATAACTTAAAGCGGTAAAACAAAGCGGTTATATATACAGCGGTTAAAACTATAGACAAAACAAGCGCGTAACTATAACAAACATAAAGCGGATAAATATGCGGGTCCTACTGTGTAGGCAGAGGACACAAACGGACTACAGGTCTCTTGCAAATGCCTGTAGCCGTCCTAACGGAAGCTACTCTAACAATCCCATCCTTGCCGGGATAGGTAGCGATAATAATGCCTAATGGCCAATGTAAAGGCGGAAGGTTATCAGTCAGTATGACAACTACAGTACCTACTTCAATAGGGTTTGAGGGAGTATTCCATTTTCCTCTCGTCTGCAATAAATGAAGATACTCTGTCTTCCAGCGTTTAGCGAATGACTGCACCATTTGATCTAATAACGCGTAACGACGCAACACATTTGGTTGCTCATCGTCGACGCGGCAAGCAGGCAAATTCTTTAGCGGGGTGGTCATCAAAAAGTGCGAAGGAGTCAGCGCGCTCGGTTCAGATGGATCCTCACCGAGTAAAGTAAGCGGTCGCGAATTAATTACGCACTCTATTTGCGTAATAACTGTTAGCAATTCCTCGTAGGTAAGCAGTTGCGTACCGATAACCCGATACAAATGCGGTTTAAACAAGGGATGCCGTTGATCAGCGTTACGAAGGCGACCCCCAACTCTCAACAATCCTTCTTTGTCAAGAAATGGGGCAAGTCGATCTAATGTGGTTCGACAATTTTTATTAGCGGTCAAGCGATTAATTTCTTCAGCGAAGCAACATGATTGCAATTCTTTAATAATAGCGGTTTCTGCGAAATTCATTTCATGAGCGGTGAATATACTAGAGCGCGGTAGTTTCCGTATGAAACGGTATACATAAACAATAACGTGAAGAAGTTTCTTCCAAGACGAAATGCGGTGTGACAAAGAAATAAATAAATGCGGAGGTCTATCTTCTAAAGCGACGGTGGTAAGCGTTATGACTTTTGTTTCAGGCAAATTATTATCAATTGATGCGGTATTTATTGCGGTGATAGGCCATTCTTGTATGTCTTTATACAGCCAAGATGGACCAGTGAACCAATATTGATGGTTCCTTAACTGAGCAGGAGACAAGCCACGAGACAAACAATCGCTCGAGTTGTCCTTTCCTGTCACGTGATAGAAGTGATGAGCGGGTAAAGCGGTTAGTACTTTCGTAACACGTGTGGCCACGAAAGTTTTAAATTTATTAGGAGCGGAATGAATCCAATGTAATGCAACCATTGAATCCGAAAAACAATAAATATTTTTAATAGAGTGGCGCGGTTCATATGTGTCTAAAACGCGACGCATCAGTTTTGACATAAGCAAAATAGCACAGAGCTCAAGTCTGGCCACAGATACTGTGTTAAGCGGAGCGACTTTAGATTTTGCACAAACTAAATTGATAGTAGGCGGTCTTTGCGAGCGAGTTTCCGTCCTAATATAAATGACGGCACCATAAGCGCGTTCGCTTGCATCGGCGAAAGCAATCAAAGAAATTACAGAATTTTTCAAAATACCTAAGTGGCGCGGGATGCGTAATTCCTGTAAAGATGGCAGTTCTTTTAGGTAACTTGCCCATGTATTATGTATATGCGGAGGGAGCTCATCGTCCCAATCTAATTTCAAAAGCCAAATTTGTTGTAATATTAATTTTGCGTATAAAATAGTAGGTGCAATTAAACCCATTATATCAAACTGTCGCGCTATCACTGACAATATATTGCGTTATGTAAATTGGCGGGGTTCGAGCGAGATATCAAATAAAAAACAATCACTAGCGGGATCCCATTTAAGACCTAAGACCTTAAGATTTTGGTTGGGCTCATCAAATTTTACAGTAGACGAATAGCGATGTGATTCAGGAAGAGTACTAAGTAACTCCGTGGAGTTACTAGACCATTTTACTAATTCAAAGCCCCCGGCCATAAACATCCGTAACAACTCATTTTTGAGATGACAGGAGTCCTGGTAGGTGGCGACGGAATAGCACAAATCGTCCATATAACAATTGTTTTTTACAATCTCGGCTGCAAGCGGGTAAGATGATGCTTCATCCTGACACAACTGCTTCACTACTCTGAGTGCTAAGAACGGACTGCTTCTTAGTCCAAAGCAAACGCGGTTAAACTGATATACGTCAAGCGGGGATGACTCATCGAATCTAAATAAAAACTTTTGAAATTTTCTATCTTCTGGTCTAACAACAATTTGTAGATACATTTGCTTTATATCTGCCATTAATGCGATTTTATAAAAACGAAAATTTAATAATATTGTAAATAAATCATTCTGTAAATTTTCACCTATATGCAATATGTCATTCAAAGATATGCTAGTGCTGGTTTTCGCACTGGCATCCATAACTATGCGGACCTTAGTTGTTGATTTGTCGTTGCGTACGACTGCGTGATGCGGAATGTAATAAGCGGGCGACTGCGGGGTATCATTGCTAAGTAAAGATATATATCCTTTATCTAAATATTCCTTAATAATAGCATTATACTCTTGACGCAAGCGAGGCGAGGATATAAATTTACGTTCGAGCGATATATAGCGTTTTTTAGCTACTTGGTATGATTCGCCAAGTACAGCGGGGTCACGTGAGAATGGCAAGGCGACCGTGTAACGACCAGTTGTATTACGGCTAACGGTCTTCACAAATCCTTGCTCGCATTCATTATCAGCAATACTCAAGGAAGGTTTTACTAATACCTCCTCAAGTTTCCAAAAGTTTTGAAGAAGTTCTTCAATACGCGGTTTATCATTTTCAAAAGCGGAAAATAAAGACAAAAAACAATCTGTAGTTTTTTCAGCGGGAGCCGTACCCATTACGGTATAGCCAAATATAGTTTCAAAAGCGGTGGGAGTTCCCGGTGGTCCGGAGATACGTCCCTGACAAAATATTCTTGAGAAAAGCGGGGCTCCTATGAGTATTTCTATCTCATCAGGAAAATAAAAATTAGGATCTGCGAGCGGTAAATTATTCAAATGCGAAAACGTTGAAATATCAATTTTAATTGCGGGCAATTTATCTGTAATAGTATCAAGAACATACGCGTCAAGCGGTATACAAACATTATCATTATATTGCGAAAATAAATTAAGCGAAGTAGCACCCTTAATAGATTTAGTAGAAGAGCCAATTCCTCTAACGGTGGCGTTAAAATTTCTATCATAACTTAAGCCTAACTTTGCACAACAAGATTCAGTAATAAAGTTATTAGTTGACCCTTGGTCAATAAGTGCCCTTACACTTTTAATATTGCCTGAATTATCGTATGCGTTGACGCACACACTTGCTAGCAAACAGGTTTCGAAATGCGGTGTATTAGTGTGCGTATTACATAAAGAAATATTTTTATTGTGCGAATCAATACTATCAATATGCGGTTGCGCGGGAGATACCTTTTTCTTATCAATATCTCTTTCATTCGTCCTTTGTTGCATTGAATGATCGGACATGTTTAGCGGGTGCATTCTAGCGGGGGTGCGGGGAGGCGCTGCGTGCGACCTAATACCTAAAGCGTTATGTTTACATAAAAGCGAGTTGTGTTTATAGTTGCAATGTTTACACAAATTCAACGATTTACACTTACCAATGTAATGCGAAAAACTTAGACAATTAAAACAACCATCATTCTGTTTAATAAATGCAAGCCTTTTTTCTAGCGGTAAATTTCTAAATTCAAAACATTTATATAATTGTATATGATTTGTTTGCTTGCAAAACAAACAATGCTTCAATGGCGCGGCAACGAATGAATGCATAACTCGTTTACTATTGTTTCGTGCGGCAGTGTACGGCGATGCGGGCGTATGGTTGCGAGTTCGATTCTCTGTCGAGCGTTCAATGATTTTTGACTGTTCGCGTATAAACTTTACTAGATCATTATAAGATGGTATATTCGTATCTCTCTTAAGCATTTCAAAAGCGCGGGCGGTTTCTACGTCTATTTTCTTTAAAGCGGTGTGTAATAAAATGAAATCACATAAATTCTCAATATTTAAAGCCTTTAAACTTGATACAGCGGGACAGAACTGTTCTAAAAATGCGTCCATATTTTGCAGCGTAGCCCTTTGAAAGGGTTTAAATTCAAACATGCGATCTAAATATGCGGAGGCTAGGCGCCTTTTATCTTCGTATTTTTCTACTAGCGTGTTCCATATTAAATCGTAATTAGCTTGATTAGGCGTAATACCAGAGCATACAGCGAGAGCGCTTCCTGTCAGCTTACCCATCAAGTACTGGACTCTTTCATTATCTGTGAGGTCAGAATTCTCATGTATGGTACTCTTGAAGGTCTCGTAAAAGGTAGGCCACTTTAAAGGCTCACCATCAAAGCTAACTAAATCAAGCCTAGGTAAATTAATGACTTGTTTATTATAAATTTGTGCGGTGCATGTCTGAACAGCAGGACTCTGAAATGCTTTCAATTTGTTTGCGGCATGTTTACAACGCGAATATAGATCATCAAAGGCTAACATACTTTGATAATTTGTTTCTTGCGAGGGCTTTATACGTAACTGAATGTCGTTAATTTCGTCTATAATTGCCTCAAACTTAGAGCGATAATCATCTAACAAAACAGTACTAGACAAAAACATATCTGCGGACAATTCATCATCAAGATCCCCTTTAGAATTTTTATAAATAGTCTGCAATTGAGCAAAAATTGCATCGCGTTTTCCTACGAGTTTCCTTAACGTTAAACTCATCTCATCCGTACCTTCTGTAGTACTTGCTGAGGTACTTGCTTTCGACATTAGGTATGTCGTATGGCGATAAGTATAATATTTCAAAGCAAATCAATTGCAAAGAAATTCCGAATATGCGGTAAATTAATTTATAAAGCGATGACTTATTATAAAATAGCCAAATATGTGCGGTCAATCTATATTTTTAATTAAATAAATTGTTTTATTTTTCTATAAGCGGTTTCAATTATACTACGTACGTAATAATTGCAGACAATCGGAAAGCGGAATAGAAATGGTAATATGTAACAATTGAAATTGTAAATAAATAACCAAAGCGAAATTAACATACAAAAAAACTAAGCGATTTTACTATTCTGAGATATTTTGGGGTACACAATAATTACATAAGTACCTAGCGGTTGTTTCTTTTTAAAACTGCGAATATTACTTTTTTGCGAAGTAGGTAAGCGGGAATTTACAACTAGACAAAGAACTTCAATCTTCATTCGAGTATGTACCTACGATATTTTCAAATAACGAATCGTAAATACGTAGGTAAGCGTAATAAATGATACGAATATATGAGCGGGCGCGTTTGTATGAACTATAAGCGGGGGTAATCTCAACTAAAATAATGCAAAATAACTAACCAAATAATGCGATATAACCAACTAAAATAATGCGAAATGACTAACTAATAATGCGAAATAACTAAAATAATGTGTTCAATAATCCGTGTTCAAAAATTCAAAGAAATGCGGAATAATATAGCGGAAATTACCAAAGGAATGTTCATTAATGCGAAAAGATAAGGATAAAAAAAAAATGATAATTAATTGGCTCGATAAGGGCCAAAAAGAATGGTTATTAATCCGGTTCGACAGGACCAAAAAGAATGGTTATTAATCCGGCTCGTAAGGACCAAAAAGAATGTAAGGGCTGCCGAAATTAGTAATCGGTTTTGAGCCCAATACAAAGCGGAAGTGGACTGTATATGCGGGAGAACAACCTATTCTACGTACTTACCTGAGTGATCCGCGGAGTCTTCTTGCAGGTCTTCTTCCAAGGCCTTGGATCTTCTTTTCGATTTCACTCACGACACGAATCACACAGTTCAGCACGAGAAATAGGCGTTAGCGGGTGTATAGGCAATAGCGGATTTAAGCAAACGGATTAATATTACTTGTAGATGTTAGCGGCACGAATTATTGAACACAATTTATGCGGAAAAGCGATATTTTATATCATAGCAATTAAAAATGCGTTCGCACTCTTGCGATGCTGAAACTCGACGCTTCTACTGAATATAAGATGGCGGCCGGCTAGCGGGTTCTCTGATTGGCCCGAGCAAATGAGATGACCAATCAGAGACAATTCTATACTAATCAATACACAAGCGGCAAAATGGCGCGAACAATATGTATGTATATAAAAAAATAAATTAATGAAATTTTATTTAAATTCTTTAATTTAATTAAAAATGGAATACGTAAATTACTAAAAATATAGTTTTTTTATTAAATTTAATTAAATAATTTATTATTAAGTATTTTGATCTCCTTAGATAAACAATACTTTCCGATTTTATGGGACATTTTAAATATTAAGATAACTTATATACAATAAATAATTAAAATATTAGTCAGTTAGAAAATTAAAAATTAATGTTACTTTTTTTGACTTTTAAGTCACGATATAAATAATATAATAATATACATTTATTTCAGAAATAATATCCATATTAACTATTAACAAAATAATTAAAATTAATTTTAGGTCAGCTAAGCACACAAAATTTCATCAAAATCGGTCCACACGTTTCGGAGGAGTTTGGCAACAAACACCGCGACACGAGAATTTTATTTATTAGATTTGAGTTACAAAAAATTTAATATTTTTCTAATAATAAATGAAAATAATATTTACATAATAAAAACAAAAACCAAACAATAAAACTGACAAAAATTTTCACGAAAACCTACCTTGAACCAAACAATAAAAAAATTACAAAAATTTTCACGAAAACCTATCTTGAACCAAACAAAAAAAAAATTACAAAAATTTTCACGAAAACCTACCTTGAACCAAACAATAAAAAAATTACAAAAATTTTCACGAAAACCTACCTTGAACCACACTTTTCACAAGTGTGTTATTGTGAGCCACAACAAAATTCACAACACAAACAAATAAAAAACACAACAGCATAGTTACCGAGTCGCTGTACCGAACTATAGTTAACGAATTGATTACAGCCGTCCGCGCCAAAGCCTTACGCAAGCTTCCACAACTTTTCGGAGAGGGGCCTTACTACGACTCTGTCGCGTTTGTACATTTGTATTCGTGTTTTATTAATTTTCACATACAATTCAAGGAAACAAACTGACATACCTACTACAGTCATTTTTTATCTATAATATAAGCGAAATCCTCTGAATGTATGCTTAGATCTTTAAAACTACGCAACTGATTTTAATGCTTGTTTTACTAATGGATAGAGTGGTTCTCGAGGAAGGTTTTAATATATAATTTACAAAGTTACGCGGGCGAAGTCGCGGGCAGCAGCTTTAATTTTATGAACTAATCATGTAGCGCCATCTGTCAAGATACTGTGCAACTATGACAACAAAGTTACGCGGGCGAAGTCGCGGGTAGCAGCTAATTTTTGTATAAAAACTTAATTAATACATTGACCGTTGTTATGGCAACCGTGGAACGTTGCTGACTGAGCCACAGCGAAGCGTGGCCGGGTTCAGCTAGTTTATGGTTGACTTACACACTGACCATTTTTTTTTCTTAAAACTTCAATTTCTAAATATTATAATAATAATTTTTTATTTGTACAAAATTATAATTGTTCTCTGTTTCTCCGCTAATTCTACGTCTAAATCACCCTGATTTTGATATGGAAAGAGGGATAGACGAGTAAGGTTTTTGAATTTTTTTTATTGCATCCAGCCAGGGTGAAGCTAAAATTAGCTAAAATAAGTTAAGATTAAAAAAATTATTGTGACCATTTTATGTTAAACTAGCTGTTGCACCCGACTTCGCCCGCGTAACTTTATAAAATACTAGCTGCTGCCCGCGACTTCGCCCGCGTAACTTAGGTACTTATAAACCTTCCTCGAGAACCACTCTACCCATTAGTGAAAACCGCATTAAAATCCGATGCGTAGTTTTAAAGATCTAAGCATACAAAGGGACATAGGGACAGAAAAAGCGACTTTGTTTTATACTATGTAAAGATAGCCTATGTTACTCGCTGATAACGTAGCTTTTTATAGGTGAAAGAGTTTTTAAAATCGGTCTAGTAGTTTTTGAGTTTATTCATTACAAACATACAATTTATCTGTCTTTATAATATTAACTAGCTGACCCGACAAACGTCGTTTTGCCAAAAAATAAAAAATAAATTTTTGGGGTGGGCCACCCTTAACATTTAGGGGTATGAAAAATAGATATTGGCCGATTCTCAGACCTACCCGATAAGCACACAAAATTTCATCAAAATCGGTCCAGCCGTTTCGGAGGAGTTTGGCATTTGGAAACAAACACCTCGACACGAGAATTTTATATATTTATTATGTATTAAATTAAAATTCAAGATAATATTTATACATATTTGTAATTTCTAAATAGAAAATCGGCATTGCAGTGTTTTATTGAGCTTCTGTATTCAATGTCGTAATCAAAACCAGAAAGAAAATGTGCGTAATGAAATAATCTCATCGTGCTTAAGGTCGGTAGGGTTCGATGTGGGTGAAATATTGATGTAAGAGGTTTATGGTCTGTAATTAAAGTGAATTTTCGGCCATAACAGTAGTGGAAAAACTTTTTTAAACCCCAGAAGATTGCTGTTGCTTCTTTGTCAATTTGACTATATTTCTTTTCACTGTTAGTCAAGGATCTTGATGCAAATGCTATCGGTCGTTCCGATCCATCTAGTAATCTATGGCTAAGAACAGTCAGCCTAAGCCTAAGAAGCCCAGTCGGTGATGCGTCTGTAGCCAGTATTAATTGTTTATTCTGATCGAAGTGTATTAGGACTCGTTCACTTAATAATTCTTTCTTTACGTTTTTGAGACTTACTTCGCAATTTGCTGACCAATTAAATTTTGTACCTTTCTTCAATAGCTCGTTCAATGGGTTCGTGATGGATGCGAGGTTGGGAATAAACTTGTTGTAATAATTTGCCATACCTAGGAATGTTCGTAATTCATTAACATTTGTTGGGCGTTGTGCATTTAGAATTGCTTTGATCTTGTCTTGGTTCTTATGTAATCCGTCTTTGTCTATGGTGTGTCCTAAGTAATTAATGCTTCGTTTGAAGAATTGGCATTTTTCTTTATTCACTCGAAGGTTGCTGTCCTTTAATTTTTCCAGGACTTGTCTTAATCTGTATAGTAGTTGTTCTTCAGAGTAGCCTTGAATAATTATGTCATCGAAGAAGCATTTTACTCCTTCAAGGCCCTGTAGTAGTTGATCCATAAATTTTTGCCAAAGGCTTGGGGCTACTTTAACTCCGAACATTAGCCGGTTTACTCTAAAGGTACCTTTATGTGTACTTATAGTTTGTAATAAGGCACTTTCTTCATCCATTACCATGTTCATATAGGCTTGGGTAATGTCCAAAGTGCAGAAAAATTTACCACCACTCATTTCAGCTAAAATGTCTTCAATAATCGGTATTGGGTATTGCTCGTCTTTAATCATTTTATTTAAGGTGATTTTGTAATCAGCACACAGTCTGATACTACCGTTTGGTTTTACTATCGGTACGACAGGTGTACCCCACTCTGAGTGTTCGATTTTTGAAATAATTCCCTGTTTCTCAAGTCGGTCGATTTCATTGTCTACTTTGGTTCGTAATGCATATGGTATTCTGCGTGGTTTGATGAAGATTGGTTGGGCGTTTTCTTTCAGTGTCAGGTGGCCTTGTACGTTCGGAATTTTTCCTAGATTTGGGTTGAATACGGTTGTTTCGTATTTTTCTAGTAATTTTTCAAGTTCCTGTGATATATTTTTCTTTGTTTGGATACTTCTCATATCGGCGAGTTTTATATTAAATTCTTTCATCCAGCTTCGACCTAAAATAGGATCGACATCCTTGTTAATTATGTATAATTTTCCATAAAATTTTTGATTTTTGTAATTGCATTTCACATAGATTACGCCCATGGGTCTGAAAATTTCGCCGGTGTAAGTTTTAAGTTTCATGTTGGTCTCGAATATTTTCTTGTTTATGTTCAGCCTTTTGTAGTCATGCAGTGATATTGTAGAAAGTGTAGCTCCGGTGTCAAATTCCATGTTGACTTTTTTTTCTTCAATTTCAATGGTTATTATGTATTTGTCTGAATTTTCACTCTTAATGAGGTTGATTTCTCCCGTACTATCGGCGCTTAGACTGCTCGTAGAGTTGTCCAGTAAATTCGTTTCGTTATTTCTACGTTTTTGTAGGCAGACTCGAGCTAAGTGTCCTTCTTTTTGGCACTTACGGCACGTGCTTTTTATTGCACCACAATCATTTGCTTTGTGATCATCTTTTCCACAGCGGTAGCATTTGCCCTTAAGATCTCTAATAGAGGTAGGTGATTTTAAGTTGCTTCTCGGCCAGAGAGTTTGTCTGTTTTGCAATTGGGACACTTTGTTGATTCCAGTATTGTCTTCTGACGATTTTAAAATAGATGAAGATATGTTTGAATTTTCGTTCTTTCCCATTTCCATAGATGTTGCAATATGAACTAATTCTTTAAATGATATTGTTTCTCTTTCTTGTATAATTTTTGTACGAATATCTCCATCTCTTAAACCTCTAATGAATTGTAATGACAAGAATTGATCAAGGGAGGGTTTCTTGCAATGTAAGCATTTAAAATCGCAATTCAGTGATAATCTCTTTAATTCCGATGCGTAAATAGCAATTGTTTCGTCTGCATGTTGTAATCGTGATATGAAAATATGTTGAGACGCCCATATACTTGGCCTTGGATCAATAAAATTGTCTAAAATATCTGTAAGTTCTTCAAAGGTCTTGTTAATCGGGTCGTCTGGAGAGCATAGGTCGTGGATTCTTTCATGTATATCCGGGGGTAATGTACAGAGCAACGTGTACACTTTTGTTTTGGAATCCGAAATGTTGTTAAGTAATAAATATACAGAAAGCCTTTTAATAAAATTTTTGAAAGTTTCTTTTTCTTGAAAGGGTTGAAAATTAAGTTTCGGCTGTGATTCGCGCTGCGAACAAGACGCGGCAGCCGCATGGTTGGTACTATTTGTATCTGAAGTCTTGTAAGCATTCAATAATTGTGAAAATTTTGTACGTAGCATAGTGTACATTTCTTCTACCTCATACCTGTATTGAATTTCCGTATCTATGTTTTCGTCTTCCGTTTCTAGTTCAATTTGTGTCTGTAATTTCTGTAATCCTTGATAAGTATTTTGTAGTGTACTTAGTCGTGTTTCTATTTCTTCGAAAGTGTATATTCTTTGTTCGTCTTGTAAAGCAATGCTTGTTTTCGTTAGCACCCCACGCAGGGTAGCTCGTGCACGTTTTACTTTTTTTAATTCAAACGACATCGTCGCCAATTTATTATGTATTAAATTAAAATTCAAGATAATATTTATACATATTTGTAATTTCTAATTGACAGTGAAAAATATATCAACAACCGTTGCTAAGTGCTAGTATTTGTCTATGACAATATTAATATTAGATTAATATAGATATTTATAAATTGACGACTCCAAGTTAGGTTGAAGATCTATTTACATAGATTTCATAATTTTAATCAATTCTATGACGTAAATGCGAAGTCCGAAACACGTTGCGATAAATTGTTGCTTCATAGTTATGCGAAATTCGCACTTAGGCTGTTTGCAAACACCTTTGATTGAGTAAATGTATAAATGGAATTGTTAAGTTTATATCTCTTTTTAGGGCATTTGCTTGCTATATCTAGTTCATAATATCAACTTTAGGTCTCTCGCGTAATTCTATTTTTCGAAAAATATTAATAGGTACTTAGTAGGTATTTTTTTTTTTATTTTTTTATATATTATATGAAAATAATTAAAAAATATATTAATTACATTACATTATATATGAGGATATCAAAACTGATTCGGCGTATATTTTAGAAAAGTCATTCAGCCGTTTCTGTTAAGAAGATCAAAAAACTTGGTATGTATTGAAAATCGCTTGTAATTTTTTTTATGACGGAACTGGCTCAAATCAACTCATGGCGTCCTTTCATTTACATTTCTTATAAGTATAGAAGAAATTGTATAAGTATAGGAAATGTTTGAAAAAAAATATACAAAAAATTCATGACATCATAACTGGGAAATGTACCAGGTGACGGATATCCACTCAAGTCTAAAATATTTCTAATCTTTTATGAAAAAAAAATCACCATGCGCGAACTTCTACACAGGACTACAGTCGGGTCCAGGCCCCCTAGCCAAGCTGCAAACGCAGTGCTTTCGCAGTTTACAGTCGTAAACTCTACGCTACGCTAAGAGAAAGCTTGGTGATTGGTTGTTGTAACGCACATATACAATTTTGACTAATCACAAAGTTTTCTCATAGCGTAGCATAGCGTTTACGACTGTAGAAAGTACTGCGTTTACAGCTTGGTTAGAGGGCCAGGGACCCTAGCCCGGTGATTGGTTGTTGTAACGCCCACATAAATTTTTGACCAATCACCGGGCTTTATTTCGTTTCTATTCGTCAGAACGCAACGAAACGTTTGCATTGGTATGCTCTTGGCTACGGCCCCTAGACTATTACATACTGTCTCTATAATGGTAGGGGAGCCCAAGAGGGGATTTTTGGATTTACTCGAGCGCGTCAGATATTGCCAATGTATATTCTCCACGTGTCTCCGATAACGGATATGTATTAATCTGCCGGTTTGGTTGGTGGGGTTGGTGGGGGTGGGGGTAAAATTTTAAATACAACTCGAGCGCGTCAGATTTTCAGAGGGGATGTTAAGTAAACCTAAACTAACGTCCCATTTAAAATTCAGACGATTCGGATGTAACGCAAGCTCGTGGCAGCTTTTTGAAAATGCAAAAAAGATTTTTGACGATTGCCATTTTGTAATACTCGAGCGCGTCAGATTTTCATACAGACGGTTCAGCCTGAATTCCTAATCGTGCTGATTCTTAATCTAACGATTATATCGAGGATTTTTTTAAATACAGCGATTACAAAATTTTGAACGCCTGTAGACGCTCAACCCACCGTTGAAATGAAATACTTCATATAACCTTTTCGTCTTCCTACAATCTAATCTACAATATCCAATAGGTCCCAACGACGCTCGAGTGACTCCACATTTAGCATCGTGGGCTCCCCTACCATAACTTACGTTTGTAAGATGCCTATTACCTACTGACATTCACAGATCTACGCTACGTAAAGCGTTATAAGTACTTGTCTACCTATTAATAATCACATTCACAATGAGTAGGTAAACCTGTCGAACCAATAACTGGTTTAAAGACGATTTTTTTAAACATTAATTAATTTAAAAATATACTTTTAAAGACGAAATATAACTTCGTAAAACAGCTTAGTCATGTTATATCGAAGTCAACACTTAACTTAAGTTATATTTATTTATTATTCAAAAACAGACGCAAATAATATAAAATAAAATACTAGTGGCCCGCACCCGG
The DNA here is from genome assembly GCA_947623395.1 of Synanthedon tipuliformis. Classification (NCBI taxonomy): domain Eukaryota; kingdom Metazoa; phylum Arthropoda; class Insecta; order Lepidoptera; family Sesiidae; genus Synanthedon; species Synanthedon tipuliformis. Next base: position 5,977,289 of record OX392431.1, on the reverse strand, counting down.
CTTCGCACGGGTTCATTATCCTGTCTTTTATATTATAGTATTTGCCCGCGACTTCGTCCGTGTCCGATTGCTACCAAACTTCACAGGCTTACCCGCTGGACTAATCTGAAGATTGTCTGAAAGTTTCATCAAAATCTGTTCATCGGTTTTAGAGTCTATAGGAGACATACATACACACATCGCTTTTTATATATTAAGAAGATTAGGGGAATCAAATATAAACAAGACTTTTTTTTAATTTTTTTTATTGATATTAAAATAAAATAAAAAATTCCATATATTTTCTCACATATCAATTGTTCTTTTAAATATACATTTTTTCCATGGTCTAGGTAATTTTTATATACCCTCCTCATAAAAAGAAGTCAGTCGTGTCTCTTGCCTCATCGTTGTTGAATTTTATCTCTGAAACTGACTTCAGAATTATTCTAAATATTCAAAAGTTATTTTGGGAATCATTTGGGAAACTGCGAAAACCGTTCGAGATAGAACGGAAGCCCTCAAAGATGAATAATTTTCCCCGTTTTTTCCACATTTTCGACTGTTTCTTCGCTCCTATTAGTCGCAACGTGATGTTATATAGCCTAAAGCCTTCCTCGATAAATGATCTATCCAACACAAAAAGAATTTTTCAATTCGAACCAGTAGTTCTTGAGATTAGCGCGTTCAAACAAACAAACAAACGAACTCTTCAGCTTTATATATTAGTATAGATAATTTGCAAGAGTAAACTCCAAAAATTAAAGAGCTTTCTTGAGAGGTGGAATTGTTTACCTATCCATGCAACACTAGAAGAGGTATTGAAGACAAATAGTGAGGAAAATTAATTACAAGCTCGATATGTGTTTCTATGTATTTATACGAGTATATAATTGATGTACTAAACTACTTGATTATATCGTATATTTATAAATAATAGTAGTTACGTAAGAATTCTTAGGTACAAATTTGTTATAATAATATAATTATGAAGATGATGATTGTGATAAAAATAGAAATAACTATTGTGATAATTTCGAACCGTGTTATAACATTGATATCTAAATATCTAACATAATATATACGGCTTCGCCTAGGATGTATTTTTTATGTATACAAACATTCCCCGTTTCTTCCTCTTTCCACATGTGAAAACTAAATCAAAATTGGCCCATCCATTCCCGAATTATTGAAGCGTACGCAAACCAACTTAACATTTTTATTTAAAAAAAGACTAGTGACTAAAAAAGACTTCCAACTTCGCCGGCATTTTTTATATATTATTATACACTTCCCCGTTTATCCCTCTTTCCTTATGTGAAAACCGAATTAAAATCAGTCTACCCATTCTCAATATTTAAGCGAAAACAACGCGAAATGAAGTGTACGAAAATGCCGACCGATTTATTATTATATTATTACTAGCTGGTGCCCGCGACTTCGTCCGCGTTGAACATCGTTATTGCTATTATACTTAGCCAGGAGTTAGTTTGCTTAATTTTAGATGATCCTTCGAGAGCAGTACTTTTTTCTGGGACGAAAGGTATGTCCTTTCTGGTGTCCAACGTGTATGCAAAATTTGATGGTGATCGGTTCAGTAGTTTTTGCGTGAAAGAGTTACAAACATCCATACATACATCCATACAAACTTTCGCTATTATAATATTAGTACAGAGTACGGATATGTAAAGCTGAGAACCAAGGCGAAATAAATAAAAACTTCTTAAAATTACAGTGCAAATAATCTCATAAACAAGTACAAAGCTCAAACAATTTTTTACTATCAAGAGCTTAAAGCAAGACCTTTACCACAGATAACTGTGGAACCGAAGGCTTAGTGTCCGCATACTTTCGGTCTTAATAGCCGGACTTAAGGAGTTAGCCGACTTACTCCAGACACGTGATAAGGCAAACAGCGAACCCAAGTTTGCAGGGCAAGAATTAAAAGTTTTTTCCACACACAAAGATTTCTGTGAGAAAATTCGGTGCTAAAAGGAACATTCATATGCAAAGAAAATACAATTTCTTGTATTCTCTTTTCTTGCATTTTTTTTGTCATGTCATGAGAAAAGTGTGATGTTATATTTTTTTACTACAATAATGCCATTTCATATGTACACGAAATGGTTTGGTTTTTTAAAAAAAAAACTTTTTTATAATATAATTTTTAACATAAACATCTTGTGTACAATTTTTAACGACCGACGCAAAAACGGGGTGTTACAAGTTTGACATAATTATGATTCTTATGTTATAACTTTTTTGTAAATTCTTTAATGCTATTGTATATTTTTTCTAAATTATTAGGTTTTTATCACTTTTGGTCACGACAGGTCGAATTCGTTATTATTTGGTAAAATTAATTTGATAAATTTTGTTTATAGAATATAATATTACCACGAAATAATAAGGATGCAATTTCCCCAACATTATAATATGTAAATAATAACATTTCAGATAAAATCAAACATATTGCTGTTAAATTTAACCAGGCGAAAACATATTGCTTTTACATTTAATCAGGCGTTTAACTTGTTAAAAATAAAATGTATTTATTTGTGAAATTTAAATTACGAAGCTTTTAACTGAAAACTAAAATAAGATACATTTTTTTTTTGTTAAATCAACAACAATATTGACACCATGTTAAATCAATGCTGTAAAAAATATTAGTCTGACGGCGTATCTGCCAATGTCACACATCAGGTTGACGTTTAGCTGTCAAAGTCAGCCTAGCGAAGCGTCATTGCCGATGGTTAGCAGGGCGGCCATCTTGTCCGGAGGGCACTTATGTTCGAGACGGCGGCCGAAACCACGCGTTTGGACGAATCGCTTTGAACTGATGATTTATCTGTCCACGCCCGCATACCCACATACTTAATACACAATGAGCTCTGATAAAGGCCCTCGTGGCCCTTTCATCAGAAGTGGGATGAACCCACAGAGTCTTTGGATGAACCGTTTGCATACGTGCGTATACGCGTGTGAAAATGGACAATGAAAGCCAATGAAAATGATTGTATGAGATATAGAACAGTGCTAAATATGTACTTTGTGAAAGTGCCCAACTAGTAGGTAGTAATTCTGAGCAAAGCATTGACGAGAAACGGCGTTCGCGAGTGATAGCTACCTAACAATGACAGCAATTTCGGGGATCAGGCCAAGGAGGGCCAGGCCAGGTCAAGGCATACTGAGGTTCTCTGGAGTTAAGGTAGAAAAATGGACGACGTTGCCCATGATTTTGGTATCTATGAGTATTCAAAAACGACTTGGTGAGTTACATAAATTTTATTATGATTCTGGTGTTAAATGTTTCAAGATGAAATAAAAGGCGGAAAGTTAATTTCGAGTAAATAAGTTGATACTATCAAGTTCCTAGTAAATGTTGACAATGCCTTTGTTCATGCCGCCATACAATGGTTGTCAGGTAGAAGTACAAAGATCCACAATGGAAATTTGTTGCTTTTTAGGCAGAGCGTTTCTGTTGTTTTGAGTGATATTTTAAAAGAAATGAGACATAATTTACATTAGTCACGGATGGAATGATAAATGCTGATAATTCAGAAAAGATCTAGGTACAATATTGGAGTAGGGTTTAGCTAACAGATAGGTTTTACATTTACAACCGCCTGTTTTATGTGTGACAATGACATTATGACATAGTCGATCGATGCCACAGACACCCTTAGCACAGACCCTGAGACGTGGGAAATTTTAAACGAGACTGAAGTTCATACAGAGCAGGACCAGGACGATTCATAATCATAGGTAGGCATCACAAGTATAACAACCTCGTAGCATATTTTTAGTTGTAAGTAGTCAAGACGAAATATGTCGTCCGAGTCAGCTACCAGGTTGGCTTGTCTTTGGTTTGTTCTATGAGACGAGAGTGTCGTCCGAGTCAGAGCCATTTGAGTTGGATGACTTATTTTGAATTTTCTGTGGATTTTGTTAAGACGAATATTGTCGTCCGCGTTGCGTCCGAGTCAGAGCCATTTAAGTTGGATAACTTCTTTTGAATGTTCTGTGGATTTTGTTAAGACGAATATTGTCGTCCGGGTCATATCCATGAAAAGATTGACTTGTCTAAAAGTAATACGTGGCTATTGTTGACTAGCGTGCTGCTTGAAGGAGAGGCTGTGTCAGCCAGTTTAATTGTAGCGATACACTCGCCTGGTCCTAGTCTCTGCTCATTACACATTATTCTATGAAAATTCTTACTCGTCCGTCAGGATGAACGAACGGACTATGCATGATTGTATTGTAGTGTTTCAGAGAATCGCCCGAGGACGGTCGAATGTCAGTCCGGCCGTGACGGCGCATCTGCCAATGTCACACATCAGTCATTGCCGATGGTTAGCAGGGCGGCCATCTTGTCCGGAGGGCACTTATGTTCGAGACGGCGGCCGAAACCACGCGTTTGGACGAATCGCTTTGAACTGATGATTTATCTGTCCACGCTCGCATACCCACATACTTAATACACAATGAGCTCTGATAAAGGCCCTCGTGGCCCTTTCAAGTCTATTAGATACTAATATTATAAAAAAGACGTGTTTTTGTTTGTAATGAATAAACTCAAAAACTACTGGGTTATGAGCTGTGTCCCCTCTAACAATCAAAAAGTATCCTATATGTAAATAAGTATTTCAAATTTCATCTAAATCCGTGCAGCCTTTTCGGATATTAAATGCAAACTTTCAAATTTACGAGTGTAATATTAATATACTTAGATTGCTCAACCACTGCGTTTCAGAAATCAAAATAACAAATCCATACTCTAAAATAAGAAAAGCCTTAGTTGCAAATCACAGATTAAAATGCGACAAAATAAAATAAGGTTAGATTTCCCGGGAGTACAATTAAGGACATGTCCCGTTCGGTTCTAACCGGCAGATCACAGTATAGGTTAATATGTAGTATATAATTCCACTTATTCCGTATTATTCACTTTATGGATGTCGTGGGCAGATCGTAGAATTGAGCAGATCGTAAAGTATGAAATAAAAAATCTTTCATCAAAAGTCAAAAATAGGTGCGACGAGGAGCGGAGCGAAGTAAAGCGAGGAGGAGCGTGTTAGGTTTACATGGAAATAAATTTGGGGAGCCTAGCGAAGCGGAGCGGAGTGAGGCGACCCTCTCAGTTTTAACAGAAATAAGATCTGCCCAGGAATATCATGATATGCCCAATTCTACGATGTGCCGACGACATGGATAACGCCTTGAATTTAAAGGTTAATATGTGTATAACGGTTGCGTTATCCATAAAGTGAATGATACGGAATAAGAGGGAATGTTGTATTTGTTGAAATGGAATTTGAATTTGTAAAAATGAAATGTAATATTTTAATTATATAAGTATTATAACAAAATTATGCAACATAAAAACATGAAAAACATCTAGCTTTAGCTATCGAGTGGTGTAATTAAATTTTGGATGAAAATGATATATATAGAGTTGTAGATATAGGCGTAGACGTAGACGTAGACGCAGACGCGGACGCAGTCTCGGACGCAGACACGGACGCAGAAGCGAAAGCAGACGAGGACGCAGACGCAGACGCGGACGTAGAGATAGACACATTTTGTAATTGTTTGAAACGCGATTTCCTACTGCGTACTCAACTATACCAATTTTTTGATACAGAGTACAAATCCTAGTTCCCTTGAGGACTTTCTGTGCGGGTTTCTAATAGGTTTTTTAGGAGTTACGGAATAGAGAACAGATTGATTGTTTCAGAGTTCCAAATTACTTGTTTATACATGGACAGGGCGGTGTTTTACGACATAGCTTGCTTGTATTTAGTTACTGAAACTTTAGTTTTGTAACCGGCAAAGGGTTGTCTAGTATATGTTTCATAATGTATTATTAATGCGTCAGTTTATGGTAATTTTTATTTTACTTTTTTTTTTGTATAATATGTGTGTAAGTACTAGCTGGTGCTCGCGACTTCGTCCGCGTTCTGGATGAAAGATACCCTATGTCCTTTCTGGTGTCCCAGACAACGTGTATGCGAAATTTCATGGTGATCGGTTCAGTAGTTTTTGCGTGAAAGAGTTACAAACATCCATACATACATCCATACATCCAAACAAACTTCCGCATTTATAATATTATAAATAGGATAGGATATTTAAGCTATGAACATTTATGTCTGAAATAAAGTTATTATTACTATATTACTTCCTTTTGCGCTCCTCAATAAAATTGTGTATTTTTTGAACCCTGAGTATAATTTTATAAATTCCATAAAATATGAATTATATTTTTTTGGATTTGAATGGAAGCAGGCGATCCTTTTTAGTTTTTCAAAAGCTTTCTATTTCTTCCGCAATGTTACTAAACAAATTTAATGGCTTACATAAATTGTTTAAACGCACGTAAGTTTGAAAGTTTAGTTAGCCGAACCCTAATAATAGATAAAATGAAAAATTATTTATTAACAAAAACAAAAAACTATGTTTTTGAAAAATTGATTTTTTTTATATATTTTGTTAGACGTTGATATATTTCGCTGGGTGATATGGAGAAAATTCTGCAACGCAGAAACAGATTTGTTAAAAAGAGATTGGCCGTTTGAAATTTTCTCCTCCGCCAGAAACGTTTTTGCATTTACTGAACTAGGTATACATTAAAGGAACTTTGTGTCATTAAGCTATTTAAAAATGTACAGAAGTATAAAGTGAGCAAAGAAGTTTAAACGATTCGCCGCAAAAGAAAAAAGATTTCTTTCACGAATGCAAGAGTGTATTTTCCCTTTGCCATGGTATTACCTATTGTTCTTGCTTTGCAGTTTGTCGTTTATTATACTGAAGTTAATGTACAGTTGAAAATGAAATACTTGAGGAATATACTAATAAGGAAAGATTTGTTTGTTTGTTGCTCCGAAACTACTAGACCTATTTGAAAAATTCTTTCACTCATGGGAAGCTATGTTATCAGCGAGTAAGCGATATCATAGCTTCATGCTATCGCATTGGCCTGAGAGCGCATTACGCAGAGCGCAGCCTGATAGTTTAAAAAAACTATAGAAATACCTCATTGTGCTGTAATTTCGTATGATAATAAAAGTAAAAATGTGAATATGAAAAATTCTGTTGTATCATGTTCACAAGAAAATAATTAAATCCATTTTTTTTTAAATAAAAAAAACGTGAGTTGAGTACATATGCCTTGGAACACAAAACCTAAACATTCCGGTCTCTTGTAGCGTGCGACGCAACGATTCTTTGCTCGAGTTAATGGACAACTCGCCCGCCTGCTTAGGGCGGAAGGGACGAGACGCTTGGGCGAAGGACGAAGGCGTGGAGTATACTGGAATGCCTCAGTCCTGCAAAATCCTCAAAAAAAATGGGTGATAGTCCTGTTAGAGTGCAAGGGACCAGATCTGGATTACCGGAATGGAACTGACATTTCTGGCAACATTTTATGAAATAGAATTAATTTGCAGAACATTGGATCGATTGTCGCATAGAGAGACACATGCACGTATATTAACCGATTTCACACGTTACTATAAGGCTTAGCATAATTTCCTCCTATCACACCGTATTGAATATTTGACAAACTATTATTGAAGGATTTTTCACCATTGTAATAAGTAAACGTGCTTATTTGGAAATGGGTGAACCAGAGATATACCTACTTATTAAATATATTAATAAAAAATAATTGTAAATTAACCGCGCTACCTTAATTCTAACTTTATTATAATGATAATATACAAATGTATACAATATAGGTACATAGGCATCTTCGGGGTGAGCTCGCTCCATTTGGCCTCATCTTCGCTACACAGCTAGTTGTTGGCCAAGAGCAAACCCATCTCTAATAAAAATATAGCGTATTGTAGTTGTATGTATACCGTAAACAATTTAACATACATTTAGTAAAAAGCAATTATTTTGACAATAAAAGCAGACAGTTCGATTTTATTTATTAGTAGGTATAGAGGGTAAGAGAAAATAAAGCAACTGAAGCGGCAATGAATGGGACCACATGACAAGAGACAGCAAGACAAATTGGAGTACAAATCCGTACTTCCGTACTAATATTATAAATGCGAAAGTTTGTATGGATGTATGGATGGATGGATGTATGTATGTTTGTAACTCTTTCACGCAAAAACTACTGAACCGATCACCATGAAATTTTGCATACACGTTGTCTGGAACACCAGAAAAGACATAGGGCACCTTTCATCCATAACGCGGTCGAATTCGCGGGCACCAGCTAGTATTTAAAAAAATGTTTTTAGATAGTATCAGCAATAAAGGCTTAAAATAAAGGATGAAGCAATAAATTTAGTCCGAATAGTAATGAACCAATAATGTTGTTCGGTGTGATAAGCGATTGTTTTATATTTATGTAGATCAGTGCGTCGATGAACATGACGACACTTGCTTCATGAATTAGGCAATTCAACGCAATTGAGAACCGTAATCGGGTTGTCGATATCCATTCCATGCTATGCTGTACAGCATAGCATAGCTGTATAAAGATAATCTTCGTTGGACTTAAAATATATCTTGTTTGAATTGTTTCTTATTTATGTGTATATACCAACTGAGCGAAATGCGTTTACGATGGAGCCCAGAGAGATGGCGCCTACTAAGGTATAAAAAAACAGTACTGTTACGAGAATATTTTCTTGAAGAGTAGGTATTTCTTGATTGGCCCTGTTCTGATTTTTAAAAAGCATTCCTTCTCCCGTCTGGCGGCTGTAACCATCCCCTTACAGAAGACCACCTTAAGGGATGCAGATCCACTTTCCCTATCCATTCCCTATCCCTCATTCTTAATCCTTTTGCGGTTAAGATTATCCTATAGGCGACGGTTGTCTCCTACCATCAAGTGGATCGTGAGACGGTCTGTCGACGTTAACAAAATGAATACTATTGTTAGCAACCTATACTTCGGGTACATTAATTAAAGTACTTTATGTTGAGTTCCGATACTTTTATTGATCGACCGATACATCAGAACTAAATTCCTACTATAAGGTGAGCGGACATACGACATCGACCCTCTCTTCGCGAACGCGTTCGTTCAATTGACTGATGAATCAATTGAATCTGACTGATGAATCAACTGAATCTGACTGATGACTCAATTGAATCTGACTGATGAATCAATTGAATCTGACTGATGAATCAACTGAATCTGACTGATGAATCAATTGAATCAATTGACCACCGAATGAATCTGAATGAATGAACACCTCTTTTCATTCAACTTCAGTCGACATAAATACCAGACGCTAACACTATATTATTTTTAATGAACTATGCAAAATGATTAGTTTCGAGTTCGTTTCGTGTTCAATTAGTAGGAGCGCGGATACCTTGCCTCCATTGCGTGATAAAGTGGCGAACATAAAACTTTCCTATAATGACTCTTCTGTCAGCGGCAAGTACGCCATTTATTTTTTATTATTTTTTCACGGAGACTGTCTTGAAAATAAATAAAAATTGCGTCCGTTTGCCGTGAGTTTGCCGAACTCTTCGTAACAACGAGCCAAGGGAAAATATGAGTACCAAAACTTTTACTACAACAATTAAAACTTGAAATTTATTAAAGCGGAAAATTAAAGCGCTTTTCTAATGATAAGAAGTAGGATTAAGGATAAGTGATAGGAAGGGCTAGTCTTTATTCAATATTAGCTTATTTTAACTTGTATGTGAAAATAAATACCTAATAATTATAAACAAAGACCAAAAGACAATATTACCGATACGTATAAATAATCTTTATCTATATCAGTCTATTATCTATACATATTATAAAATAAAATCTAAATCCGATTATGTCGGTTTCTCCGGTAACTTCTTCTAAAATACCCAACTGATTTTGATACTGTTTTCACTTATGAAATAAAATAAATATATTCACACATTCCACATCAGCACCATCTACTTCCAAAGTAAGCAACTTAATGCTTGTGTTATGGATACCAAACAGTACCAACTTGTATTATTGATATATTACATATAATTCTTAAGGAGTAAACTCCAAAAATTTTGACATTATTTAATCCATTATTATTCCAACTTAGGGAACTGGTATTTTATTATGCCTAAAATTTAATAAAACATTCGGCACGTACACATCACAGACAGTTTGCAGTGTGACTGGCACGGGTACGCCGAATTCGGCGTACTATTTTATGCCGCATTTTACAAGTACGACGGCGGTATATAGTCGAGCGCAGCGAGACCAGTCATTTATCTATGCCTGGGCTTATATATGAAATCGATTCTTAAGAAGTAAACTCCAAAAATTTAGACATTATTCCATTATTATTCCATTTTAGGGATTGTTCGGTTACACCACTTACACTCTCCCTCTGTTTAACTGTTAACGGTCCTTAATTATTGTCACAAGCTACGAGTCAAAGGACAGTTTCATGCTCAACAAACCACAAAACCTCATTTTAGTGCCATTACAATGCTTCCGCACAAAGTCTTTATGTCGATAATTTTTGTTAATTGCACCCTAGTTGCTTTTAATAAGGTACAAATTGGGATAAATTAATTTTATTTCGAAACTACATTTTAGCCTTCTGTAAGCATTCGTTATGTGGACGTATATATATGTGGGATATGTAGCATTTAAGTAGTTTTTTTTAATATGTTAACATTAGTAAATTAAGAATACTTTTTTAAAAATGGCAACATGAGTTAGTGATAAAAATAAAAAATAAAAATAAAAGTAATTCCTTTATTAACTTCCCACATATATATATAATATGTGTGTGTGTGTGTATTTATTCGTTGGTGCGTGGTGTCTATTAACTAAACTCAAAAGATGACAAGTCCTGCAAGTGATTGAGCAAAAATGCAATCTTTTAATGGTCGTAATGAAAAAATGTAAAGTTTTCTACCTGTTCTTATACATGAATCTATCTGCTATAATTGGTAATGATGAACAAAGACGCTGGAAATAGAAAAGTGGGGCAAAGAAAGAACTCGTACTCGTACTACTCGTTTGTACTTCTGAGCATGACGAGCATCCCTCCACTAGAACTTCTCATAGAGATGACTTCTGTGTAAATTATGAAACTTCAGAGATATTCTAAAATTACAACTAACGCGTAACGCATACCGTGGGACAATTTTGATTTTAATCTCATAAATTTTCATACCCCCCCCTTACTTGGTAAGTAGGTATGTATATATGTGTCGATTCTTACGGAGTTAACTCCAATAATCTTGCAATCGTTCTGTGAAGGAATGTTTGAAACAAATTCTTCACAGTAAGAATGCATACCTATTCTTGCGCAGTTTATTGGTTTTAGAGCAAAGACGTACTGTCAACTGTCAGTTGTCACGCTGTCACTGAGCTTGATGAATGGCTTCTTGAATTGTTTACATTTGGAAGAACAGAGTACAATAATACTACAGACTACAGATATATTTTACCATATCTACTACCATTACATTAATTGTGTTTTTAAATTGTGTTTTTTTGTTGTTTTTTTTTTGTGTTTTTGTGTTTTGTTATTTAAGTTTTAAATATTTTGGGTTTTTGTTTATAAAAATTGGATCCTGAAATAAGCCGGGAGCGGGTTGCTAGTAAATAATATTTTTCTTGTCACTATTAAATGTCTTCGTAAATATTTCAAAATATAGAAAATAATAGACAATAAGTCTAGTAAGGTTTTGAATAAAAGGAAGTTTTTCCTTTAAATTAAATGAGTATAAAATATAGATTTTCCACGCTGCAAATACATAAGTACTCTATCTTAGATATATGCAAATGCATGTTATTGTAGGAAATTCAGGCACATATTAATGACAGTTTGTATGTCTATGTGTCTATATCCTAGGATCCTATGGGATCCTAGACGTTGGAGCCTAGTGGAGGGAGGCCCTTTAATAAGATGTACTTCGTAGAGTGTGCTCAGAAGCTGTATGGGCTCATACCCTTTCTTCCATCAGACATCAAACGTACACCTGATTACCATCCTTAACTTTTTCGGACCAAGTGCACTGCCAAGGTTTGCAAGTCCCTGGCGGCGTCTGTGTTTCCAAGCTCATATAACCAAAATCTTTTTGGGTGAGCTCGCTCCATCATAAGCCTCATCTTCGCTACACAGCTGCATGCTAGCCAAGAGCAAACCCATATTAATTAAAATATATATATAGGTAAATGTGTACATACATCTATTATAAGCGTTTTAAAAAACTTATTTGTGAACGATTCTTTGGATACATATTTATGCACCTGACTCTATATACATTCATCCGATATTTATGTAAATCAAAATAACCCTTATGTTGCTTTGAGTCGTGAGCCTAGTAACGGCTCAATGGCAACCATAACATCCAAGCAATAGTTGAATCCATAAAATCCGATGACAGTTGAGCTCAGTTCAAGTGCTCTTAATAGAGAAACGTGCGCCAAGCTCCTTCGGCCGTGTCGTTCTCCACCGAGCGATGCGTGTTCCGCACCATTACCCGACCTCAGAATTAGCGATAGGGGGAAGTACCACAGTGCCGAACACCTAAGCATATGGTACAGTAAAAAAAAAAAGTTTTAGGTTCATAGGATTTTAATTAACAATAAATTGTTCAAGACAATCTTAGACATTCATATAATCAACAAAACAATTAATAGAGAACTAATTATAGTGACAATCAGTGTTTCATTATTGGTTTAGATTTTTGATCAAATTTAATGTGGCACATAGTACCGAACACAACTATATATGGCCGAATAAGTTCAAAAAAGATGACATCCAAGACAAAAGTATACCTCAGAGCACTCTGGTATACTGCAGTGTATGCTTCGTGAGCCCATTCTTTGCACGAGGTACATTGAATCCAGTTTCTAATTTCTAGGCAAACAACACAAACTGTCTCTTGAGATGTCTCCAGAGATGGGTTTCGTCGCTTAAGGTTTTCTTTTTTGATATTATCTTAGTCTTTCAAAATCAAAATCAGAGGCAACTGTTCTAGTTCTGATAATATTTTAGCATTATCATCTTGCTGAATGTCGGAAACCTTTGGTCTTGATGTGTCTGTTAATGTTACACTCGAAACTGTTGGATTTGTCTCAATATTTTCAGCGCAATCTTTCCAGGAAATGTTTGTGATATCACTGGGTAGGTAAGTAATCTAAGTCGCTGAATATATTTTGATTGAATAGATAAATGCCGGCACATCTGAAACCAGCCGCTGCTATTTCATATTACCTTTGCTCTCATCCACAGACCACATTTCTTTTTCAATAGCAACTTTTAATTTTTCCGGATCTCAACGCCCTTTCTGTTTTCGATTCATTGTCACAGATACGAAATAACCTAAAAAAAGAATAAATACATGTTTGAAATCACATAAAATAAAGAAAGTTTTTGTTCGGTCCTAGGGGAAAAAACGGTGTTCGGTACTAGGGACTCATAGAGCATGCTTGAAATGCAAATAAGATAAAAAATACGTATTTAATCTATCTATACAAATAACAATGTATGGCAGACTTACCAATTGCACGGAAATTCGTGAAACGAATGTATCTAGTCTCAAAACTTGTCCAAATCTTTCGTTTTTATTTTGTCGGCAGCACTGCGTTCCTGCGTAAAATAATTAACGAACGTGCTCACTCCAATTGTCGTGCGCGACTGATCTGTACCGCAGCATCCGCATGTTAGTTTGGTATAACTCTACGCATCCCGCGACAAATGGTCGTCCTTTTTCTGTTACTAGCTACTGATATAGTGTTTGTTCGGTACTACCTGCCGTTCGGCGTTAGGGGACTTCCCCTTAATGGATGTGCCAACAACAAGAAATCATAGATCAATACAATAAATCAGTTCAATCAATTGAACTCCTAATTGAACTAGTGAGAATAGACCAGGACGTAGCCATGAGGCATATCCTGTGCGAGTGTGGCCCTTTGATGCACAAGCGTAGTCACATCTTAGGAAGCCACACAATGACTTGTGAAGATGTGAGGAATGCCTCTATCAAAAAAGTACTACAGTTTCTTTACGTGGTAGGTATTGGTAGAGAGCTTTAGTTTACGTGGCGATCACAATATTTCAGCAATAGACGAGGTGATACTCGTACTCTAGCAGACAGAAATAGCCACTAAGCAGATAATAATAATAGTCACTAGGTGGCGCTGCTTTTTATTTTTTATTTATTATCTAGGCATCATAGCTAAGACGCTTCTAGAATATTTATGTCTGTGTACACGAACGTGTCTAATGTTTCAATGTTCTCTTATTGTTGAAAGCTATAAGCTAGATCTGTAGTATTTTAGTAGTTACTTACTCTACACAGTATCGCTTAGGGCCGGTTCCTATATCCCAACAACGAATCGTTTTTTCCTACAAACGGTACTTATAGCCACGAGTCGTAAGGGTGACGCGTTCCTATATTCATCTACTTGTAGAAAACTTGTGGAACCCTTTGTTACGATCCGTTGAAAACGAGTAGTTATTTGTAAACAGTGACGAATGGTAGATTATAGGAACCCGCTGTTAGTCTGACATATATCTTCTAGCAAGACTATTACACGTAATATCGAAGTTTTTCTTTCTTGTGTTTTTTTTATTGTATCTATAATATGTATGTATTTACAAAAAAAAGAAATGTATGTAGTATATCAACTGTCTGGTATCCATAATACAAGCATTAAGTTGCTTAGTTTGGAATTAGATGGTGCTGTGTGGAATGTGTGAATATTATTATTATTATTATTATTATTATAATTGCATTTCGAAAATATTATACTGCTGGTGCTGTGTGGAATGTGTGAATATTTATGTTTATATTTTATGATTCAAATCTGACATTTTACCCTATGTCCTTTCTGGTGTCCCAGACAACGTGTATGCAAAATTTCATGCTGATAGGTTCAGTAGTTTTTGCGTGAAAGAGTTACAAACATCCATACATCCATACAAACTTTCGCATTTATAATATTACATACGATAGGATTGAGGAACAAACTTTGAAGGAATGAACTCCTAAACTACTGAACCGATTTCGATAAAACTTCGTCGTTCGTCGGGAGGTAAATAATAAAGAACAAAGATTCGATTTGAAAACCTAATGACATTTATTGTAGGTATAAAGTCCAATGAACTGTAGACAACGACAATTTTGAAGCCAGAGCGTGAAAACCGTCTTCGAACTATTTACTTCGGGACCAGTGGTTTGGAAGTCTTATTTTTATTGCTCTTAAGAAAATATTATAAAGAATAAACTATTCTTTATAATATAAAGATAAAGATAAAAAAAAATATATAATTATATAGAGTTGATATAGAAATTATATAATTTTTTGACAGCTTTAGAATTTAAAATTCTCGTGTCGCGGTGTTTGTTGCCAAACTCCTCCGAAACGGCTGGACCGATTTTGATGAAATTTTGTGTGCTTATCGAGTAGGTCTGAGAATCGGCAACATCTATTTTTCATACCCCTAAATGTTAAGGGTGGTCCACTCCAAATTTTTTTTTTTTTTTTCGCAAAACAAAGTTTGCCGGGTCAGCTAGTACCTAGTTATATTTACTTTTTCCTCGTATTTTTTACGTTTTTTCTCTCCATAAGAACCTTCCTCAGACTTCATCAAACACAACAAAAAATAAATCAGTCTAGCTGTTTTCGAGTTTTGCGCTTAGCAAAACATTTTGTGATTCATTTTTATTTATATAGAAGACTAACTGACCGCAAACGTTGTTTTGCGAAAAAGTAAAAATATTTTTTTTGGAGTGGGCCACCTTAACATTTAGGGGTATGAAAAATAGATGTTGGCCGATTCTCAGACCTACACGATAAGCACACAAAATTTCATCAAAATCGGTCCAGCCGTTTCGGAGGAGTTTAGCAACAAACACCGCGACACGAGAATTTTATATATTAGATGTATAATTATAAATAAATCAAAAATCATAAAATTTTGTGAATAGAGGGAAGGTCTTAACTTAAAGACACTATTTGTCAGTTAAAAAGTAGGGAATCTAAACTATGCGAAAATCTAGATATACTCTACTACTACGGTCTTGCTACCCATTCCAATTCCAAGTTAAATCAAATTAAAGTATGTACATAAAGAAATGTGTTTTGACAGACGGCCAGGAAGTTTTTCAATTTTCCATTCCATAGAACAAGGGGTCGAATTTAGTTTAGGATTTCCGCTAACGTTTCCCCAAAAGTAGGTATTTAAGACAAAGAATTCGTGGCAATTCTAAAATGTAGCTACTCCATGTAATATAACCATTTCAAGAACTGGCTAGCACTTTTATAGCACGAGATAATCTAATCTATACTAATATTATAAAGCTGAAGAGTTTGTTTGTTTGAACGCGCTAATCTCAGGAACTACTGGTTCGAATTGAAAAATTCTTTTTGTGTTGGATAGATCATTTATCGAGGAAGGCTTTAGGCTATATAACATCACGTTGCGACTAATAGGAGCGAAGAATCAGTCGAAAATGTGGAAAAAAACTGGGAAAATTATTCATCTTTGAGGGCTTCCGTTCTATCTCGAACGGTTTTCGCAGTTTCCCAAATGATTCCCAAAATAACTTTTGAATATTTAGAATAATTCTGAAGTCAGTTTCAGAGATAAAATTCAACAACGATGAGGCAAGAGACACGACTGACTTCTTTTTATGAGGAGGGTATGCGTGCCGTTGCGTGCGCTGCGAAAACCGGTCGAGATACCCAAATGATTCCCAAAATAACTATTCCACGCGGACGAAGTCGCGAGCACCAGCTAGTTGTATATAAAATTCTCGTGTCGCAGTGTTTGTTGCCAAACTCCTCTGAAACGGCTGGACCGATTTTGATGAAATTTTGTGTGTTTATCGGGTAGGTCTGAGAATCGGCCAACATCTATTTTTCATAAAAAAAAATTGGGGAGTCCACCCCATTTTTTTTTAGCAAAACAACGTTTGCGTGGTCAGCTAGCTTTCTCTCTAGATTAATGGTATTATTATTAAAAACTAGCTGCTGCCCGCGACTTCGCCCGCGTAACTTTGTAAATTATATACTAAAACCTTCCTCTAGAACCACTCTATCCATTGGTGAAAACAGCATGAAAATCGGTGCAGTAGTTTTTGAGTTTATCGCGAACATATATAGGATTGTAATAGCTATTGATGTGGTCGATAATATATATTGTTTCATTGTTTTAATAGAGATTCTCTTTGCCAAATTTGTACAGAAAAGCCTGGATTTATTTGAAGCTTTCAAAGTAAAGACATAGACATTCTTTGTTTCAACAACAAGGTTTATTTTCAAATCCGTCAATGAGTACTTTCGGTGAAACAAATAGTAACTTTGTGTGTCTGTTTGTAATTTTCTCACTGCTAAGTTACCTACTCAACCGACAATTGATAAGAATAGCTTGAAGTCCGAAGAAGGACATAGGTAATGGGGATCATAGTTTCATGAGAAAGTATCTCTGAATCTCTGAGCACTTTATTTTAGAAACGTTGAATAATTACGAAATTGCTCCTGTGTTGTCCCAAAGCTGTATGCCATCTGACCCTATTGTAATAAAAACGTATAAATCATAATTTATGTATAATATTAATATGTAAAAACGGAAATATCAGCAGAAAAAATAAACATTTTTCAAGTTGATTCTAAACCTATCACAAATTTTTATTTGTAATTTTTTTTTGTGGAGCTACGATACCACAGACAGACACACAGGTCAAACTTATAACACTCCTATTTTGCGTCGGGCGGACAACTCTAGGTATAAAAAATGACAAATTCAATCGCCCATTGAAATAAATCGATTAGTAAGGGCTATCAATAACCTACAAGTAAAGTGTTGATTAGTTACTTTTCAAGTATAGCTAAATGGCGAGTAAATGTTACGAGTATCTTCATTAAAATTATCCTTGAGTAATGCTACTCGAAGATGGTGAAACTGGTACGCTTTCTTACCGGTGACTTTAAATGGCGGTTAGCCTACTTGACACTACTCAGATATAGTGAAAAAGCCCTTATACACATAAAACAGAACTTAGTGGTTATTGTCGGGTATTATTAATATGTATGGCCCCGCTTTGTCTTCAGATATCAGTCGATATTTGGACTAAATTGCAAACTCATTCGGCCAACGTATGCATTAACTCGAGGGCAAGGAAGTAAGGGTGCGCGCATAATGGTTACTTCAATCGTTAGAGCAGTGTTAATTTATTAGTAGTTTATTCCCGGTTCACATTGTTCCAGTCCAGTAATCCAGCAAGTTAAACCAGTCCAATGCTGGACTGGATCATATCGTCCACATTGGTAACACTATAGTGACAATGCTTTCAACGTGTAATCAAGCAATGGATTGTCCGTTCAAACTATTCCAATGGCGCTGGAATGGGCGAGCTGGAATCACCTTCATTCCAGTCAACTGGACTGGATTGATCACTGGAATGGTACATTCCAATGCTGACTCACATTATTCCAGTGGCTTTCCAGCGCTGGACTAGAATACACGACTGTTCTTATCGATTTATCTTACTATCGGTACTTTATAGCAACTCAACGGACGGCTTAAGTCGTCTACAAAATTTTAAAAATTTAAGAATATGATCGCACGGGCACGGTGTACACTTATTTCAAGTAGAATTCAAGTACATTGTTTGCACTAACTCACATATAAATATAAATTATTGAACTAACTCTTAGAATACTTTATATTACATTATATTAGGTCCATTATGCACACACCTTTAGCCGTAGTTAGTGCGCACGTATCGCGTAATGACGTCACGTCGCCGCCTTGGACATTCAAAGACCCAAACTTATGAAGGGTAATCCTTCCCATTTTGAAAGACCACCAATTTAATAGTGAATTTATTTGAAAAATTTCACTCTTCATCAGACATCTTCGAAAAGACTTACTAGTTACGTTTTGCCTACTAAAAGTGGCGTGTATGAAGCTTTATGAAGCTTTAACCTAGATCACAATTAGAATACGGGTTTATGTGGAAAATAAAAATATAATAAATAAAATAAACATTGTGATTATACCTACCTAAAGATATGGTTTTATTTTATTTTTATTGTCATCACTTACATTGTATTGTATGAATATTATAATACCTATTTCACAAATAAAGCAGAGCGTAGCCTCGAGGTATCGTTCACAAATATAACGACCGTCTCTATTCCATTAACTAACAAGCCGCACTATAAAATTACTTCTAGTAGAGAATATCTGTGACAAGGTGATAATGTTTGACGTGTGTGTGTGTATTTGTTTATCTGTGCGTGTGTGAATCTGTGTATATGTCGTCGGCACATCGTAGAATTGGGCAGATCGTAAAGTAAGAAATCAAAAATCTTTCACCAAAAGTCAAATATAGGTGCGACGAGGAGCAAAGCGAAGCAAAGCGAGGAGTAGCGTGTTAGGTTTACATGGAAATAAATTTGGGATGCCTAGCGAAGCGGAGCGGAGTGAGGCGACCCTCTCAGTTTTAACAGAAATATGATATGCCCAGGAATATCATGATATGCCCAATTAACGCTGTGCCGACGACATATTATATCTCCTAATAACGTAATTTTGTTCCAATTTTGTTCGGGCTTCTTTTAGTTATAATTAGTCATTCTGATCTGGTTCTTAGCCATAATTTAGGAATTTAGGGCGTTTAGCACATTTCCTAGTTGACGAAGTGATTTCACTAACTTCCACATGCTCCGTTATCTTCACAACTCTAGCGCCATCTGTCAGTGAATAGTGACATTAAATATGATACTGGCAGACTGCAGTGAAAAAAAGTCTTATTTTCATCCCATCAGATGGCGCAAATAGCAACTGATTTTTTAAATTTGTTTTCGCGATATCTGATCGTGTCGCATTTTCTTTTTCAACGCGGACGAGTCGCGGGCACCAGTTCATAAAGAGATATAAATAAATAAATATATATATTCACACATTCCACACAGCACCATCTAGTTCCAAAGTAAGCAACTTAATGCTTGTATTATGAATACCAGACAGTTGATATACTACATACATTACTTTTTTTTTTGTAAATACATACATACATATTATAAATACAAAACATCCATGACTCAAGTACAAAGGTAAAATGTTAACACATTTTAACATTTGCCCCTAGCGGGATTTGGTTAACAGCTAGGGTTACTAGCCACTAGACCAAACGTGTCGTCAATTATTACTAACTTCTCATACTATTGTTTTGCAATAATACTGTGCACTGAATCCTATTCAGCATTCAGCGGTATCTGTTTAATTAATAAAGGTACAGTGGTGTCTATTGTGTTACTTTCGAAACCGATCCGAATCCAATTTGCTTTAGAACAGTATAGTGTAACTTGGTTTGTAATCATAATACCTAATGTACTTTATATACCTACTCTTTATATATATATATTTTTTCTTTATTTCGTTTTATGTAAAAATGCTTTATGCTTTCTGCATAATATAATCTGTCCAATGCTCCACATCAATATTCAATATCAATATTAATAATAAATCTGTAAGTGTAAGTATTGTATGTATGTATGTTCTATACTAATAATAAATCAGTAATGTATTGTATGTATGTGTTCCTCCATAACTCTTAAACGAATTAACTGATTTTCATGAAATTTGGTAGATAAACATTTAGACGTACGGGACACAGGATAGGCTACTTTTTCACGCGGACGAAATCGTGGGTGCCAGGTAGTATAATTAATGTATGAGGAGTAATGAGGAGTATGTAAATAATATACGAAAATTACCGACATATGTACCGTAAAATTCCAAAACATTAAAAAGAAAAAAATAAAAAAAAACGCCTATAAAAGAATGCACTAAACCGAGTACATAATTTAATAAAACATAAAATTATTTCTAAAAGTAACTAATCAACACTTTACTTGTAGTTGGTAAAAGAGGCCCTTTCTCTAACTTGATACTTCGAACATTAAACATTTCTAGTGAAGTACGAGTAGGTATATAAATTTACTAAACCACAGACTATATATCGTAAGAGGCATAGATAAACAAAAGACAAATTTTGTTGACACAACTTACCTCAATAGAGGTTTACAATATCTAAAATCTTTACCAATTCAATCGGAGTTGGTAATTTGATGTCTTATCTTATTTAGTTTGTAAACTAGTTTGGGGTTATGTATTGAAAATGTTATACTTATGTTATATTATACATTAATGCCCACGAACGTTCTTATATTGTACTAATTGTTGTACGCGACGTCGTCTGCGTAACTTTATAAAATACAAACGTTGTTTTGGCAAAAAATAAAAAATAAAATTGGCGTGGACCACCCTTAACATTTAGGAGTATGAAAAATAGATGTCGGCCGATTCCGAGACCTACCCGATAAGCACACAAAATTTCATCAAAATCGGTCCAGCCGTTTCGGAGGAGTTTGGCAACAAACACTGCGACACGAGAATTTTATATATTTGATAGGCCTATGTTACTCGCCTATGTAGACTCGACAGATAATGTGCTTTATCACCCTAAGATTGAACATTCTTTATATGTCGTAGAATGATAAGGTCTGTTTTCCTTTGAAAATTCAAAGTGACAATTTCTATTGCTATCTTTATTAGCAATGACAAACTACGTCAATCAGTAATCAATACTTATTTCAAATCTAAGCCTTAGCGAATTTTGAAATGAATGGAATTTCTAATCGAAACTGATAAAGCACTTTTCTTTTCTGCTATACACGCTTTTTTTTTTATTCCACAGTATTATCACACCTATCAAGAGATTGGTTTTCAATCAGAAAACGAACACCAGTTTGTGTTGAACTCTTAACGAGTAACGTTTACCTTAACTTGGGAAGGATTGCTGCAGTTTTTTTTTTAATTTTTTTTGCCAAAATGATACCATTTTAATACTAAAAATTTTTTAATACTAAAAAAATGCGTGTGGTAGTTTACTCCTTACGAACAATAATTATAAAGTTAAAATTTTCACAATTCGAACACTCCGAAAGAACATTATTCTTTTTTAAATAATATTGTGTTGATAGTGCATTATCTATGAAATTTCAGATATTCTAAAATATTCAGAAAAATAAAACATAGCTATAACGCATAACGTAACGCATTCGTGTGACAATTCTGATTTTGATCTGATTCTGATTCTGATTCTGTAACACATTTCTAAGACTATATAAGTATATTGAGGGTAGTCTATAACTGATTTATATAAATATTGATGTACTATATAAACAATTTTGTCATGTTTTAAAATCTTTGTAAAATTAATTGTGAATGAATTTCCTCACCAAAAAACTATATTTTTAAAAAAATAACATCTACTGCTAAATAATCTCGCTTCCAAACACTTTATAAGCCTTCTATACTACTAGTATGAAATGTACATATTTATTTGTATTGTAAACAAAGTTAGGTTATGTTTTAAAATCTTTATTAAATTAATTGTAGACTGATTTACTCACCATTAAAACTAAATTTTTATAAAACTAACTTCCATTCCTAACTAATTTAGCCTAAAAATTTTCTACAACATATAATTTTATTCTAAAGCCAACCCACTACATACCTATTTTTAAAAATGATTTCATATTCATTTTATACCGTTTCAATTCCGAAACAATGCGAGGTGTCAGGTTATATTGGTTGTAAATTTATAGCTTTGCGGAGATCGTAAAGGCTTCAGAAAGGGTTGTAAAATTGTGATAGGATATGTTAGGGCGGTCTGTAAATATTAAGGAGGAAAGAGGGAAAAATATATCCTATATTGAGTTTGCATTATTTCCTTTCCGATTTTAAGAATCAACTAAAGAAAACATACATAATGCATTTTTTTATTTATTTTTTTTCATTTTTTAAGTCTTAGGGCCTCTTTCACCAACTACAAGTAAAGTGTTAAGAAGTTACTTTTAGAAATAATTTTATATTTTATTAAATTATGCACTCGGTTTACTGCACATAGGCTATTTTTTTTATTATTTTATTTTTAATGTTTGGGACTTTTACCGTACAAACAAAACAAAGGCAGCACCATCATCCCGGTGACTTCAAAATGGCGGTTGGCCTACTTGAAACATTACTTAGAGATGGTGAAAGAGGCCCTTACCAAATAAAAACATACATCACAATATAGAACACTCGCAGAAAGGAACATCACAAGTATGAATTTAAATTATAGGAAAGCATAACATTATTTGAGATTAAGTTAATTACATAATGAGATAAAGATTAACTAAGTAATCTTTCTTTTTGCTTCCATATACGATGTAGGTATATTGATAAAATTCATTAATTATTTTTACAGCGGTTTATTTAAACGTGAACTAAGCACGCACACTGCCATAAAAGTCGACACGCAAATTGTATATTTTATTGTCATTGTATCGTGCAAAATTTGTGAACCGAATAAAGTCAACTTGAGTTGTACAGTCGACCGCGTAAAAATTTGTTTGTCGTGTATAATACTTGCCATTATGTATTCAAAAGATGGAATGAATAATATAGAAAAAGTTGTCTGCCTAAAGACGATAAGTAGACATTTTATCTACTAAGAAAACGCATGAACGTCCTAAAGACAAACAACAGAAAAAAATTACGGCAACAAAGAGGAATATTCTAGGCTTCATCAAGAGGAAAGCATACCTAGCGCGCGTCAAGGCGTCGCGCACTTTCTATTTGAACGGCTTCGGCACTTCAAACTTCGTTTTGATACCAGCGACTCGAATGCCTTCTTAAAGTCGAAGTCGCTCCAAAACTCAAGCAAGAGCGCCCGGCGTTAAAGAAAATTTTGTATTAGAAAAAAACGCGACGTTCTGTTGCGTTGTGCCAATGTGATGTTCAGTAAAAACACAACGAAGAAAGAAAGAAAGAAAAAAGAAAGAAAGGAAAAATATTTGGAACATTGCACATTGAATGTTTATTATACAAATAAAACTTTATTATGGCCCCAGCTGCCGAAAGCGAGAAGAATTAACTCGCCATCGAGGACCACAGTCACATTTAAAGTGGCAGTTAGCCGTTGTAATGGCAGCCGCTGACCGTTGAACGTCAAAGAAAACCACAGCGGAGCGTGGTCTTAATGAAGACTTAAAAATTAATGAAGACAAGTTCTTCAATTATATGTGAATGTCAATTGTCATATGAATTTTACATTTGAATTACATGATTATTATTATATTGTCTGCGACTGTACCAGGCTTAATTTGAAACGATTGCTACACCGCGCCACGGTTGAGTAGAAATAAATGGACCATATTACAAGGCTCTTTAAGCCCAGTTCAAACGATTCCCTGCCCGGCGAATTCGGCATCCCTTACTCACGCACTGAAAAGTGACACAAACGCTATAACAGTAGTCTTCTGAGGGGTAGGTAAATAAATACTAGTGTACGATCACTGGTCTAAATTCATAAAGCAGTCATCGTGATAGGAAATATATATTTAATCACCCAATTCAGAAGACCACATATTTTGTAGGCCCCGATGCCCGACGCAAAAACAGGGTGTTATATAAGTTTGACGTGTGTGCCTGTGTATCTGTGTAACTGTGTATCTGTGTATCACAAGCTGCTGATTTCTAAATAATAATCCTAATCACTTATATATGCTTAATATATTTGTCAAAAAATATGTCTGTCGTCTATATCGACTGATATATTTTATTAGTATTTAATTTCTGGATTAGATTACTAGACAGTATTTGTACACAAACCTTACCTAGCAAACTTCCTATTCTTTAAAAAATTGCATACCTACATTTTATACTGATTTTACCCAATACATACGTAACAAGAAACCGTCTCTCGAGGGAACTTCAAAATCAAGACTTGCTTTTCCATAATGTATGTTTGGAGTGTTCCGCAACACAGCGTACTTATTCTGTACTTCTATTTATTATTAACAAAAAAAATAGATTAAATTTCAATTTTGCAAAATATACATATACCTAAACTATGTATATAGTTTTTTGAGAATCACACAGGAACCTGATATAAATTATCCTATATATTAATTCAAGTAATAAACTATCAACTCGCCAACTTCCACTCTGATCCAGCGGGCAATAAGTTCATTTGAATCATCAATCTATTACAACTATGGATTTCGCAAGCCACACATTTTTAAATCTTCCATAACGTTCGTAGCCAACACTACGAACGTTATAGAAGATTTAAAAATGAGATATGCGTAGAGCATGAACGCTCATCTTTAATTTAAAACCAACCAAACATCTGTCATTTAAAGAAAATTTGACTTTACGTCAACGCATTAGAGTTTAAAATCAATAGTAGAACTTGGTCCTTACTACCTATTACCATCGACGGGTGAAGGCAAGATTCCGCCATGATTCCGTTTTAGGCGTATTTTTTATGTGCCGCTTTGGCATTTGTGACGCAAAATCTATTAAGCGGAATGGAGCTTCTATTTCTATGTCATTCGTCTTTAATGCTCTTCTTTTATAATATTCCATAAGTACTGAATTTTCCAGTTGTTCTACCTCTTCATACCAAGGGCCCTAGTCAAGAGCAAACGTACAAGTCATAAACGCTACGCTACGCTTGGGAGAAAGCTTTGTGATTGGTAAAATTTTATGGGGGCGTTACAACAACCAATCACTGGGCTTTATTTTTTAACGTTTCATAAGTACGCAAAGGGAGCGTTTGCATTGGTATGCTCTTGGCTAGGGTCCCAGAATAGCGACGCCACCACATATTTTCAAAGACGCACATATATTATGTTAATATTTAATTTCGATGTATGGAGTAAAGAAGATGCATTTCATGACTTGAACAAATCTCAGCGTTATTAATAAAATTAATTGAAGAGATATTTTTTTCTGAACTCACTATTTCTGAATACAATAGTTTCTTCTGGATTTTCCTGTACGTTCTGAGGTGTGTTAGTTTATGGTATTTATATAAACAATTGTTGTTATAGAATCTCTTTTTTTTTTTTTGAAAAAAAAATAGTAAAAAGTTCTTTAGAATCCTCTATCTCTTGTATCTATATTTTTAGTAATCGAGGAGGAGCGCTGTCACATTCAAAGTGGCAGTTAGCCGTTGTCATGGCAGCCGCTGATCGTTGAACGTCAAATAAAACCACATCGAAGCGTGGTCAGGCTCACCTAGTACGAGTATAGTGTATTCAGCGACCTTTGAATACACTATTTCGTTGGTATAATATAGTAGAATAAAAATAACGATAAAAGAGAAACTCTTAAACTTTCTGCAAGTGACCTTTGTATAGGAGTACCTAGACTACCTAGGCTAAGACAGAACTTGCATTTTCTAAAGTCTACTGCGGTTCTCCATAATTGTATTCAATAGTTCGTCGTCGACTTTATATTTAGATATCGCAGAGTAATAAAAACTGGATAGAACTTTTTGGACTTAATACTTATATTTAAAAAAAAATTCTGTCTTTAATATTTCTTCTTAACATATAAAAGGCGATGTGTGTATGTATGTATGTCCGAAACTACTGGACCGATTTGAAAAGTTCTATCACTGTTGGGAAAAAGTTAAGCGGACGAAGTCGCGTCCAACAGCTAGTATAAAATAAAAATAACTGTCATATTTACGATAGAAATGTCGTTTATTTTTGCTACATTTAAAACTGTTCACAAAGAGATAGTATTGTGTGTTTAATTAAAAATTTTACTCACTGATATTCTCCCTTTACGTTTACAATAGAGCGAATACCGGACCAAATTGTTAATAAAGCGTGTGTATTTTTTGTTTTATTTATTCAATTCCTCTTTTATGTAAGGGTTGAAAACAATGACTATAAATCCACTTGACTGAGCTAGCGGGGATGATCGCATTCGCCAAACATATGTTATATGAAGCTTATGTTAACGCCGCGCGCTTCAGTCCGATCACATCCGCCAGCGGAGAAACATCTACCGAATTTCCTTTAAAAAAACGTTTAAAATGCCTAGTTGTGCTGTTAAGTGGTGTGGTAAGAATAGTGCCACCCCAAGTTACGCAAGCATGAAAACGGTCCACTTGATGATACAGGCCCAGCACAGGTGAAACGCAACTGCATTCGTTGCAGTAACATTTTCTATCAACGTCTCATGTTCCCGACAACTATCCAAAATATAGTCCACTAGCTGGTGCCCGCGACTTCGTCCGCGTTCTGGATGAAAGGTATCCTATGTCCTTTCTGGTGTCCCAGACAACGTGTATGAAAAATTTCATGGTGATCGGTTCAGTATTTTTTGCGTGATAGAGTTACAAACATTCATGGTTTTGCAAAAAAAAAATTGGGGTGGACCACCCTTAACATTTAGGGATATGAAAAATAAATATTGGCCGATTCTCAGACCTACCCGATAAGCACACACAATTTCATCAAAATCGGTCCAGCCGTTTCGGAGGAGTTTGGCAACAAACACTGCGACACGAGAATTTCATATATTAGACTAGCTGCTGCCCGCGACTTCGCCCGCGTAACTTTATAAAATATACCCTATGTCTTTTCTGGTATCCCAGACAACGTGTATGCAAAATTTCATGGTGATCTGTTCAGTAGTTTTTGCGTGAAAGAGTTACAAACATCCATACATATATCCATACATCCATACAAACTTTCGCATTTATAATATTAATAATAATAGGATTGATCCAATAGCCAATATTTCTATAATATTAGGTAATATAATATAATATTAGGTCTGAAATAAAAATTGAGCATTTGAGTTTGTATTATATTTTCGAAATGCAATTGTTTATTTACACGTGTTGTACACATGTTATTCAATTTGAACTAGCTTAAAAAAATATATAAATAATATTGTAAAGTTTTTTTAGTTCTACAGTGTTGTTTTGTTTTTGTTTTTATTTTTGAATATAAATAAATAAATATGTATAAAGTTTGTCTCTGTATAAAATTAATTTACCAATTCGTGGAAAATGTTTTTGATTGCACATTTCCTTTTAAATAAATATGTATTTTTCTCTTTTTTCAAACAACATCAAAAATCTCTGTTTTTCAGAGACTGCAGAGAAATTCGTTTAAATTTTTTCTTAGCCCATCTAGAAAAGTATATGAAGGCTGCAATCGATGGCTACAGAACTAAATGCAAAGGATAGAATACAATAAGGCACTTTGCTGCTGTTGTAGGTACTAAGGATGGTGGCACAACGAGTATTTCAAGTTAGTCCGGGAAAAATTACTACCAAAAATTACATACTAATATCTACCCCTTCTACAAGTTGAATTCTAAAATTTCTTTCACCAATCGATGTTACATAATTAATATATTCCAGAAATTTATATCAAAATTCCACTAAGATACTCAAATTTTGATATGTTAGTAAATTCTCCTCGACTAAACTCCGTTATTAGCTATTGAATTATATTTATAGTACCTCCTCATTTTTAGTAGATTTATCTTAGATTAATAAATAATTGGTCTCGCTGCGTTCGACTAGATACCGCCGTCGTACTTGTGAAATGCGGCAACAAATACTACGACGAACTCGGCATACCCGAGCCAGTCACACTGCAAGCTGTCTGTGATGTGTATGTGCCAAATGTTTTATTAAATTTTGTGCATAATAAAATGCCAGTTTGCGTAGTGAAACTGTGTAAAAATATAATTAAACTGTGTAAAAAGTGATAAAAAAGTGACGATTTCTTACACACAAGACAATAAAAAGTTGCCGCGTTCACGGAGCTATTGTTTTTATATAGCGCGGTATCTAGTCGAGCGCAGCGAGACTAATCATTAATCTAAGTGTCATCATTAATCTAAATATTTGTTCTTTAAAGCTATTCCCGCGATTAAGATCCCGTGATGTCCACAAATTTCCGAGATTAGCGTATACGTACAGAAATAAATGAGGACTTCATACTATTCATTGATTTGTGTGCAGATACGTAAGCAAAACCGTTTAATCTGAATTCACCTTACTCAAAAAGAGGCTTCTGTACAAAGCTGGTCTTCCATTGTATTACAATGCAAGATATGTTGCATTCGCTTGGAAATGCACTTAACTTTACGAGGGCATTTATTTTTTATGTGTTTTAGTACAAACAAGATAATTCCGTACACAGAAGATAACAATTTAAGTAAGGAAACGCTCAGGATAATGAATTACGAATTAATTACAAGTTAAGTAAGAAGTTAATTACGAGCTTGTGGAGACAAACTGTCAAAAGTTTAATTATTTTTATGTTGACACGTCAGTTAGAATACCTGTTAGCGTCTGCTATTTACGTCGACTGAAGTTGATTGAAAAGTGCTCTGTGACGTGTCAAAAAGAGGTGTTCATTCATTCAGATTCATTCGGTGATATGATATTGAAAAGGCATCAGTGTATCAGAGAGTTGAACGAACGTGTTCGCGAAGAGAGTAGAGGTCAAAATTCAAAATTCAAAACATTTTATTCGAAATAGGATTTACAAAATCGCTTTTCGATGACGATGAAGTTCTGATAATATCGGTCGGACGATAAAAGTATTTCGACCATACATGAAATGGTTTAATAATAATTAATGTACCGGAAGTAGAGGGTTCTAACATACCTAAAACTGTATTCGGCTAATTTGGCTTACAGACAGACATTTTCTGCATTAAGACATACAGAATATTTTTTTATTTTGTCTTCCGTGGAATTAAATTTCAAATTTTAATTTTGGAATCAAATATTAAATGTTGCAAGGTTAGACCGTGTCGGCGATCATTTCCTAATTCTTATTTTTCAAAACGAGAAATTTTGCAAATTATTTTTGGTACGAATTCTTCACCGGTAGTACTTAGAAAGTATAAGCTTCACTAATTGCTAATGCGTCTGGTCGCCATTTTTGTGACGTAATCTTGTGACACACTCAGTACTTTTTTGTTAACAACACTAGCCGGCAAGTGCTGCCAGTTAGAAATGACGTCATGTGTATGTTAAAATGATAAGGTTCCTGCATACTAGCGATTTGCGGAGATTACAAACTGTATTTTAGCACAGAGAACATGATAGTATATTTTAGTTAACTCCATACTGTGATGTAATGATGCTGTGTTTTTTAAGACATTCTAAAAGACAGTGTAAGTTTATAGAGCCTTCTATAGTAACTCTCATTTTGCGCAGTTACCTTTTTATGACGTAATTAAAAGCATTTGGTTTTTTTTTCTCATTAATTAATTAGTGATTTACAAGTAAGTCTTGTAATAGGTAATTAGTGCATACTCCAGTGCCGGATTTACACATTTGGCGCCAGTAGGCTATTCAAATTTTGCCGCCCCTACTGACACCTATAATTTGATACCCTAGATCACAATCACAACAATAATATGAAAAAAAACTGATGTAATAAGGTACATACTCCAATTTAGTCACAGTAACGGCTCCCGAGAGGAATGCGATCAATTTCTGGGTCACTTGTATAATAATAATCGCATGGTAAGTTGCAAATAAATGATTGATTGATTGATAATACTTTTTTTATATCTGTAAAAAAAAATTGTGTATGTGTTCTGATTTTGATGAAAATTAGTACAAAGATACTTTCTACTCTAATTCTTTTTAAAAAAACCCTTTGATGGGGCGAAAACGAAGTATAGGTACTTAATAGTTATGAATTATTATTTATTTATTTTTCATTATATCATATTACATATGTATATATTTACATATAACCTACCTATAACTAAAAACCTTAAAAAAATATATAATATAATACTTAACTAAAATATATTTCCAAAAGTAGTCCAAAAATAAGTTTGTGCCAAATGCTTTAAATTTCTTACCTATTTGATGTTCCAATAAAAAGGTTTTTATAGGCAAAAACTTACATCCACTGTAAAATAATCTTAAAACATAAACCTTTAATATTTTTAAGATAAGTATACACACATACAGACATACTAGTAGTGTCTGTACAATTAGAATGATAATGCATTATAACGTTATTTACATAACCTTATTTCGCAAGTACAAACGTGCACAAATATTTTTCAATCGACCAAAGTGCAATAAAAATAAATTCACATATTCAGAAATGCATTTTTGATGCGCCCGTCTCCGTCTAGTGCTTTGTAAATATGGAGGCTACAGTACACACACGAAGCACGACATATTTTACTATATTAATACTAGAAAATGTGCGAAACCTACTTCTTTAAATAAATATTTCAAAACTTCATACTTTGGATGAGAATTTATTCGAGAGGTTTTATGTTAGCTCTCCGATTCGTGGCAGCGTCAACCGAAGAAACATATTCGCGGAACATATGAGTTCGAATCCCGCTGAAGGCAAATGTTTATGTGTTAACATTTTACCTTTGTACCTGAGTCATGGATGTTTCTATTTACAGTATGTATGTATTCAGAAAAAAATAGTTATCTTTCCATGTATATTAGTTGATATACAACTCTCTCTCTCTCTCTCTCTCTCTCTCTCTCTATGTGACTCTTCAGTCCTGAAGGTCAGCCGTCAACCTCCTGAACCGGTCCCTGTCAAGAGCCAACTGGAACAGCTGCTCGACCGAGGCAATTCCAGTCAACTCTCTGATATTCCTGAGCCACGACTTTCTTCTTCGCCCAGCGCGTCTCTTCCTTTCCACCTTACCCATCATAATTAACTGGAGCAGACATCTATCGTGCCTAAGCACGTGGCCAAGATATTCCATCTTGCGTTTTTTGATGGTTTTTATCATTTTATCATATCAACTGTCTAGTATCCATAATACAAGCATTAGTTGCTTAGCGTGGAACTAGTTGGTGCTGTGTGGAATTGTTGAAGATATCAATACTAATAATAATAAAGTGTTGGTATTTTTGATGTCACTAACTTTCTAACTTAAATTTAATGTCAGATAATGAACTGTTCTACGGCTCTATAAAGAAAAGTTCTAACCAATAAATTTTTTAACCTTCAGCTTTTTAAAGTTTATTTTTATTTTTATTTACTTCGCTATGCAGTTTATCTATTTTGTTATCAAGTGTAATAGCAAACTCATGTAATGCTATAAATGTTATATTAGTTATAAAAAATCATCATTAATTTTTTAAAGTTAATTTCAAGTAGCTTAGTAACAAGACAGTCTCATCATTATAGGTAAATTGTATTTTTTATTCAATATTTGTAATAAGCTAAGTCAGGCCGTCAGTGTGTGTATGTGTGTGTGAATAAATAAATATATCTTTATTGTGTTTCTAAGAAAAACTGTCGACTTCATCAGTACTGAGTTTCGGACGACGATAGATAAGAAAATTCTTACATTGAAGTATTAAGCTGCGCTTGGATACCGCATCTGAGGTATGCTAATATACATCCCAAATTTTTTCAAAATTCCTTTTTTTTTTTTCGGACTAAACTTTTTAATAACGGGTTAATCCAAACAGTTCTACAATAGAACAGTTTAGACTCGAATAATTTTAATGAAACATAAACTCTTTAATAATACGCACTGTCAAGGATCGGAACTCCCTTCCGGCGTCTGTATTTGCAAGCTCATATAGGTTCGAGTGAGGCACATGTTACATTGGCTACTACTTTCGAGTGGACAGTCAGCTTGCCTGACGACCTAAGAAATTATCAATCTATACTATATAATAATATTATAAAGCTGAAGAGTTTGTTTGTTTGTTTTTTTGTTTGAACGCGCTAATCTCAGGAACTACTTTGTGTTGGATAGATCATTTATCGAGGAAGGCTTTAGGCTATATAACATCACGTTGCGACTAATAGGAGCGAAGAAACAGTCGAAAATGTGGAATAAACGGGGAAAATTATTCATCTTTGAGGGCTTCCGTTGCGTGCGCTGCGAAAACCGTTCGATATACCCAAATGATTCCCAAAATAACTATCCCACGCGGACGAAGTCGCGAGCACCAGCTAGTACAAAATAATAAAAAAACATCTTTAGGAACATCATAATTTCCCGCACGCACACTTCGCCCGTCACAAATATTTGCCTACTCCAAATTTTAGTGGGTCCACGTGACACAACCCGCCTATGTTATCTCTGTGTTGCCAGCTCCCTTAATTCCACCACTCGGAGTAATTTTATTTGACAGCCCTCGTTCGGCATTGACGTCACTCGGGAGACCGATTTTAGAAATGCTATTATAGATATTGGTTATTTCCTTTCATTTGAATCGGTTTCCAAAAATCTATCACTTCAGGTATGTACCCTACTAACTTTGATTCCCGGATTGTAAGTCTACAATATGTTTAAATATTTTCTAGCTTTTTATTAGTGCGAATGATTTGAATATTTTCTAGGGCTCACTTCTCTCTCACCTCCTATAGCTATTTATTCGTAGGCGGATAGTCATTGTGGCAAAGTCACTGGGAGAACTCAGCGGGATATAGGTCATAAAGCCTAGTTTTAACGGCTTGACTCTACCGGCTTGCTATTTTTCGCGGTGATCTTCTGTGAGGCGGTTTTTTTTATTATTAGAGATGGGTTTGCTCTTGGCCACCATCCAGCTGTGTAGCGAAGATGAGGCCTATAATGGAGCGAGTTCACCCAGAAGATCCCTATTCGCTCGAACTTTGAAAATATTTGTGCAAAGATAATTGATTGGTCTCATTGCGCTCGACTAGATAGAGCGCTATAGAAAAGCAATAGCTCCGAAAACGTGGCAACTTTTTGTTGCAGTGTGTGTAAAAACCGTCACTTTTTATTACTTTTTACCCAGTTTTATTATATTTTTACACAGTTTCACTATGCAAACTGGTATTTTATTATGCCTAAAATTTAATAAAACATTCGGCACGTACACATCACAGACAGTTTGCAGTGTGACTGGCTCGGGTACGCCGCATTCGGCGTACTATTTTATGCCGCATTTTACAAGTACGACAATTCATCTATGTATTTGTGTTATATGAGCTCGGAATATTACGGAATATGGAATACTCGGAATACGGAATACTCGGAAATCGGAATACTTCTGATTGAGGGCTGCTCAGTTTAAACTGCGAAAGTCAACGTGCTTAACCTCTATAAACACACACACACACACACACACACACATTATAAATGTGACGAACAGAAAAACAATAATACACTAGAAGTTTGTCCATAGACTTGTGCAACAGTATTTTCTGTTTCGATCACAAAAGAATCGATATTTCCATAATTGCGTAGGTACGTTCATAGGAAACAAACGATCAGAGGTGTGAATTTAATGTGCTATTAGACTATCGCTCTTTAGCATCGCGATTGGAGCTGGCTTCGAAACGAAATAGCTCATTATTGTGGAGAGAGATTTTGACACAAAAGATTTCTATTTATCTATGTGTATGTCGTGGGCAGATCGTAAAGTATGAAATCAAAAATCTTTCACCAAAAGTAAAAAATAGGTGCGACAAGGAGCGAAGCGAAGCCAAGCGAGGAGGAGCGTGTTAGGTTTACATGAAAATAAATTTGGGGAGCCGAGCGAAGCGGAGCGGAGTGAGGTGAGTGAAAAATCTCAAAAATGCTTTCAACTGTTAACGGCATTTAGTGAAACTTTTTGCCATCGGGTGTTTTTAGATTAATTCGAACCTGCTAAACACGACTCTACCCGGTGTCAACCCCTACCCCGCTCCCTTCTCCCCTTTCCGGGGTTCTAGATCTGCTGTTATTTTTTCATTTTTTTCGGAATCTATTAGAGATAAAAGAAAACTGTCGATGACAAAAATAATCTGCATTATATTCTCTACAATATTATACATATAAAATCTACAATATAAATCATTTGACAGTCATAATAACTTAAGAAATAATGTCTGTCCAAACTATTTCTACTATGCCGCCCACGAATTTGAAGTTCCGAATTAAATTCCTGCCTTTTTTTAAATTTATTTATAATTTTAACAAATTTTAAAGCTACTACATACTGAAAATTTATTTAAATTTAAAGTTGGCTCTGCGCACAATTCGTACGAAACAAAATTGTGCGAGACCACTAGGTACTAAACCAGAAGAAGTTGTCTCCATACTAACATTGTTTCAAGCAAAAAACTGAAACGCTCACTGCTATTCTGTCAGATATTTAAATTGAATCTGAAGGAAGGTTGCTAACCGACAACGCTAAAAGGTAATGCTGTTTTATTTTTTTTCTTAACTTCCCTTTTCAAGAGTTCGTTACCGGCACTAGCTGCTTGAAGAAACGCTACAGAATTTTCATTTCAGTGCTTTATCGGAAAAGGCTGTGTTTTACTCTATTTAGTAATCACTAGCTGGTGCTCGCGACTTCGTCCGCGTTGAAAAAGAAAATATCCTACTATTCCTATTCCTACTAATATTATAAATGCGAAAGTTTGTTAGGATGTATGGATGTATGTATGGATGTTTGTAACTCTTTCACGCAAAAACTTCTCAACCGATCACCATGAAATTTTGCATACACATTGTCTGGGACACCAGAAAGGACATAGGGTACCTTTCATCCAGAACGCGGACGAAGTCGCGGGCACCAGCTAGTATGAGTAATAAAGCCTGACATCATTTATCGCTGTAACGACGGTGGAGCCGCCACGCGACTGTAGAAACTACTGAACCGATCACCATGAAATCCGTACTAATCAGTACTTCATACTGATATTATATCAGTACTAATATTATAAATGCGTGGATAAAAAAATATCTTTGGATTCCATGGGATCCTAGACGTGGGAGCCAAGTGGAAGGAGGCGATGTATGGATGGATGGATGTATGGATGTTTGTAACTCTTTCACGCAAATACTACTGAATTGATCACCATGAAATTTTGCATACACGTTGTCTGGGACACCAGAAAGGACATAGGGTACCTTTCATCCAGAACGCGGACGAAGTCGCGGGCACCAGCTAGTATGAGTAATAAAGCCTGACATCATTTATCGCTGTAACGACGGTGGAGCCGCCACGCGACTGTAGAAACTACTGAACCGATCACCATGAAATCCGTACTAATCAGTACTTCATACTGATATTATATCAGTACTAATATTATAAATGCGTGGATAAAAAAATATCTTTGGATTCCATGGGATCCTAGACGTGGGAGCCAAGTGGAAGGAGGCGATGTATGGATGGATGGATGTATGGATGTTTGTAACTCTTTCACGCAAATACTACTGAATTGATCACCATGAAATTTTGCATACACGTTGTCTGGGACACTAGAAAGGACATAGGGCACCTTTCATCCAGAAACCGGACGAAGTCGCGGGCACCGCTAGATCAATTCTATTTTTTTTTTTTTTCAATTATCGTTGAAATCCGAGGAAGGTTCATATGAAGAGGTCTTATGAAGGTTCTTATGAAGAGAATATTTAGAAAAAATTCTCGGTAAAGTAAATCCGTGCGAAGCCGGGGCGGGTGGCTAGTAGATATAATATAATGAATAGCTTTCAACAATTTCAAGCTTCAAGTTTCCAACATATTTCTTAGAATATTTTGTTACTATAACCCAGATTTTTTCTCATTTATTAAGACCGGACCTGATTTGTAACTCAATTAATTTCTCTCAATGAACAAGAAGGAGGTGATATATCAATTACTTACCTATCTTAACTTACTTACTTACTTAACTTTTATTATTGTGGGAATTAATGACGCTTTTCGAAGTCGCCAAGTAATTGATGAACTTTATTTTTGGTTGACCTAGCTACAAAGTTAAGTTACCTAAGATTAAGTTGTAAATAATAAGTTACAATATTAAGGGCCTCTTTCACCAACTACAAGTAAAGTGTTGATTAGTTACTTTTATAAATATTTTTATGTTTTATTAAATTATGCACTCGCTTTAGTG
The DNA here is from genome assembly GCA_947623395.1 of Synanthedon tipuliformis. Lineage (NCBI taxonomy): Eukaryota > Metazoa > Arthropoda > Insecta > Lepidoptera > Sesiidae > Synanthedon > Synanthedon tipuliformis. The sequence goes on along the minus strand of OX392431.1, from coordinate 5,940,628 downwards.
CAACTTTAGTGCATCATTCGATAGGCGATTTTTTTTATTATTTTCTTTATAATGTTTGGGACTTTTACCGTACAAACAAAGGTATATCAGCTAACTTATTCCCGGTGACAGGTGACTATAAATGACGGTTAGCCTATTTGACAGATGGTGAAAGAGGTCCTTAGTTTGTAAAATTTGTCATGAAGGTTAGTGGTCCATTTTGATTTCTTCTGTTTTCTTTTTTTTTATATAAGAGATGGAGCTCTTGGCCAACAACCAGCCATGTGGCAATGATGAGGCCTAAGATGGAGCGAGCTCACCCAGAAGATGCCTATTCACTCGAACCTTGAAAAGATGGTTTATTCCCATCTCGGCACCCTCGATGTGCTGAGTAAAATTTAGCTTAAAAGTACAGTTTTCTAAATGTTTCAAAATAAATGTTTGAGTGTGTAACATACATTTTAATAATATAAACAATTTTAAACCTATATATAATTTTCTTGTCACAGTATTTGTAACCAAACTCCTCCGACCAAATCTGATTCTGTTCTGATTATAGATTCTAAATTTAAAAAAAAAATGTAACCAAACAAGTCCTTCTATGCGAAATCGCATTACGTTGTTTAGTGGAGTGAAATTGCAGAGGTTTCCTCGAACGGGGTTACGGACGATTTACGGCGGACAATAAAAAATGCATTCCCTCCGAGAAAACACCGAGTTGCGTACCTACCATAAAAGGCCTTTACACTCGCCTTTGGATTGCTTAAAAAAAAGAAATTAAAGTAAGCTGTGAATAAGCTCGAAATTAAGTTCATGGAGTACCTATAATTATGTATAACAGTATGTCATTTTATATGTAGTAAAGGCTTTATTAAGTAACTTAAGTAAGAAGTACTTTCCAATTTTGTTGAATATTTATATTACTACTGGAATTAGGGTTATGGAAATAGACTCTGGCATCCCTTACTCACTCACCCTAATATAACTGGATGTGTTACTTACTTACAAGTTAGCGGAGAAACACAAAATCGACAGCGATTTTCTTTTATAATCTTTACTGATGTAGATACAGTTAGTATTTATATATATATATACGCGACTTCTCCCGCGTAACTTTGTAAATTATATACTAAAACCTTCCTCGAGAACCACTCTATCCGTTAGTGAAAACCGCATTAAAATCCGTTGCGTAGTTTTAAAGATCTAAGCATAGGGACAGACAGACAGACAGACAGACAGACAGTCGCGGCGGAGGACTTTGTTTTATAATATGTAGTGATGATGAGCTTATATTTTATCTATTATAAATTAAGCTAATTACTAAGTGCAAAATACCAAAAAATTACTACTAAAATATATACTTTGTCTGTCTCATATGAACAATGAAAATTTTCATAACTTTTTTTAAATTAAGAAAAAGCTAGTATTCTAGTCTTAGTCTTAGTAAGTAAAGCTAGTCTTAGTAAAATTAAAAAAATGTCATTAGACTCTCTCTCTCTCTCTCTCTCTCTCTCTCTCATTTGTAGTAAATAAAATAGAAAATCCAGTGTGAACTACGCCTTATCTGTATCGAGCAAAGAACAAAGTCTATTTAGTGTTCAGTAAAATTTATAGTTCCAATGAAGCTTCTTCCTTGTTACTATATGTGACTACTGCGCTCTTGGGATAGCTTGAGAAAACCGCAAACAACTTTGTTACAAAAAAATACCCATTTAGCAATACTTTTTTACATCATAAGTATACATCAATTTCATATACTAACAGTAAATTATATAAATATTATAATAATTACAAAAAAAAATTAGGTATTATATATTATTACTAGATTTTATGGAAGAGCGAAGGCTCCTGGCACAGGCTTCCGCATAAAAGGAGTCTTCAATCATAGTTATTGTAAAAACGATTTTTCTAACTGTTAATAAACATTTTCATTTTCATTACTGTTAGTAATTTACTTCCCCTTTCTTCCATCGGACATTCAGACGTACTGTGGTTAATATCCACTTGTCCATCTTGTCGAAACCCCTCTTTTCCGGACTAAGCGCATTAAAACCTCCTTTATAATGCGCAGTGCCAAGGTTTGGAACTCCTTGTCCTTAGTGATTATAATACTCTTTGCTGCCGGCCTCTGTATATCATATAACCCAAATCTTTTCAAAGTTCGAGTGAATAGGCATCTTCTGGGTGAGCTCGCTGTATCATAGACTATCTTCGACTACCCGGCTGGATGCTGGCCAAGAGCAAATCCATCTCTAATAATAAATAGGTAATAATAAATATTCTGATTATACTGTTAATGGTGTTAGTGATTAACCGCATTCAAATCGGTCAAGCCGTTGTTGAGATTAGTGTGCACAAACGCACAGACAAACAAACCAAAATTCTAAAAACTCAACTTATGTTAAGTACAACGAGTACAAAAGTATAAATTTTGCTGTACAAGCACGACTCGTTTACGATTTTATCATAGATATAGATATAGATATAGATATAGATATAGATATAGATATAGATATAGATATAGATATAGATATAGATATAGATATAGATATAGATATAGATATAGATATAGATATAGATATAGATATAGATATAGATATAGATATAGATATAGATATAGATATAAATATAGATATTTTCGATGAAAATAAGCTATGAATAATTAAACTTGAACTAAGTAATTTAAATTTGTCGTTTACCTAAGATTTAAGTTTTTTGCAATAGTGTAACCTATACACATATTTTAACTCATAATAGAATCATTAACAAGAGTTTTTATTATAGTAATTTCTTTAGTTTGATCAGACTAGTTAAGCCATTTACTTGGTGAATTTTATGTATTAAAATCAAATATCTTTCGCTTCCAACAAAATCCTCAAGTTACTGCAGCTGTAGCCATAAACCCGCCAATCTTCAGTGAAAGGCATTTAAAAGAAACTTAGCCGGGCCATGAAGAGTAACGCATCTAAGTTCAGAGATTTAGTTTAACAACCTTTTACATAGACAATGAAAAGTTAGTAGCACCTGTGAGCGTTTATGGCCTAATGAAACTGGCTAGCACTCACACAATGGCCGGCAACATTGTAAGATAGATTGCGTCTATGTGTCAATATGGCCTATTTTGTTTTGTTATTTTTGTTATTTTGCTCTAAATAAGAAATCTAATAAAATATTTACACAATTTCTTCTTTTTTATCCGAAATGCGTCATAAAAGATGACAGGTCACTTGATGGTAAATAGCCATCCATCCATTAGCACAAATTATCTGTCTGTCTGTCTGCTACATTTTCACGATGTCTACTGAACCGATCATCATGAAATTTTGCATACACGTTGTCAGGGGTACAAGAAAGGAAATAGGGTACCTTTCATCCAGAAAAAAGTACTGTTCCCGATTGATCGCCTAAAAATATAAAAAAATTGGGCGTCACTGTCGCGTGGCGCCGCGCCACTGCCGCGCCTTAGATTAATAATAATTGGTCTCGCTGCGCTTGACTAGATTCCGCCGTCGTACTTGTCAAATGCGGCAACAAATACTAGGCCGAATTCGGCGTACCCGAGTCAGTCACACTGCAAGCTGTGTGTTGTGTACGTGCCGAATGTTTTATTAAATTTTGAGCATAATAAAATGCCAGTTTGCCTAGTGAAACCGTGTAAAAATATAATAAAACTGGGTAAAAAGTGATAAAAAGTGACGATGTTTTACACACACTACAATAAAAAGTTGCCGCATTCACGGAGCTACTCTTTTTATATAGGTAGCGGTCTATCTAGTCGAGCTTAGCGAGACCAATCATTAATTTAAGTGTCAGGCGTTATTAATCATAAAATATATTTTCTTTTTCAACGCGGACGAAGTCGCGGGCACCAACTAGTTGCCTATAAATACAACCAGCAAAGAGGTTACAAATGCGTAGCCGATTCGGTTAGTATATAAGATAAGGCTTTGTTTTATATTACGTGAAGATTTTTTTGATTTTATATTATGAGAAAGGATTTATTTAAGATTTCTACTTCATGAAAAGCCAGGAGCGGGTCGCTAGTACACAATATGTAACCAAAGAAACTATTATTATATTATTATACTTAATCCTGAACTGAGAGGGAATCTGAACAATGATTAGGCCGAGAAGCTCTTATCTCTGATCAGCGGATTTCGTACCGAATGGAACGACTTTTCATCTCAATGATCCTTGTGTCAACTCGCCAATATACCTACTCTCAGAAGATAGATATTATTATCTTAAGCGATTTTATAAAATCTTCAGTTACACTATTATATAGGTACCAGTATTTACTAGTATTTAACCGCGACTTCGTCCGCGTCCGATCTCTACCAAACTTCACAAGAACATCCGCTGTTACTAATCTGAAGATTGTCGAAAGTTTCATCAAAATTCATACATACACCCACACATACTCACACACACACATACTCACACACACACACATACTCTCTCTCACACACACACACACACACACGCACACACACACGCACACACACACACACACACACACACACACAAACACATCGCCTTTTATGTGCCGCTTTGGCATTTGTGACGCAATTTCCATAGTTCGTTGCATGCAAGCTTAATATTTACTTTGTCCCGATCGTGACATTCTCAGATGCAAGTCGCCTTCTATTCATGGACTGTCTATTTGTCTTGTGTTGATTGTTTGAAACTAGTGTTGCCAGTGTTGTATAACTGCCACGCATCGGGAGATTCCACTCGCACTAAATACTAAAAGTTCTCATGTTCTCAATAGTTCTCCTGTCAGGTCAAGTCGACACTACATCATAGTGTTCATACAAGAATTTGAAAGAAATTCTCAATAAAAACCCATAGTCAATTTATACTGGCGATTTGTAATTTTGTTATCTGAATACGTACTTTCATAAAGCGAAAAAGTTCGTTTACCTACTAAATCAATTTATTTACAATTGAAAAGAAAAAAACGTACACGTATAATTTAATTTCTTAGGAGTTTACAGATTCACTCACGCCTGTCGAATTTAAATGAGTGATTCGCGCACGAGAGCAACTTCTTGCTATGTCAATTTGAACAGGCGTACCTAACTTTTAATATATTTGTGATTTTACGCATTGCTCATCCATTACGTGTTTATTGCTTGAGGAAATTCGAGGAAATTTATTGTATTCGTTTAACAATTGATAATTCTTGCGCTAACGGTAGGTATCTAATTATTAATTTCTTATGATTTTTATATGTATTAATTTTTTCCCTTCGGCCAAAACAGTGATTATATGGGTCAATCAACTTTTAAATGTCCCGATGATGAATATTTTTTTGTCTCAATGTCTACTTTTAATTATTGTTTCAAAGATAATTATCTATTATTTATGATTCCACAAAGAGCAGAGCCGTATTTGTTTAATTTACAAAATTTTACTAAGATTCTGACAACTCACGTTAAATCTCCCTGGACAACTAACTCAATGGATTTTATAAATATTGTGGACAGAATTATGATAAAAACAAACACTTTTTTAAATTAAGTAAAGCATATATTTTAATTCCCCGTTTTTGTATATATAAAATATCTTATAATTTCATAAATATCTGCGCTAATGCTGTCCCCTGGACAACGTGTAACTTCATACAACCAAAACTTTTCATTAAAACGCTAAACATTAGGATTATTAAGAGAAAATTCTTCGCGATAATTTTCTTTTACATATATTGTATTACTCATCTTATAAAATTTAGTAAATTGTTTTATCATTTAAAAAGAAAAATACGGTTGTCCGGGTGACTTACGCTGAGTCACCCAGTATTATGGGGACAAAAGTAGAATGTAAAAAAATCTTAAATTGTTTAAAGTAAATAAGTAAATCGTTATGTTTCTGCACTATACACATCCATTTAAAAGTATTTGTGTAATTGGTACTAATTCCATAATAGTAATATTTTTCCGCTTGTTCCTCGTACATAACCAACTTTCATAACTAGTTTCGTGTGGCTAAGTTTTGTGATGATCCGTTGCTTGGGGACAATATGTGATACTATTGAAAACTAACTTTTGGTCCTTTGGACAACCATAAAAAACAGATAAATTGCATACAAATTAAAAATGTTTTGTATTTAATATATTAGTAAATAGTAATAGGAATACAACACATACAAATAACAGTCATTAATTCATTATTATTAATTATAAATTAAGTTTTTGGCTAGGGACAGGGTGCGACTGTCGTCGGACAAATAAAAGTTGATTGACCCATATTCATAACTAGCTAGCGCCCGCGACTTCGTCCGCGTGAAAAAAGTGTCCTTATTAGACACATCCCGTACGTCTAAATGTTTATCTACCAAGTTTCATGAAAATCAGATAATTCGTTACATACATACATACATACAACCCGTCCAAAAAATAAGATTTTTCAAACTGCAAAATACGCTTCTGTTTCCGTGATAACCTCTTCATTTGACCTGAATCTTTTTCCTCCTAGCATCCAGGTTTTCATATTGGCGAATAGAAAAAAGTCACAACAGGTTGCCAAGTCGGGCGAGCAAGGTGAGTGCTCGTAGCGGAAGTCGTAGTTTCGCACCTCCGCAGAGTGCGCGCGCGCGCTGGTAAAAGCGTCAACTATGTATGTGAAACCGCCATAGACCGCTATACTACTTATCTCAACAAACAGACTCCAATGTCGACATTAAATTTGGAAATAATACTTTGTCAAAAGTAAAAACAACGCGTCAATAACTTCATAGACATGTGTCACATGTCGATGAAGTTATTGACGCGTTAACCACGGTAAAAACATCAATAGACATTTTGACAGGGGCTTAGTGAATACCAAAGTAGACAAATGTTGAGTTTAAAACCACAGATAGAAAATAGGCTCGCTGTAACATAAAAAATATATACATAAATAGAAATATTATATGTACGACTTTGTTTTTGCTTTTTTAATAATAAAAACACAAGCGACAGCCAATAACATTTTGTTTTAATTTATAGCATTTCCCTAACTACGCTTTTACTGATTTATTTTTATGAGAAAACAAGAAAACAATTTATCACAAGTCACAATTAATCAAATTTCTTATTGAAAGTCGCAAGTAATTAGTTTTGTAAGAATTATTTGGTCGTGTGACCATATTTTCAATTTGTTGTGTCTAAATGGGATTTTGTTTTGAAAACCTTCAAACGCCAAATATAATATTTACATTAAGTATACGTACTTATTTGAGACTTATAATTATGACGTTTTGTGGCCCATTGCCTTGATTAACACGTTAATTGCCGAATATAATAAATGATGGCCTATAATAAATAATAGATGGCCAAAATAATAAAATCATTAAATGTGCCAAAAAACAAATACCAGAAGCCAACAAACACGCTGCGGCTGCTATTTTATTGTTCGTACATTATTGTAAGGCACTACCACGCGACGTCGCGTTATGTGGCAATTAACGTGTTAATAATTAACTGATGCTAAATAGCAATTGCTATATTTATATTTTGTTAAGAATATTATTACCATAACAAAGTTTGATAGAGCAAGTCTCAGAAATTGAGCAGACTGTCTGGTGGCAGTAACCACGTTAGGCTTTACAGAAGGGTTTCATGCATTAATAGCATCTGTACTGTTTGTCCAGTATCCATTGGACAACAATACAAATAAGGGATGTCTTCTAATATTATAAAGAGAAAAGATTTGATTGTTAAATTGTTTGTTTGTTTGTTTGCACTGAATAGGCTCCGAAACTACTAGACCGATTTGAAAAATTATTTTACTGTTGGGAAGCTACATTATCGGCGAGTAACATTAGGCTATATTTTATAAAGTTACGCGGGCGAAGCCGCATGTAACAGCTAGTAGGCTATATTTAAAGATGATGATAGCCACCTATTAGCTACCATTGTCTATATATGTATGTAAAAAAAATATTAAAAGTAGTTATAAATTTATGTTTATAAGTTCTTGAATTGCATACAAAGCAGATTAAGGCGAGACCTAGAAATATAAGACACATATTTAGGTAGAGGTACATTTAGTTACCTAAACATTGTTATGTTTCGTTATGTACAACTTCTAATGGAAAAACAATTTATTATTTTTCCATTTTTATTTTATTTGAATCATGTACTTATTATATTCAAATAACAAAAATAAACTTATATTATATAATGAATAATTATATTTCTTTGAATACTTACGCAACGGGATCAGCTGATAACTGACGTAAAAGCAGGCGAACAAAATTAGAACACATAAGTACTTGTACATTTTTTAGATCACTGTCGATTTATTTAATATTTTAATAATAAATTCAAAAAAATATATAATTTGTATTTGTGGTCACACTAGCGTATACATTGAGGTGTGTTTAGTAAATGGCGTCAAATAAAAAAAGTGTTTGCGTGTTGCTCGAGCACTTTGGGACCTTTTAGCCCCGCTTAGGGAAAAGTGGCATACACAAATAAAACCTACAACTGTTGCCTATTTTATCTATGTGCAGTTGTTGCAATTTTTTTATATATAACTAGCTGGTGCTCGCGACTTCGTCCGCGTTCTTGTTGAAAGGTACCCTATGTCCTTTCTGGTGTCCTAGACAACGTGTATGCAAAATATCATGCTGATCGGTTCAGTAGTTTTTGCGCGAGAGTTACAAACATCCATACATCTATACAAACTTTCGCATTCATAATATTAGTACGGATAAGCCCGGAGTATGAAAATTTATGGGAGTAAAATAAAAATTGTCACACGGTATGCGTTACACATTAGTTTTAGCATTTTAGCGCCATCTACACAATATATCTAAAACTAAATGTTACGCCGGCCGGATCTTGGACTATGAAATCGTGCTTGCAGAGTTATAAGAATATTTTTATCATATACTAGTGACCCGCTCCCGGCTTCGCCTCGGTTCGCCATAGTTACGAAGTTTTATCAAAATCGCTTTAGTAGTTTAGGAGTTCATCGCGAACAAACATGCGACACGTATTTTTTATATGTATAGATATTTTTTATATGTATACAGTCTTTGAAATAAACACAAGAGACAGGTGTCAAAACGCCCTGAAAGTTTAAAATTAGACGGACGACCTCTTTAAAACAATAACGGGAAGTTCCTTGACATGAACGCGTTAGTCATTGTACTTATGAAGTAGTATAAAAACGTCAACAAAGTTTAGTGAATAGCAAACACTAATTTGAATTAATTAGTATTAGATGTGCAGCGATGTTAGTCGTCGGTTGAGATTGTTAACTTAATCTCAAATGGTATGCCTATTAATTTAATGGGAATACCCCCAATTTAATGGGAATACCAATTTATGGATTAATGGGAATTTTGATTTTCTCTAAAAATAATAATTTTCCTTAACACAATTTTGCCAAGAAAGAATTAAGTGTCACTTGTGTCCAAATAAGTATCAAACGGATATTACTTGAAGCCATAATATAAGTAATAAGTAGGAAGGGCTGCGTAGAAATCTGCGTTTTATTGCTGACGGCTTGGGTTGTGTTTTATAGACCTGCCTTTGTCTATCCACTCAAATACTTGGTCTAAGTAACAATAAATACTTGTAAATTATATATTTCATATTTAAATTAATATTTATAAATTAAATAAACTTAAAAGGGATAAAATTATTTATCTGTGATCTTATTGTGTGGGCGCTGAAAGGTCCTATGATTGATCTATGGAGAGAGCTATGCTCGTGGTTACAGTGCGATATCTAATCAGGCATAAGGAGATCCGTAAGTTAACAGTTAGTAACTAGCGGTTAGTAGTTACTTAAAGTAAGTTAGGTAAGTTGAAGTGGAAGGAAACATTGTACGGAGAGCCGACGACCGCTGGGGCCTGAAAGTTTTCGAATTCGGACCATGTTAGTGGCTAGTAACCCTAGCTCTTAACCAAACGGTCGCGGGTTCGAATCCCGCTAGGAGTAAGATGTTTATATGTTAACTATTTACCTTACATGTATGTTTTATAATAATTATGTATGTATTTACAAAAAAAGTAGTCTATTTAGTATATCAACTGTCTAGTATCCATAATCCAGAGAGCTGAACGTTGTACGTAGGTGAAATTTTTACCTTTTTTCAGAATTTTCAGAAATCTCATCTGTTTGTCTGTGCGTTTGTGCTCTTTAATCTCTAATCTCACTTATGTATTTCCATAATATTTTGTGTTTGTTTAATCATACAAAAAAGTTAAGTTAAGTAATTAACAACAAGAAATAACACTCGCTATTCAATAAAATAAAATAAATATAATTATCCAATATCTTACCGCCTTTGATTTGCACCAATAAGATAAGAGTTCGTGACCAACCTCGTCCCTTAAGTCCGGTCAACGAGGACGGTTTTATGTAATAACTTCGAGAAGCGGCTCTTTTTACTCATTTTCGAGTATCACTACTCGATGGGAGTATTCCGTCCAAAAGTCCTAAGGGCCTATTCAAACCGCAGAGGTATCCGCTACCGCCGGCTGTAGCGGGCCCCGAATCCCGAGGGGTATGCGAATAACGCGCTGTTCAAACCATAGCGGTATCCACTACCAGAGGCGGTAGCGGACACCGCAGTGCAGTCAACCGATAACGCTCAAACGCCGTCTTGCTGCAAGTAGATTTCAGTATATAAAAAAATATTTGATAAATTGAAAGAGAAGAAGATGGCTAGCAGAGAAGAAGAAGAAGCATTGCTTTTATTAGCATTACTTGAGGACGAACGAAGTTTCGCCGAACACGCGGTACCGTATCTCGTAACGCTCTGGCATGCGGTTCCGCTTTCGCGGCAGCTGCAGAAATCCCATACTAAATACCGCGCGGGATACCTATCGTTCGGGTATTACCGCTACCCACGGCGGTGACAGATAACTCTGCTGTTTGAATGGGCCTTAAAACACGACTGCTAATTTCATGAACGCAGTATACCCAACTTTTTTTTAATTTTGGGAAATCCTCTTGGATACCCGGCAGTGTAGAGGACACTGCGAGGTTATACCGACTAAAACTCAGTGACTTTCTAGCGTGGCCGTTGATGGGCGAAGTCTCGGGGACGTTATGACACGACATCGGTGCCCCTATCCAGCGCGGGGAGAGCTACGGTCCTTGTCAGAACCTCGGCGTACCCGAGAGTAGAGGTACGCCGGCCATCTCGAGGGACCTTGCCCATCTGACCTTTGCTGACGACGACACAACTAGTAATGGACCCAAGACGGGACTAGTAGGTACTACCTATATAATACTAAATCTAAAATTAATAAAAGCTCTTAGGTGTTCGCTAATAAAAGTGAAATTTATCTTTTCTTATCACCTACGCCAATAAAAGCCGCTCGCTTCGAGACTATTCAAATAACAAGCAATTTTATTAGCGAGCAAGCAGTTAAATCAACAAATTGAAAATAACTACCCCGCCAGCGGCGTATTTCAAATTATTGCAGCCATAATATTATTTTTATAACCCGATTTTGGAAATACGTTGCCGTTTAAATGTAATAAAATACGAAAACAGCATCGAATGAGTTGATGCGTCCTGTCATATTTTTTGTCCAACGACTGTCATATTTTTTGTACAAAAAAATGTGACATTCGTTGGATTGTAACGTGAAAATTAAGGTTAAAAAAGTTTAGACAGTTTATTTTTTCGACGACAGATGTCATGGAGTCAGCCAGGTTGTAACGCGCTATGGTTTCGTTCCTCAACTCCTTCACTTTTCATACAAGATTTCTATATGAATTTACTATTTTTACATCCTACCAATTTTACCAAATTCTCTAGAAGTTTTCATTCTAACATATAATACACATGAAATTTTAAATTTAAATAACTACATAATCATTAACTAGTCTGGTTATAGAATTTTATTTTGAATTGGGGAATGGGGATTACTCATGACAAATAAAATCGTTTTGTTACATTGTAAATATAATTACAAATTTTAAAATTGCAAATTTTGTAATTGCAGTTTTGTTTCGCCACAAAAATTGACTTAGGCTAAAACAATGGTATGTCCATTTCATTTAGTTTTAACCGAAATTAAATAGTAATAAAATATGCTTGGCAACAGTAATTCAGGTTCCTACAATTTGGCCAATTGTTTATGTTAACAATAAACTTTGTTATTGCGAAGAATCTACTTTATTAATTACTAACAAAAGCCTCTGGTTTTGTTCGAGACAATTCACTTAATGCGAATTCCAAATTCCAAGTATTTTGGTATATAGAGTTGTTCCATCTTTATAACTAGATGATCTACGGGGACGGCCTATGCGCGGGTTACACTGCGAAATCGAATCATGGGACGAGGAGATCCGTAGACGAGCGAAAGTTACCGACATAACCCGGCAGATCAGTAAGTTGTAGTGGCAGTGGGCAGGACACATTAGTACGGAGATGTTAACAAACATTTGCCCCTAGCGGGATTCGAATCCGAGACCGTTTGGTTAACAGCCACTACTAGGGTTACTAGCCACTAGACTAAACGTGACGTCGATCAAGGATAAGAGATGAGAATTATAGAATTATATCATAAACTATTGGGATTTGATAGTTTACTTTTCTGCCTTTTTCAACACAGTTTTTCAATAAGTAGGTATCTCTATGCTTGTTAAAAAAATAAATCAAGAAAGAAATATCGCTACGTTGCAACTTCGCGTAAATAATAATAAAACGCGTAGTATAGTAAATTACAAAAATAATAATTTACAATTTGTACGTAATTAAGAACTAGTAGTTACCTATGTTGCATTGTCTATGCAACGCCATCTATTTCGGACTTGATAAACTATGAACATACCATACCATTATCACCATCTATTGTCGAAATGTTAAACTTCAATAATTATAACTCCATAGTAGAAAAGGTTTCTTGCCAGGTCGTCAGATGGCGTCTAAACAAAATTATAATATTTAGGCTGGGTTGCACCATCTAACTTTAACTATAACCAACGCCGCAACTTGAGTTAAAATAACGGTTAGGCCGAAAATGAGTTGCACCAGTTAACAAATAATCATAGCTGGTTAACTGGTGCAACTCATTTTCGGCCTAAAACTCATTTTCGGCCGAAAATGAGTGCGAATTAACTGAAGTTGCGACGTTGGTTATAGTTAAAGTAAGATGGTGCAACCCAGCCTTAGATTATTATGTTTAGCTAGCTGGTGCTTGCGACTTCGTCTGCGTTGAAAAATAAATAATCTTACACCTGAGGATATATTTGCGGATCACCGAAAAAATTATAGGATCTGAGGGAAGGCTTTACCCGAGAGGTCTTACAGCTTATAATGAAGTAAGTACCAATAAATTGTTAAAAGTTAACTTTAACTAAAAATCTGTTTAAATGTTTAACTCTATTATATATATTTTTATAATATTTTGGTAATTTTAATTTATTTTATTATTCACTAGCTGTTGCACGCGACTTCGTCTGCGTTACTTTATAAAATATAGCCTATGTTACTCGCTGATAATGTAGCTTTCTATAGGTTAAAGAATTTTTAAAATCGGTCCAGTAGTTTCAGAGCCTAAGTATATTCAATGCAAACAAACAAATCTTTCCTCTTTATAATATTATAATATTAGTATAGATTACTATTTAATATGTTGCTTACCTACATTTCAATTGTTCTTGATTTCAAAATGAAATCAAGAAAAATAAAGATAAAATAAGATAATAATTGAACTATAAAATAGTAGATATTTTTTAGAAGTAGGCATTATAATGGGGTATTAGTGATAGTAGGTGATAAATCGTGATAGTAATATTATAAATGTGAATGTCAGTTTGTTTGTTTGTTACGCTTTCACGCAAAAATTACTGTAGGCCTAATATATTAATTAATAGGCTTAATGTATTGTTACCTATACCAGGGGCCCTAGCCAAGAGCATACCAATGCAAAGGTTTCGTTGCGTTCTGACTAATAGAAACAAAATAAAGCCCGGTGATTGGTTGTTGTAACGCCCACATAAATTTTTGACCAATCACCGGGCTTATTTCGTTTCTATTCGTCAGAACGCAACGAAACTTTTGCATTGGTATGCTCTTGGCTAGGGCCCTAGTAACTATTATTTAATCTGTGCCTATACATTAAAATCCTGCCATTGTAAATTGCCATCCAACCCTTAGCGTTTGTTTAGATGTAAAACGCATTTGCAATATTTCACGTAACGTTTTGGTTTGCAACTTCCGCATAGATGCAAAGATAAGATGCATAGAAGGACGAGGTATAACAGTTAAGCCTGTATTGTGCTGATATCGGGGGGTAAACGACCTCGCCCTCTGTCAAATGGACAGAGCCATCTGTGGAATCGACGCTAAAAAAAAATTCTTATTAATTCTGTGTAAAGTTATTTAAGGCTATAGTAATAGTAATAGTAATTAGCGCCACTTAGTCCCCGCTGGTTTTAATAAGCATTGAAAAACAAATAAACATCCGATAAATATATACGATAAGAAAAAAAATTTAGAGAAAAATTTCATAAAAATCGGTCAAGCCGTTTCGGAGGAGTTTGCTTACAAACATTGTGACACGAGAATTTTGTATATACAGATTTAAATTATAATAATAAATTATTCAAGAAAAATATTACCGTAATACAATCTCCGTAAGAGTAATAATTTTTTATTGTAACCAAAAATTACCGTCAAACTAATTAGTAGGTAATCAAAAGAAATTAAAAGCAAATATTAATATCTAACAATTAAAAGATAAAAAGTTTTTACATACAAATACGTCTCCACAGCACTGCTGTTTTGGAATATATTCTACGGTCTTCGAATGCTCATTACAGCTTCCATATTGGATACGTCGTGTTGTTATCTTTACCAACGAGGCTTAAACTAAAAATATACTTAAACTAGCTGGTGCCAGCGACTTCGTCCGCGTTCTGGATGAAAGGTACCCTATGTCCTTTCCGGTGTCTCAGACAACGTGTATGCAAAATTTCACGGTGATCGGTTCAGTAGTTTTTGCGTAAAAGAGTTACAAACATCCATACATCTATACAAACTTTCGCATTTATAACACTAGCTGGTGCCCGCGACTTCGTGCGCGTTGAAAAAGCAATATATAGCCTGACATCGTTATTGCTATTATACTTAGCCAGGAGTTAGTTTCCTTATTTTTAGATATTCCCTCGGGAGCAGTACTTTTTTTCTGGATGTAAGGTACCCTATGTCTTTTCTGGTGTCCCAGACAACGTGTATGCAAAATTTCATGGTGATCGATTCAGTAGTTTTTGCGTGAAAGAGTTACAAGCGTCCATACATACATCCATACAAATTTATAATATTAAGTACCGATTAGTACGGATAGTAGATATGGAAGTACAAGTACATATTATCTTATCTTAGATAGATTTGTCTACTTACATCTAAATAAGTGTCCTTCATTTAGAAGGTCAAGTAATCACTATTCGGTGATCCTACTTTCCATCCAACTTCATAGAAAAGCATGTGATCACATACCTGACTCCATCTGTTCGGTTCAATTTCCTACAATGCAGCAAATTGTTCACATCAATACTTCCTTATTGTATTCACATTGGTGTACCCATTATTTTATGTTGTCGCCAAAGTTAAAATTTGGTCAATTCAAAAGAGTCATGGTTAACATTTCCGACAAGACAAAAAAAATTAGAAAATATATCATTTAGTGATGTGCAAATGATCTTTGAAATTAATTCAAAAAATGAGTTTAAAGTTTGAAGTTTTTTAGAACTTGGTTTAGGTATTTTAACTACATACTAGGTAAAATAAATCAAATCAGGACTGAAAGTGGACAAAAATGTTTTGTTTTGTTTGCTTATTAAATTATTAATATCAATTTCGATGTTGATAAATCAAAAATCTATTAAAAATATAAAAAAATCAAATGTTGATATTACCAATGTCTTTTAAACGTTCAAAGTTTTTCAGAGTACAGTACTTACTAGAACATGATGAAATACTGGTATTCTACTTCCATACAATGGTTTTCTTGCAAGTAAGTAAAAAAAACATAAGTAAAGACAATATTCAAGTAACTTGTATAATATAATTGAGACGTTAATCTTTTTTGTCAATTATTTTGATTATTCGAAATTCAAATCTTTAAAGAAATCAGTTTAAATTGTTTGCCACCTAGTTGTTTTGAAAAATTATTTAAACACATAGTTGTTCACATTTCTTACTTTCACCGTAACATATCGATAACAAATTCCGTTTCGTGGTTAACACGCCATTTTGTGATGCCTCATTCCAAGTTCAAAAACATTCTAAATCACAAATCATATTTTCTCTTCTTCGTTAAGAAATAATTAGGGTGTTAATTAAAAGACTAAGGGCCTCTTTCACCAACTACAAGTAATCTGTTGATTAGTTAATTTTAGAAACATTTTTATGCTTTATTAAATTATGCACTCGGTTTAGTGGATCCTTCGATAGGCGAATTATTTTTATTATTTTCTTTTTAATGTTTGGGACTTTTACCGTACAAACAAAGGTTTATTATAAATTATAATTATCAGCTAAATTATTCCCGGTGCCAGGTGACTTTAAATGACGGTTAGCCTACTTGACAGATGGTGAATGAGGACCTTACATTAATTTAAAAAGCCTATTTTCCTCCTAATTACTTATCCTCAATCGTCCTTATTAGAGAAGACACTATGAGAAAACAGCACGTGTATACTTAATAAAAATTTTTAATAAGTGCCAAATTTCATCCAAATCTGATCAGATATTTTTGCATGAAAGAGTAACAAAAATCTATATGTACTTACCTACATCCATCTCCATTAACTTTCGCATTTATGATAGATATTAACAATTTTTAACATTTACACACCGATCAATACGAATGTAAAGCCTTTTTTGTTATTTTTTCATGCATAAGTAAATATTATAATATCTTATCGATAAATTGTATAAATATTTAATTTAATTAATTAATTTTATATTTAATTGTATAATATAATATCCGTCATATAACATATAATTGGTCAATAATTTATCCCGTACCAGTGGTCCTAAACACCCAATAAGAGTACCGCTAGTCTCACGACCCGTTTGGTTTAGACCCTTCGTGTGCGGTTATCGACTTCCTCATGCCAAATACGTCCTGGGATCAATTGGACGGACACAGAATTAGTAAATAGGCTCACTGCCACTATCTATCCTTACAAGAACCGTTGCAAGCCGACACACAATATCGTCAGCTCAATTCGTTAACTGGCTGGACGAATACTTTGTAAGGAAATCAATTTTCTACTCACTAACAAATGAAGTTAATCAATTGTACAGATTGATAGTCATTTGGCGGATGGATTAAATAATTTGGCGGATTGATAAAACTTTCTACTCACTAACTCTAGTAATGTAGCGGATTGATAAAATAATTTGGCGGTTTGATAAAATAATTTAGCGGATTGAAAAATAATTTGGTGGAAATTCGTTAACTGGCTGGACGAATACTTTGTAAGGAAATCAATTTTCTACTCACTAACAAATGTAGTTAATCAATTGTACAGATTGATAGTTATTTGGCGGATGGATTAAATAATTTGGCGGATTGATAAAACTTTCTACTCATTAACTCTAGTAATGTAGCGGATTGATAAAATAATTTGGCGGTTTGATAAAATAATTTAGCGAATTGATAAAATAATTTGGTGGAAATTCGTTAACTGGCTGGACGAATACTTTGTAAGGAAATCAATTTTCTACTCACTAACAAATGAAATAAAGTAATCAATTGTACAGATTGATAGTAATTTGGCGGATTGATGAAATAATTTGGCGGATTGATAAAATAATTTGGTGTATTGATAAAATAATTTTGGCATTGATAAATTAATTTGGCGGCTATTTGGCGGATTGATAAAATAATTTGGCGGATTGATAAAATAATTTGGCGGATTGATAAAATAATTTGACGGATTGATGAAATAATTTGGCGGATTTTAATTAAATGTAGTTAGGACATAAATTAAACTATATGGGAGGTCAAAAACTACCACAATTAAGTGCTGTAGTCTTGCGTTTAGACTTAAGGACAGCTCGTCAAAGCAAACCATACATACACAACAAGTTATCTCTGTAATGAGTATGTTTCAAAATTATAACTTTGAAAACACACTATAATTAGTGATCATAATTTTATATCATTGTGATCATACAAAATCATAATTTTGAAAAAAGTTTCTCTTAAAATTATGGTTTAATAACAAATCATGGATCTGGCAAATGGATCCACTAAGAAAAATAACTCCTAATAGATCCAATCCAAACTTGCATAGCAGGAATCTAATGAAAAAAAAATTGAAATCATCATGGATCTGGTGAATAGTTGTATTAAGAGTGGCCATATATGTATACTTTTATATAAATACATCCATCCAACACTAATGGCTAAGTAAGTAATATTTTATTTTTAATAATAATGAGAAAGAATGAGAATGTCCGCCCGTCTGTTCGTGGAAGCTATGAAACAATTCCAGTTAACCTGTAAGTTAGCACATAGCGATTTCAAGAATGTAGTTAATGTACAGCGCATTGGAGTTACGAAGCGCAGTATAGTGCGACCACTGTCACTAGGGTCTTGGGAAAATAGATGTCACGAAAGTATGAATTTAACAGGGCTTATTGGATTTATTGGCTTATTGATATCATTATTGGAGTTTAACTTTTTAAATTCAGATTTCATTTTTGGTGTTTACTCATTAAGAATCGATTTACATATTATGGTGTTTACTCCGTGGTCATATAAGACCGTGGTATGGAAATTTATGGGAGTAAAATCAATTTTGTTACACGAATGCGTTATATTTATGCTTTATAGAATATTCTATTTTTTTTAATATTTTTAAATATCTGAAGTTTCATAGATATTGCGCCATCTACACAATCTTATTTAAAATAAAATTTTAACAAAAAAACTGACTTCAAATAAAAAAAGAATCATCGAGATCGGTTGGCAATTGGCATGATATTGAGTTATTCGTCCATTTGTCGCGCACATACTTATGGTTTTCTCATGGATGCCATTGTCAATACTTACTTCAATAACTTCAATACTTTTAAAAACACTATCAGTGTCTCTCCACTCTTCTGGTCTTCTGTTTTTCGCATGCAGCCTCTTCCTGTGAAGCTGACCGTTCTTACTGGAAAATTACGGGGAAACTCTCCTTTTGACCAGAAAATAAGAAGTAAACCTATACCTAACACTAGGGCCCTAGCCAAGAGCAAGCGTACAGTCATATACGCTACGCTCAAGCTACGCTACGCTAGGAAGAAAGCTTTGTGATTGGTTGTTGTAACGCCCACATAAAATTTTGACCAATCGCAAAGCTTTCTCCCAAGCGTAGCCTGAGCGTAGCGTTTATGACTGTACGTTTGCTCTTGGCTAGGGACCCTGAACTTCATACGACTGAGGCGATGAATATACTAAACAGCTGTTGAAATGTTCTAAGTCTATAGTCGCAGTGGTCGTATTATAATAGTTAATCACGTGAACATTTCCAACAGTGTAAAGTTTGCAAAAACAATGATAAAACTGAACCGCCAACTGTTTCCAGTTGGAGACAATAATTCTTAATTATTTACTGTACTGTAAAACGAACTTGAATGCGACAACTCCTGTACTGAGTTTTACTTTGAAATATTGAATAATGGTATTTTGTGTGTGCATATTATTTAATCTTTACATATTATAAAACAAAAGCCCCCGCCGCGTCTGTCTGTCTGGGTGTATGTATATGTATGTTCGCGATGATCTCAAAAATTACTGAACGAATTTTCATGCGGTTCTCATTGTATTTGAAGAGAAATCGCCATTTTTCTAAGATTTTTTTTTCTATTCAAATATACTATTTAATGAGAAAAAAAATTGTAAACTTGTCTCTTCACAATAATAAAAAAAAATTCAATGACGACTAAGCTATATCTTAAGTAATATAACGGACACAAATTCGCATTTTCAAAATTAGCAATTATAAAACTAGTCATCTAAATTATATCCTGTTAAGCAAATCAGATTTCGTTTGATAGTAAAAAACTAATTTTAACCAAACAATAAACCTAGAATATTTTAGTTATGTTATTGTGTTTAAAAGGTCAAATAACAATGGATATATAATTCAAGCGAAAATACCAAAAACCATTAATCTTTGAACAAAAACTTGCTGAGAAACTTTTGAGAGATTTCGATGGGAGCGTTCCTAAAATATTAGGGCGTGAACATAATAATGAATCAATTACTAAAATCCCAATTCACTTTGGCAACATCTGCATGATTTTTTTTATTTTTTTTTTATGTAGGTAAACATCATCATATTTTATCTTCATCATATTATCTCTTTTCTACATTTATACTAGGTAATATTATAGAGGGAAGATTCGTATTTTTGTATGTTTGTATTGAATAAACTCAAAAACTAGTGGACCGATTTTGAAAATTCTTTCACCTATAGAAAGCTACGTAATCAGCGAATAACATAGACTATCAATACTAATAATAATAAATCTGTAAGTGTAGGTATTGTATGTATGTATGTTTCTCCATAACTCTTAAACGAATTAACTGATTTTCATGAAACTTGGTAGATAAACATTTAGACGTACGGGACACAGGATAGGCTACTTTTTTCATGCGGACAAAGTCGCGGGCGACAGCTAGTATTTTATAAAGTAGCCACGAATTCATACATTTTTTAATAATCCCACAGTAACTAAACATGTTTTCAGGATAAAAAGTAACTTTTATGTTAATCTAGGTAATAAACTATCTGTGTGCTGAAATCCGTTAAGCCATTTCTGAGAACGCACAAACAGACAAAAAAACTAAAAATATTTTTTGACTTCGGTAACATAAGTATGATGGTATGAGATGGTAACCGACGATTACTCTGGCAGTCTGCCTATATATTTCTATATATAAAAAAATATTATCCTCATTTGAGGCTACGACAGAATAGTAATCATGTCAAAATGAACGAACAACGAAAAAAATATAGAAGTGTGTGTAAACTCAACCTTATAACAAACATCTCGGTTCTCCTGGAATCTGAAGAGGTTTTGCAGTTTTATATTTCCTTTGGCAGAAAGCAATCAAATAAAAAAAATCGTAAAATTAAATTTTTGTAAAGCGCTTAAGACTCAGAAGAAGAGAAAGGTTAGACACCTTTAAAACTACTTTTAAAGACTGCTTCTTTTCTGTGATTTATAACAAGACTCAAAACTGTCATGTGTCACAAAAACTATTATGTAACTAATTTTCAACTGAGAAGAAACACGATCGGCGATAATTCACCACTTCAAAGATAATTGATTGGTCTCGCTGCGCTCGAATAGATAGAGCGCTATACAAAAGCAATAGCTCCGAAAATGTGGCAACTTTTTATTGTAGTGTGTGTAAAAAATCATCACTTTTACCCAGTTTTATTATATTTTTACACAGTTTCACTACGCAAACTGGTATTTTATTATACCTAAAATTTAATAAAACATTCGGCACGTACACATCACAGACAGTTTGCAGTGTGACTGACTCGGGTACGCCGAATTCGGCGTACTATTTTATGCCGCATTTTACAAGTACGACGGCGGTATCTAGTCGAGCGCAGCGAGACCAATCATTTATCTATGCCACCACTTTATAGTCAACTAACTTTTTTTTTTCAGGATAAGGAGGGATAGCAGAGAAATGGACTCGGGCATCACTTATCTTACTACTTATTATTTCATAATTATAGGTTGAGAAGTTAAGGCGTGAAAGGGTAACAAATTATAATGCTTTCGCATTTATAATTTTAGTTAGAATGTTACACTATGATCACATTCAGGTATATGTCATGTTTGTATTGTGATCGTATATTCTTTTCTTTTCATTTTATTTTCCTTTTCTTATTATTTTATTTTAAATTAAGTAAAGTTAAAGTTATAATAATTATTGTTTTTGCTTATATTATCATTCGTTTCAATTTCTATTTTGTAATTTACATATCTGTAACCTTAAAATTGACTTGTGTTACCTATTTTTGTTTGTGCTGTTTGTGTACCTTTTGAAAAGTAAATAAATAAATAAAGTATTGCTTTGACTTTCTACAAAAGATTTAACTAAGGAACATTCCAAAGTATTTTATATTTTTAATATTTTTTAATCACCAACCTTGACTAACCTATATGTGCTTAATGATACGCCATAGTAATGACGAAGCTAATGGGCGCTACCAAATTATCGCGTGACGATGGCATGGGGGTGGCATGTGGCGAAAACAAAACCAATGTCACGGGCATTAAGGCCACGAATACCATCAAGGTAAACCATTTTCTGTTCTTACAATTTGTATAATTATCTGCATTAATGAAAAAAATATAAAAACTAGCTGGTGCCCGCGACTTTGTCCGCGTTGAAAAAGCAATATATCGCCTGACATCGTTATTGCTATTACACTTAGCCAGGAGTTAGTTTCCTTAATTTTAGATAATCCCTCGGGAGCAGTACTTTTTTTCTGGATGAAAGGTACCCTAAGTCCTTTCTGGTGTCCCAGAAAACGTGTATGCAAAATTTCATGGTGATCGGTTCAGTAGTTTTTGCGTGAGAGTTACAAACATCCATATATACATCCATACAAACTTTCGCATTTATAATATTAGTAGGATTAGTAAGATTCTCAAAAAAAAAATATAAATACAGATATTCTAGACATTTCTAATAGTGAATTTAACTATGTGTAGTTTCCAGATTACTGTCAGCTTATAAGAAAAAAAATATATAGCGAATGCTAATTTTTCATTAACAAATTACTATTTTCGTTACGTTTTGCTATAACAAACTTTACCATTAAACAATGTCGAACTGTAGTTAAATAAATTCTAAAAATACATCGACGGCTGCAAAGAACAAAAAGATATCTGCATTTTACCGAAATTCACTTTTTTACATAAATGAATTCAGAATTCTTTATTTTATCTAGTGATATTTTTTTTTCATAAAAAATCTTATTTTTTATGGGTATTTTGTCGCGTAATTAAAGACATCTACACCATTTTTTACAAAGTAACGAAGTATACACGCACATCTACAATTGTCCGTATGTACGTCGTACAATTTCGCAGGTATCAGTCAAAGACTATATAAGTATATTTGGGAGTAATGAATGGAATAATGATTTTTTAAATGATTTAAACAATAAAAAATCTATTACTATAATTAGAAAGTCCTACGTAGTAGCGAATATATGGCAGTTGACTCGGTTAGTTGTTTTATTTTTACAAAGTAGAAAAGGCCATCTGCCGTATTTCAAAAATAAAATAAAAATCTGTTAAATTTATCTTTACTATTTTGTTCAGAATGCCACATTAATTGACTGTTTCAAATTTGAAGGAGCTAGCTTAATTCTTGTAAAAGTTATCAAACTTTCGCGTTAAAAACGCTCTCCTGAAAACTAGTGATTTTGTAGATAGCCGTTTTTTCGTTGCAGCCGTCAACATGTATACCTAAATCCATTTACAGTTTTCCTAATCGTGTTCCGACACGAAATGTACTAATTATATCGCTATTCTAAACTAAATTGTCCCAAAAGTAATTATGAAGTTCGCGTTTCAGTCTTTCTTGTTTATGAGGTCTAGTTTTCTGACTAAAATAACATTGGATTTTGGTTCATCGAATTAGCTGACCTCCATTTTTGGAGTGGAGGTGCTGAGAACTATAAAGGAGAGAAAGCTGCAGTATTTCGGGCACGTAATGAGGGGCGAAAGATACCGTATTCTTCAGCTAGTGATGCAAGGTAAAATACACGGGAAGCGGAACAGAGGTAGAAGAAAGACATCCTGGCTGAAGAATTTAAGAGAATGGTTCGGATTGAGTTCGCTCCCTCTTTCGCGCAGCAGCTTCCAGAACGGAATAGCCATGATGGTCGCCAACCTTCGTAGAGAAGTGGCACGCTAAGAAGAAGAAGATTTTTGGAGATTACTCATTAAGAATCGAATTGCATATATGTATATAATACTAGCTGACCGGGGAAACGTTGTTTTGCGACAAAATAAAAAAATATTTTTTGAGGTGGACCACCCTTAACATTTAGGGGTATAAAAAATAAATGTTGGCTGATTCTCAGACCTACCCGATAAGCACACAAAATTTCATCAAAATCGGTCCAGCCGTTTCGGAGGAGTTTGGCAACAAACACCGCGACACGAGAATTTTATGTATTAGATATTTTATATAAGCACCTTTTTTTTTTTTTTTGTTTCAAACCGAAAATGTTGGCCGAAAAAAGGTAAAAACTGCAAATTTAAGGATATTTGGATAACTTGTAATAATGCAAATAATGCAGATATGAAGGATATTTTCTATAGCTTTTCAACCTCAATGTGTCCCGAAAAAACACTGAAAGTTTCAAGGTGCTGCGATTTATTTTTCTTAGTGTCCGGAATGTTTAAAATTATCGTATTTGCTAAAAATCAAGATAACGGGCGATTTTTCATTTTTAGTCCCTTAACAAATTGTTGCTAAAAAAAAATTAAACTCAAAAGCTTAAACGCAATAATCCATATTTTTTTCATTAGATGCCTTTAATCATTAAAAAATCCGTACTAATATTATTTAAAATGCGAAAGTTTGTATGGATATGTCTGTGGTGTGGATGTATGGATGGATGTTTGTAACTCTTTCACGCAAAAACTACTGAACCGATTACCATGAAATTTTGCATACACGTTGTCTGGGACACCAGAAAGGTCATAAGGTACCTTTCATCCAGAAAAAAAGTGCTGCTCCCGAGGGATTATCTAAAATTAAGGAAACTAACTCCTGGCTAAGTACAATAGCAATAACGATGTCAGGCGATATATTACTTTTTCAACGCGGACGAAGTCGCGGAGACCAGCTAGTAAAAAATAATTATATTTTTCAAAAATATGGATTATTGCTAAAAAAAAAACCGTTTAAACACAAAAGTTTTGACTACTATTAGTTTTGGGGTCACACAAATTGTGTGTTTGGCGATTCTTCATTCACGTAACCTTTACATAGTTTAATTTATTTCTTTACCAACACAATTCTCTAACGTCCTTTCCCCATAAGATATAAGGTCGAAAATGGCTTACATTTAATAAGCAAAAAGCAGTTATGGCATCGTCCCCGCCCTTGACACTGTGGTGCCGAAAATAGTAGAAAAATTGCTGAAATACGGCCGCAATCTGACACGAAATCAGGGATGATAAATATGATAAATTTATTTGCGTCGTTTTTATAGGACCTAACCTTTTTAACATAAAAGGGGTGAATGACAGGCTAAGTGTGGGTGGCTACTGTCACACATAGAAACGTACGTACCAACCTCACAGAGGTTATCCAAGCGCATTGCCAACCCTTACAGCATGAATTTGGCATCTATGTATGACGTTACTATACTAATATTATAAAGCTGAAGAGTTTGTTTGTTTGTTTGAACGCGCTAATCTCAGGAACTACTGGTTCGAATTGAAAAATTCTTTTTGTGTTGGATAGATCATTTATCGAGGAAGGCTTTAGGCTATATAACATCACGTTGCGACAAATAGGAGCGAAGAAACAGTCGAAAATGTGGAAAAAAATAACGGGAAAAATTATTCATCTTCGAGGGCTTCCGTTGCGTGCGCTGCGAAAACCGTTCGAGATACCCAAATGATTCCCAAAATAACTATACCACGCGGACGAAGTCGCGAGCACCAGCTAGTAATAAAAAAGAACGAGTGTGCTTATGACCACACGACTGAAGTGAAACTTCTTTCGCTCCATCTGTATGTATATATATATATATAAAAGTATATATATATATAAGCGTGCGTAAAGAAGTTTCACTTCAAAAAAACGAAATGTCACGTGACCTTATTTCGTTTTTTTTTTTAAACTGGTCCATACGATATTTTCAATCATGCTTAAGAAAAAAAAAAATTTTTTTTCCTAAAAATCTCCCTCTGCCCTATTTTAGTAGAACCAAACATTGATAAAAGTAGTATATTATAAAAATTTAATAGAAATAAATTTACTATTATTGTCAAACTAAGAATTCTTTAAAAAAAGATAAAATGGAATATTAATTAGTTGAGTATATAAGAAGTATAAGCATCAACATTTGACAAAAAAAATAATTAAATTTTGAATACATATCTCAAAAAGCGCCATCTGCCGCATTAGTGTCGAACTACAACGAATCGTGTCAAAGGTTATCGATTATTTATTTATTTATTTTTAAAGCGCCCTCTGCCGTATTGGAATTGAACTAGAACAAATCCTGTCAAAGATCAAGTTAAGTAAAGGTCGGATGCAATGTGTACTGTGAGACAAGATAAAATTGACTGGAAATTATAATAAAAATGATTTATAATAAAAATCAAGAAAAATCTACAGACTATCCCGAATTAATTACTACGGAAGTTTCACTCGTACGTACTATTATTTACATATACATAAAACTATATACATATACGTACAAGTGAAACTTCCATAGTAATTAATTCGGGATAGTCTGTAGATTTTTCTTGATTTTTATTATAAATCATTTTTATTATAATTTCCAGTCAATTTTTCTTTGCTGCAATGTATTTTTTTGTACACTTATTGACAGTTTTTGAATTACATAAAAAGTTTCACTTTTGACGCTGTTAGTTTTGGACTGACGCATACATTTTTTGTATCTTCATTGACAATAACTGAGAATAAAAACAATATTAAAAATTTTTTAATATGAAATAATTTAATAGACATATACATATATATATATATATATATATATATATATATATATATATATATATATATATATATATATATATATATATATATATTACATATACATAAACATTCTACATTAAGAAAAGAACTATATAAGTAATTAATATGACTTATGTTAACGAGTTAACTCTCATGACAAAACGCTAGTGTCCCATAAAAAGTTTCACTTCAATAAACTCACCAATGTCATGATATCATTTGCCAAATCTCTTGCTAGATCATGAGATATGAAACAACTCAGTCCACTGAGTGCTAATCCTGCTTCATATTGATTCTGAGCATTTAAATCTTTCCTTATCATATTTGTAGTGAGCATAAGTAACTCTGAGTCTGCATGGAATGATTGACTAGCTGCTAAGTACCCGATTCTTTTGTAAGTGAATTTGTTTGAACTCATCACCTCAATAATATTGAATATAGCCCATGATATGTCATATCCTAACATTTGAAGCTAAAATAAATGTCAATTTAATTAATAATTACAACAGTTACACTTACAAATTCGATCTACTTAAGACCTAAGTACTTACGTATGTCAGCTTAGCGACAGCGTTAGCTTTCTTATGTTATGTTATCTTGTCGTAGTTCCACTTTAATTTCTTCCATACATTGTGCTATGTACTTGGCCTAAAATCGAATATTATATAAAAAAATATAACATTCAAAACTTATTTACATGTTTATTAAGTAAATAGTAACAATTTCTGATGTGTACCTACCTCGTTATCTTTATTATTCCTTATACCACGCACTAAATCGGTGAGATTTTTATCGAACATTCTTTCGAAGTTCCCCTTTACTTTCTTTAGTGCCATTTTATTGAATTATTTTCCATAAACATATAATTAAAAAATAAGGACGTTGAACACTTGAAGCATGACTGTATTATCTTAAAGAAGATAAGTTTTACACAACACTAAATTAAAAATAAAATTCAGGATTCGCCAGGCAGTCATAAAACCAAACTTTGTCATTTGTGATTTGTTAGTTAAACGTCAGACAGATGGATGACAGTAATGTCATCCATCTGTATATAGTATGATAAGATCATACTCTATAATCCGTAGCATATAGAGAATGAACTATGTCTGTGTAGTACTCATTTTTTCCATAATATTAATTAGTTGTTCTGTATTTATCCAATTTATCCGACACAGACTGTCAATGTCAACAGTGTCACTGTCAGTCAACATCAACAATTTTCTTTCCGCCTCTCTCACTCTGCTAGAGTGAGAGAGGCGGTAATAAGAAAGAGACAAGGAGTTTAACATCTGTGAGTTTAACAGTTTAACACTTAACAGTTTGTTAGCTCGACGAGTTCACTCTCATGACAAAAAGTTTCACTTCAATAGTGTCCCATAAAAAGTTTCACTTCAATAATTAAATTTTGAATACATATCTCAAAAAGCGCCATCTGCCGCATTAGTGTCGAACTACAACGAACGAATCACGAATCGAGTGAGAGAGAGAGAGTTGCTAGAGTAAATGGTAATAAGAAAGAGACAAGGAGTTTAACAGTTTTGTTAGCTCGACGAGTTAACTCTCATGACAATAGTGTCCCATAAAAAGTTTCACTTCAATAAATATCTTCACACATTCCACACAGCACCATCTAATTCCACACTAAGCAACTAATGCTTGTATTATTGATACCAGATAGTTGATATACTACATACATTACTTTTTTTTGTAATTACATACATACTACTATATAAATACAAAACGTCCACGACTCAGGTACAAAGGTAAAATGTTAACACATAAACATTTGCCACTAGCGGGATTCGAACGCGCAACCGTTTGATTAACAGCTAGGGTTTACTAGCCACTAGACCAAACGTGGATTTACATTTTCAAAGACGCAAAACCAAATACGCAGAACACACCGGGATAGGAGTGGCGACAGGCGAGGCGCGGTTAAACAAAACTGTTTGTAAACGCATTAATGAACCGAGAGGTCGCCCTGGAATTTTATACGTGCAATAAACTAAGCGTGATGGTGAGGTCATCGTTGTAATTACGCTTTTATATTACTTTGCTAGGCCATTTTGGAGAGAGGGAGAGAGAGAGGGAGGGAGTGATGTCGCATGTTTTAAACCTTGACGCCCAACGCAAAAAGAGGGTGTTATAATTTTGACCCTAATCTTTTCAATGTTCGAGTGAATAGGCATCTTCTGGGTGAGCTCGCTCCATCTTAGGCCTCATCCTTGCCACATGGCTGGTTGTTGGCCAAGAGCTAACCCATCTCATATAAAAAATAATAATAAAAACGCGTGCATGTGTGTGTGTGTATCTGTGTGTCTGCCATGTCTGTAGTGTCCTAGCTCCTAAACGAATGGATGGATTTTGATCCAGTTTTTTTTTATAAATTTATTAATTACCAACATACAAATCTTCTCTTTTTATAATATAGGTACCTATATAGATTTATAATAACATGGATTTTACGTACTTTTTCTGTTCAGTCACTTTGTTTAGAGGCAAGTACTTTCGTGTTAGTTTGAAATAGTAGTATTAGTACCAGTAATAGTAATAAAAGTAAGTATTTAATGCCATTAATAAATTTGATTGATTATCCAGACCATGTGTTCGAATTCGAATAGACAAACCTTTCACAACTTAATAAAAGATAACTTAAGTATTGATAAATTGTTACAGAAATCAATTTCTTGCATAAACTTGTTCGCTACTTAACTCAACCAGTCCACGGATTATAAAATAATGTGGACCAGTAGATATACTTAAGTTCATAGATTTCGTAATAACTTGAGCTTTATTACTTAGTTAAAGAGTGCGCTTAAAAGGGTTGCGTTCATTCAAATACAAATAATATTATTTAAGACTAGCTGTCGCACGCGACTTCGTCCGCGTAACTTTACTAGTATTAAATATTGCCTACTAGCTGGTGCCCGCGACTTCGTCCACGTTGAAAAAGCAATATATCGCCTGACATCGTTATTGCTATTATACTTAGCCAGGAGTTAGTTTCCTTAATTTTAGATAATCCCTCTGGAGCAGTATTTTTTTCTGGATTAAAGGTACCCTATGTCCTTTCTGGTGTCTCAGACAACGTGTATGCAAAATTTCATGGTGATCGGTTCAGTAGTTTTTGCGTGAAAGAGTTACAAACATCCATACATCTATACAAACTTTCGCATTTATAATACTAGCCGGTGCCAGCGACTTTGTCCGTGTTGAAAAAGCAATATATCGCCTGACATCGTTATTGCTATTATACTTAGCCAGGAGTTAGTTTCCTTAATTTTAGATAATCCCTCGGGAGCAGTATTTTTTTCTGGGTGAAAGGTACCCTATGTCCTTTCTGGTGTCTCAGACAACGTGTATGCAAAATTTCATGGTGATCGGTAGCAGTAGTTTTTGCGTGAAAGAGTTACAAACATCCATAGGTACATACATCCATGCATCCATACGTCCATACAAACTTTCGCATTTATAATATTAGTAGGACTAGTAGAATGTTACTCACTGTTAATGTAGGCTTCTATATGTGAAAGAATTTTTAAAATTTTTTGGAAAAAAAATACAAATCTTCAAAAAAAACATGAAAACGTTAAACACCTACAAGACTTACTAAATAATAATACAGAGTATTTACAGAACCTTTAGAATACCTGCAGAGTATTTAGAGGGCATTCAAATTGTTTTTAAATTAAACTCTAAAAAATGCAAAGTATATTTTTGGACTTACAGAAACAGTTTCTCTCGCCCTGTCGTGTTTTAAAAAACATTAAAAGTTACTTTCACTTAATAGGCATACGAAGTCTTGAGTTAACTTAGAAAATAAAGGAGGTGTTGGCCGTGCTATATTTATCTTTTTAAATTAACCTTCGGACACACTAGGTGCTTTTAAGTACTTACAATGAGATGTATCATAGTTTTATAAGTATCATAATATCATAGCATCATTAAATTGTTATGGTCAATGAAATTAAATAATTTAATAGAATAACTTAATTAATGTCATTAAATTAAACTTTAAACGTGAAATATTAGTTACCAAAGAATATTTTATTTCTTTTTCTTTTATATATTGTAACATTTTTTTATCAAAATGCATAATTTCAAAATTTTTATTTAATATTAAAAAAAAACAGCTTCATCGCTATGTACACATTTTCGAAATAGTGTTCAAACTAGTGTTCAAACTAGTGTTCAAACTAGTGTTCAAACTAGTGTTCAACTAGTGTTCAAACTAGTGTTCAAACTAGTGTTCAACTAGTGTTCAACTAGTGTTCAACTAATGTTCAATTAGTTGTAGAGAGAGTAAATAAGGTGGACTGCAGCTATAGTTATAACTCATTGTAAAACTGTCCTAACCTTTCTGAGGTGCAAACAGTCCTTAGAAAACAAAAGTAAGAGATTTTGAACATAGACCCTTGAATACTCTAGAAGTACAAATTTAAACTTAGATTTTAAATAATCAGTTTAAAAATATTTATTTCTCTTTGTCAGGGCACCCCGCGTTGCACAGTCATAGATTTGGCAACCCTTCTGGTGACAGTAACCACCCCTTACAGAAACCATGATCATAAATAAATAAATAATATAAATAAATAAATTTATTTATTTATATTACGGTCCGTGGGGCCCTGAAGCAATGGGCCTCTTCAAAGACATTTCGAAGAGGCTTGTTGATGCGACGGGAGATCGGAGAGCTGGCGCTTTCCTCGGCCAACGTATTAGTTTGGCCATTCAACGAGGAAATGCTGCCAGCGTCCTCGGTACAATGCCGCGGGGTCCATTTTTGTATTGAATTTTGTTTTTAGGTATAATTTATTTAGTTATTAGTTTGTAAATATTGTAAATTCATTTAATCATTTAATTGTAACTAGTAATTTAATAAATAAATATATTCACACATTCCACACAGCACCAGCACAGTAAGCAACTAATGCTTGTGTTGTGAATACCTAACAGTTGATATATTACATAGATTACTTTTTTTTGTAAATACATACATATTATAAATACAAAACATCCATGACTCAGGTGCAAAGGTAAAATGTTAACACATAAACATTCGCCCCTGGCGGGATTCGAACCCGCGACCGTTTGGTTACCAGCTGGGGTTACTAGCTACAAGACCTAACGTGTCGTCAAAAACCATGAAACCAAACATCTGTCATTTAAAGAAAATGTGACTTTACGTCAACACGTTGGAGTTTAAAATCAATACTAGAACTTGGTCTTGCACCATTGACGCGCGAAGGCAAGACTCCTCCATGATTCTGTTTTAGGCGTACTTTTTATGTGCCGCTTCGGCATTTGTCACGCAAATTCCATAGTTGTAGTACTTCGATGGCACGCACTTTTACAATTTCTCCCAATTTCTCCCAATTCGTAAAATAGTTTGAATTGAACCATTGTAGGTCTATGGTGTCAAGTTAGCCATTACCACGCCGAAGGTGCTAATTAGATGGGACGACACGTAAGTGTTAGGTACCAGATCCGAGTGAAATGAGATGTTTTATTTTAGTTAAGTGTGTGCCTCGCCTTGGTTTAACTTTTAACTTAGGATACAATCAGCTGTGGAATATTTTACTTTTTTTTTTTTTTTTTTTCAATGAATATACACAGCGGGCAAACATTGTTATGTTATGTCCTGACATAATACTTACTAAATTTAAATGCAAAAATAAGTAATATTGTTTTTTTTTTTGTTATACGCTTCCACGCTATAATAAATGTGAAAGTAGCTCTGTCTGTCCATTGCCTTTTCACGCCTTATACTAAATTGATAATCATTTAATTTTGCATTTACATAGTCAGGGATACGGAAAAAGACATGTTTTTGCCTAGAAACAAATATATAAAAGGCGCTGTATATAAATTTTTCAAAGAAATTTTGTATTTTTGTTTTTAATGAATAAACTCAAA
Organism: Synanthedon tipuliformis; assembly: GCA_947623395.1. Taxonomy (NCBI): domain Eukaryota; kingdom Metazoa; phylum Arthropoda; class Insecta; order Lepidoptera; family Sesiidae; genus Synanthedon; species Synanthedon tipuliformis. Next base: position 5,908,005 of record OX392431.1, on the reverse strand, counting down.
AACCACTGTACCGATTTCAAAAGTTCCATTACCTATAGAAAGCTACATTAAAAGCGAGTAACATTTTTTTTTATAAAATTACGCAAACGAAGTCGCGTGAAACAGCCTAGTAAGTATTTCATGTATTGTGTAATAATGTAAAAATTATTTAGTTATTAAAAAAGTGACGCGAAGAATGTTCTCTTAAACTTTGTAAGTAATAAGGCTGAACGACTTACAACTTACCCGAATTAAAAAAAAATAAAGATAAATATAATAAACCCTAATGACTTAGCGAAGAAAAAATTAATTTTTCTGCAATTCTTATTCGTATCCAATAAAAGTTAGGGTTCAAAATGGATTGACACAAGTATCTATCGTAAATAGCAGTACATCTGAGTTCAACCACCTTTGAGCTGGAAACCTTTCTTTAAAAGTGTAAATTTATTCAAATTTTAAAAAGAGCCATAGGCTCATATCCTTTTTCACGGTGTGCGAATGGGATAGCCACATTTGAAACTCAAGTGTGTGCGAAAGAGACAGACATAATTTTCTGTTTAAACTCGTTTAACAATGGATAACTTAGTGTTGTGATGAACTTATGCAACTGCAATAATTTTTTCGTAATTTTACAGAAATAACAGCACATGTGCTATTCTGTTTTGGTAAGTGAGTAAGAGTTGCCAGATCCCATTCTCTTATCCGTTTCCATCCCCTTAATCTTTAATCCTTCTGTTCGGAAGAGCATTTGCAACACTTATGGCGTTGTTAGAGGCGACGGTAGTCATATACCATCAAGCGGATCAGTCTGTCTACCGACCTTTACATAAAAAAATATATGTGGAACCTTTCAAATGACGGCATAAAATAATCATCTTCATCAACCTGTTTTTTCCAATGTTCGCCAGCACACACGGCAGAGGAGGCAGAGGAGCTGCCCATCGAATCTGTCCGGGTGGGTCGCAGGGCGTCCCCTCTGTCTCACGGTAGTCCTAGTAAAGACTACCACCCGTCATGAGGTCGGCGTACCTCACGGCGTACCGAGGTTCCGACAGCGAGCGTAACCGTCCGCGCGCTGGATAGCCGTGACGAGGCACCGATGTTGTGTCACAAGGTCCCTGCGACTTCGCCTATCTACGGCTAGAAAGCTGTTAGTTGTTTAGCCGGTAGGAGACCGGCATAACCCCCCAGCGTCCCCTCTATCACTGTCAGGTGTGTTCATGAGGTTCGTCCTCACTGGGGGACGAAAAAAAGGGCGTCCCACACTGTTTCTTCCAATTTATGGTCTCTAACCAAGAAATGGCGGCCACGAATTGGATAGCTAGAAAATCAGTCACGAAGGCAAGTTTTTTTTTTATATAAGAGATGGGTTAGCTCTTGGCCAACAACCAGCCATGTGGCAAGGATGAGGCTTAAGATGGAAAGTGAACATCCAGATGACTCAATTTGTAGTTAATCATCTTAGGGATAAAATAATTCAGGGCTAATCAGTAATTTTCAGTAAAAAACTGATAGTCCGTGTCTAGACTACTTATCTATTATATCTTATAAATATATATTCCTTTATCTGTTTCTATAAACAATTGCCAATAAAATATTGTGAAGTTAATTTCTAATTAAAAAAGGGCTGCTATGGAGTAAAAATTAGCTATGTCCTTTTTTTGTCCTCACAATGTGTATGTCGTGGGCAGATCGTAGAATTGGGCAGATCGTAAAGTATGAAATCAAAAAACTTTCACCAAAAGTCAAAAATAGGTGCGACGAGGAGCGGAGCGAAGCAAAGCGAGGAGGAGCGTGTTAGATTTACATGGAAATAAATTTGGGGAGCCGAGCGAAGCGGAGCAGAGTGAGGCGACCCTCTCAATTTTAACAGAAATGTGATCTGCCCAGGAATATCATGATATGCCCAATTCTACGATGTGCCGACGACATATACAACACAGTGACATAAAGAATCATAAGAAAATCCAATCCAATGCATAAGAAATGAAAAGAATTTTCCATATTTTTTTAAATTTCGAATGTAGTCCATAAATAACTTAAAATTTCTCTCTCATTCCTTTTTTAGTTTTTTAGCAACTAACTCGAATTACTTACTTGAATTTTACTTCCGAGAATATGATTGTAGTCATTGGAATTCTTGATATATTTTTTTCTCCGATCATTTTGATAATGCGAGAACCCCAGCAACATCTTAAACCATGTGATTAGATATATCTGCATACAATCGTATGAGACCCATGTCTTGAGTCTTGACACGGTGAATTAACCCCGGAGATTTTAATGCCTGATGCTTCATCTGAAATGCATGTTAAATTTAGCAAACATATCCAATATTAAAATAAAAAGATTTTTGTAAAATTAAATTAATATTTTAACATAATATTTTAGTTCATAATTTTTTAAAAGCTATACCTAAAACTAGAATTCCGCAGGTAACTGGGAAAGGCCCAAGCTACTGGTAGAAACCTCCTGACCATCCTGGCCCTACATACCCTGGTCAAAAAAGTTGACAAAAAAAAGTTAAGTTCTCTACGGGCTATGCGATCTTAAAATCAAAATTGAAAAAAATACCTTAAGTTAAGACCTCTCTCTCTATGTGCCTCTTCAGTCCTGAAGGTCAGCCGTCAACCTCCTGAACCGGTCCATATCAAGAGCCAACTGGAACAGCTGCTCGACCGAGCCAATTCCATGCCACTACCTGATATTCCTGAGCCACTCAAGTTAAGACCTACTCTTACCCAAAAAAGACCTTAAGTTAAGACCTACCCTTAAGTTGTGAAGAGAATTAAGTACAGACAACTAACACTAAATTGTAATTAAGCAAAAAAGCGAGCGCTGCAAATTTGAAAGTAAGATATCTGAACCACCATAATTTAATTAAAATATGGCAGTAGGAATAAATCTTTGCGCTTTTAACATGGTGCCCGGCGACGCCCATACTTGATTTATTTCCCAATTAAAAACGATTTCAACTCGAGTTCGACAAACGTTCTGATTCATTTGAAATTTTTCTTGGAAATCATTTTTACTGATAAAACAAAGAGCGTACCCAGTAAACATTAATTTGTTAAAATGTCTACAACAATTAATAAATAATATTACTCATTAATGAAAGGCATATTTACTCACTTAATGAATTCCTAAATGATGAAACTATATAATGCAAGCGATGCTAGATATTATTATTAGATATTAATACTAGATATATCCTATATAAATATAGCATAAAAATAAATAAAAATAAATTATAAACACATTAATAATTAAATTATCTAGAGGAATTGTTAATTTAAAATTACAACAACTTTAAGTATACTATATTCAGCAAATAAATTGATTTGAATTTGAATAAAAACTAATGAAATAAATAAATATAATAATTCTGTATTTCCGAGCTCATATACTTAACCAAAATATTTTCAAAGTTCAAGTAATAGGCATCTTCTGTGTGAGCTCGCTCCATCATAGGCATCATTCTTCCTACAAAGTTGATTGTTGGCCAAGAGCAAACCCATCTCTAATAATAATAAAAATTATAAAAAAATAACAAAAATAAATAAATGTAAAATTACTAAAGATCCGTTTCCGGCTTCACGCAGGTTTCATAGAAAAAGTTTTTTCGTGCAGTAACATAGTTACAAAGTTGCAGTACTTATCTTTGGTTTTACTATTTTTATTTATTTTACAAGCGGTTATATGGGAACGGTTTTTTTAATTAGTATATTACTTTGTCTTTTATAATTAACTGGCTGACGTTGTTTTGCTATATAATATTTTTTTTGGGAGTGACCCACCCTTAACATTTAGGGGTATGAAAAATAGATGTTGGCCGATTTTCAGACCTACCCGATAAGCACACAAAATTCCATCAAAATCAGTCCAGCCGTTTCGGAGGAGTTTGGCAACAACATGGAGTTCGGAGAATTTTAAGTGAACGCTCTGCTTCTTACTTTATATGGTATTGTACTCAACTTTTCTTTTATTTTTATCGTGAGTGCTTAAATTTCTGGTAGATATAATATAAAATATGTATTTAATTAATTATTTTTTTTTTTCTAAATTTTCAACAGAGACTTATAACAGAAATTTTTAACATATAGCAGTCATTCAGATACCAGTCATTGGTACGCAAATGTAGTGTTTGTATAACTTATAAATGTGTTTTAGATAATTTTGATGTGCTGTTGGTATTTCAACAAAATAAAATAAAATAAAACATGTAATTTTCAATGTAAGAAGCATGCAATTTCATATACAAGCTTTGGTTAGAAATAAATAAATAATTACTTACGTTACATAATTAATTACGTTACATTACATTACATGACAGTGTCGCGAGTTCAGTAGTTCTTTCCCATCTCAAAAATGCCCAACGCGTTGAAGTTTTCACTTCAAAAAGTCTCTCACCAACAAACTCTTCACAGCGCGCTGAAGGCGAAGGCAGACCTAATGTTATTTTAATAAATTGCAGTTTCGAAAAAATAAACCACGAAGCTCATCTAAACGTTCAAAGTGAAGTGAGCGAGGAAAAGAAAAAAAAGTCAGTATAACCACTTTTGCCCAAAGCGAACCGGTCTCCGAGACCAACTTCACTTGGTCGCATTTCATTATACGAAGGTCAACTGTCTGAGGGCTGCAGCACAGCACAGCAACATCACTGTGTTGTTCCCCGAGCCGAGCGAGTCACCGAACGAACATTCAAACAGTTCAGTCGACGACAGACAGTCGCCACGGGCGGACGTTTATTCGCATATGCTGAAAAACTTTTACGTCACCAAAAAAAAAAAACGCGAAACACAAATCGTTTTTTACGGAAGAACAAATGTAAAAAAGACATTTTGTGTTATCAAAATTCCGTGACGTCAGTTAAAATCCATGTTTTTAAACAGGAGTTCTCCAATAGAAAGTTGCTGTTGCATTGACAAGCTCTATACAAACAGTGGTTTTGGTGTGTATAATATAAATTTTAGTATTGTGCCACAGTGCCTGTGTATTAGTTGGGAGTTGTATGCGGAAATTCTTCAGTTGATAACACCTTAAGCAGACGTAAGTACCTGAGGATTGCACTTTCTTTTGACACAAACCGAGATACACTGGCGGACCTTATAAAACTTGAACCGACTACAAAGGTCGTTATATTCTTGTTTCGCAAAGTACCGTATGTAAGTTAATGTGGAATAAATCCAGTAAGTTGCAAGTAACACCCGAGTAACTTGATCTCTTACAACTTTTTTTTGTCTTAACTTGTCCGAGGAAACTGTGCAGCAGGAAATTGTATAAAAAATGTGATGTGATGGTTTTCATACTAAGGTATTATACTATACTAACTTACTATATTACAAGTTTATTATGACTAGCCTTATTTTATATCTTCTTAGCCATACTCTAATTGTAAGTAACACCCTAGTAACTTGATACAACTATTTTTGTCCAAGGAAACGGTGCAGCAGGAAATTCTATAAAAAATTTGATGGTTTTCACACTAAGTTATAACTTACTATACCTTTGGGTAAGTACATACTTTAGGTACTATAAGATACCTAGGTATATCCTTAGCCATATTTTCAAATGTCAATAGATTCGTGACAACGCAAACCTGAGCCAAATACCTAGATATCTACCTATTTAATCTTTAAATTCAAGTTCCAAAGTAAGTATATTTCTGTCAAGTTAATTTTTACTTAAGCAATATGAGGAGACTTCTTTTGCACATAGACAAGTTTCCGTCAAGTTTTATTTTTAAAACTTACACAGAGTCTGGTCCTAACTTTTTTTTTCTTAAGAACTCGATTCAACCTTGGAGTTTCAAGACTATGCATTTGATCAGTCCCCATTTATATTATTAATTTTAAATAGTTAAAAAGCAATTCAAATAAATATAAAGTTAAAAATATTTTTTTTTAGAAGACTGATTTAATAAGTATTTATTTGATATTTGATAGCTGGTGTCCGCGACTTCGTCCGCGTTCTGGATGAAAAGTACCCTACATCCTTTCTGGTGTCTCAGACAACGTGTATGCAAAATTTCATGGTGATCGGTTCAGTAGTTTTTGCGTGAAAGAGTTACAAACATCCATACATACATCCATACAAACTTTCGCATTTATAATATTAGTACGGATGTATATAGAATATGGAGATATATAATTCAAAGATAATAAAATTTTAAAACCTCTAAAGATAGAGAAGATATAATATTCTTTCTTATTCTTTAAAAAAATGGATAATATACGAGTAATTAATAAAAACTAAGTCAAACTTCGTATGTATAACATTACTCGAATAGTAAATGTAGTTCTTTAGTCCGTTGCAGTATTCATGGGTAACTTTAATAATGCGTTTGACTAAGGTCAACAACTTAACTGCACCTGGCCTAGCCTCGAAGTAACTTAAGTTACCCCTCTTGTAAAAAGTTAGTGTTTTAACACGCGAAATAAATACTATTTTATTTATAATACGATAGTTAGTGCTTTTTTACGACCTAGCTTCGAGAAGCGAGAAGGGAGTTTTGAATTAAATCGGATACGTTGTTATAGTCTGTGGTTGCATAAATTTATTATAACATGTCGATAGACAGGCTGACATTTTTTTATTGAAAAATAAATAATTGAAATGATAATAGCAATATAATGATTTCCTATCGATCAGTAACGTTAAACAAAAACTAAGCTAAGAACAACCCCGATCACGTCAGATACAAAGACACACACGTCAAAATTATAACACCCCGTTTTTGCGTCAGGAATCAGGAGTGAAAAAATACTAGATTTGTTTGTTTGTTGGTTTGCATTCAATAGACTCCGAAACTACCAATATGAAAAATTCTTTCACTGTTGAGAAGCTATATTATTAGAGAGTAACATAGGCTATATTTTATAAAGTTACGCATAGTAACTATTATTTAATTTGTGGTTACGCAGACGAAGTCGCGTGCAAAAGCTGGTCCCTAATAAAATAAAAATAAATTAATTTTCCTCTTTCTATAATTATGTAGTAGTCCTATAGTAGCCTCTTTTCGCAACATTATTTATCGTATTATTTATAAAATTGTTTACTGCAGAAATAAATGCTTTATAACAACAAAGTAGGTAGGTATTGTGTAATTATTGCAATATTTTCATATCAATTGAATTGATAAAAAAATGTCATAATGTTTACATATAATTTTTTTTTATGATATGATGATGCATTACTCGAACAAGTGTATGGAGGAGTTCATTAAACTCGATTACTATGATTTTAATAGCAAAGATGGTATCAGGGCAATCTCCCCATGATTTATAGCGTTGATTAGGATCTGTGTGCTAGCATATTAAACTAATTTCATGTACAGTTAGTTATAACGCAATTACAAAACGTATTAGATATTAATTAACAACTGAGGAGTGTCATTTCAAAAGGACTTATTTCCACTTATGAATAAAAATGAAGTAATGATTGGAATCCATTTTTCGTATTCGTTTGCACCTCTATACCAAATTATTTGTAACAATAATGTTTAACTCCTCTACATTTGACTTTCATTTCACGTGTCCAGAACAAATACGCTTATTTCCACGTAATTTGCTCACACTATCTAAGGCACAAAAGATTCTTTTACAAACTGACTTAATTCCAATACATAATTCGATTTATTGAAAAATCGGATAAGGTGGAAATAAGTCCTTTTGAAATGACACTCCTCAACTATAGTAGGGACAAAATCTCGCTGCAGGTCGAGTCATAAATTATTTTTTGCATAGTAATGTGTACGTGTTATTTTGCATAGAAACAATATCGAAACGAACGCTGTTAATCACTAAACGTTCCCATAAAGCCTATAAGAGTAAGGGAGCGCGCCTGTTCTTCGCTCTACTCACACGTTTTATTGACGCGCTTGCAGCGAGATTTTGTCCCTACTATATTAATAGGCGCCGTCATTATTGATTCTCTCGATTTTGAAGCTGCGGATTGTTTATGTCTTTAGAACTACAGCTCTACCTAAATGAGAGTCATAAAAAATTATCAATAACTATTTAACTATTAAATTAAGGTTTAATTTAATCGCTGATAACGTAACTTTCTATAGGTGAAAATCCGAACACACTGCTGAAATTATAACTGAATTCGCAATAAAATTTGTTACAACCTGATAAGGTTGCAGATGTCTAAATCTAAATTTACCTAGAATTACAAAATGTAATTATGTCAATAGTTATATGTAAAAAAATTAAATTAAAACCTACTAACTATACAAAATCCTTTAGAAAAGCTTCTTCAAAAAACAACAAATATTCAACGAAGCTAGATTCTTGACCTTTTACAAACCGCAACCGTTTACGCAGAGTAGGGGAGAGAGGGGCTAGTTGTTACGGGGGTAAGTATTAACATGCCCTTTTCACCAGGATCTTTAACTTTATTAACATTTCTCTTTCACTCAATCATACCTTTATATTGCGCCACATCATGTTGTCATTGCTAATGTCCCGTAAGAGGGCCCAGTAAGTGGCTGTGTATACGCGCTTCTTTTTTGCTAGGTGATGTAAAATTATACTTTCGAAAAAGTTTTGGTTGTCGTAACTATAATAGAATAATTTGAAAATTTCTTTATTTTATTTATAGGGTAATTCCATATGTGACTGACTCTACATTTGACACAATTTGCGTTTTATTTTGACTTATATTAGGAATACCACTATGTTTACTGTTTTAGTTTTAGTATGTTTTTATAGTTGATTCTTCAATTATCCATCTATAGTAAAAAAATGTGCACGAAAACATTGTCAAATATGAGTAATTTAATAAAATGTAAATGTGACTGACACTACATGCAAAAGGAAGTCATGTGCGAGAGTGTTTTTAAACTTCAAAAATCTTCCTCTGTGTGCGCTTTATAACTTTAAATTGCATTTGTAGCCCGAGTTCATGAACCAAATTATTGGAAAAAGGTTAAACAAAAAACTTTAGTGTTTTAGAAAATTTTATATTAGAAAAATAATTCGTGACTGACAACGATAGATCTGATGTTTGTTTTTTTGTGATAAACTATGCCAGCACAAACACATCATGCTTTATGTTATTAGGAGTCAGAACCTCTGACTCCTAATGATGACGCTAGGACCAGCTTCTTACATTGGAACAATTTCCTTCCCCGTGCACATTCTGACATTTTCCTTCTCATCTGCTGATTCATCGGAAAAAATTTCTTAATGTGTTGTTTTTTGCAGACAAGACATTTTCAGTGCTTTGATGAAATTAAAATTATTTAATAATGGATCTATGGATGCTATTTGTTTTATCAAACGTCGTCGTCGTTTTCTGTTTTCAGTTTCTTTTTTTTTATTCCTCAAAAAAACCACTGGTTTTTATTTTAGCTTCTCTATCTGCTTGTGCTTCCTTTCTGCTACTATTTTAGCCATCTCTAAGAAAAGGAAACAAACAAAACGCTACATTCCACTATGATACAGGCCGTGACTGACTCTACAGTGTGACTGACACTACAAAAATGTTTCAAGCAGTTTAAGAATTATCAATAAAGATTAATAATTTTTTATGTCGGCATAATGTAAGTAATTCTATCAGGTAGGAAGATATAATTTTGTCATGATGAAGAATAAGTTTTACCAAAGTTAGAGAGAAAATTCTGTTTATTTTGTGACTGACACTACAACACGACATCATATAAATTGAATTGAATATCTCTTATAAACAATAATGTTTACGTAAATTACGGACTATCTAAGTATAAGTCGTTACTTAACGTAGCAATATGTAACAAATAATTACAATAATTGTTAATACTTACTGTGAAAATGTAAATGAAACTCCCCCACAAAGTACACAATCACCTGACATTCACGACACCATCTTATAAATGACCGAAATGATAAATAAAACAAAAACAAAACTATGTTACCTTTGTGAAAACATAAAGTACAATAGTTTTGCCATCATACTTAAAGTATTTTAATATCAAAATCAATAAATATTTTTTCTCATATATGGTAGACTTTTACATGGAATTGCCCTATATTCAAATTTATCTATCTTTGATATTGTGTAACAGTTTTTAAGATTGATAAGTTAATTATATAGTTATCTTGATAAATGTTAAAAATCATACAATGGGGTTAGTTGTAACAAAATCTTAGGGCTTGTTGTAACATGTTACAACTTGCCCCGAGTATTATCGGTACCGTTTTTTTCAAGATGTTTTTTTCTTATTATAGAATGAGAGTGTATAAAACATATTAATTCCTTAAATGTTCTTGAAATAGATATAAGCACCACAGAAATCATACGTTAGATTGAAACTGCGAAAGAACCAACTCCAAGTTCCTCAGGTGTACAAAAAAGTTTTTCGCCATCAGAGATAAGACCATTACCGCCACCGAGTCAAACAAAGAAAAATATTAAATGCAAAAGAAAATCCACTGTTTTAACAGATACTCCTGAAAAAGAAAATTTACGACTGTAATATGAAGAACAGCTAAGAAAAAACAGAAAAGAGATGACAAAGACAAGAGTAAAGGAAAGGGAAATATTAAGAGAAAGGTAAAAGGAAAAGGTAAAGCAACAAAAAATAAAACCGGAGTGGACAGGTTTAAAAAAAGCTTTTATGTTCAGATTCTGAACCTGAATCTGAAGAGTGCTGTTGTCTAAAATGTGGTGGAGCTTATATTGATTCAAAGAAAGTTAATTGGGTAGAATGTATCGTTTGTAAGATGTGAGCACATGTGGGATGTGTCACAGGAGACATTTCTTTTATTTGTATTAACGTAACTCAGATGAAGATTGAATTTGATTATAAAAAACATATCCAGACTAATTAATATATATAGGTATATATACGATACTTTGTTAGATGTGAGGTTTTAGAAAGATAGTTACGAGACTTAATTTACACAAAGAATTTAATTTACTGTGATTTTAAAGTGCCATTTTAATCATAAGTAGTGTCTAACAAGTTAACATTAATAGATGATTAATAGCATACACCTTTTATGTTAATTATATTGCCTAAAAAATCTATTTCAGTAGATTTTTTTGATTAAAAATTACATAGTATTTATAAAAGGATATTATTTTTGTTGCCAACAAAAAATCAATCATTAATAAGTGTCATATTTTTGTTTTTTTAATATCGTTACTACTTGCCCCAGTAGATGTTACAACTAACCCCAAGCACGGGGTAAATTGTAACACCGCACTTTCTCTAGAAAAATGTTAATTGTGAAATAATAACCAATAGTTATGATATTATTTTTACTTGATTTGATAGAGGAATAGTTAATGTATAAATCTATGTTTATTTAGTAGTAATTAAATCGATGGTTCTCAAGATATATAAGTTTTTCTGAAAACTGTTAGAACAAGCCCCTCTCTCCCCTATAGAATGACATCATATCGAAGTCATCATTATAGGAAATCCTACAGCTAATTCAATTGACCTCTAATTAGGGACAATTCGTGTTCAATTATGGAATTTTAGCCTTTAGACACATTAGAATTTAGACATGGAGAAAGCCGATTTAATAAGAAACTAGCTGGTGCAAGCGACTTCGTCCGCGTTGAAAAAGCAATATATCGCCTGACATCGTTATTGCTATTATACTTAGTTTCCTTAATTTTAGATAATCCCTCGGAAGCAGTACTTTTTTCTGGATGAAAGGTACCCATGTCCTTTCTGGTGTCCCGGACAACGTGTATGCAAAATTTAATGGTGATCGGTTCAGTAGTTTTTGCTTGAAAGAGTTACAAACATCCATACATACATCCATACAAACTTTCACATTTATAATATTAGTACGGATTAACAAGAAGGTTGTGTTGTGTGGGACCTGGACTTAAGACTTGGTGTCATCAAGACTTAGTCTTCCTTAAGACTTGGTGTCATCAAGACTTAGTCTTCCTTAGGACTTGGTGTCATCAAGACTTAGTCTTCCTCATGACTTAGTGTCATCAATGACGCCAACTAAGTCCGTCCGCATCTATCCGCGTAGATAAGTTTGAGTCAGCTGGATAAAAAAATTGTTTATTTTGAATTTGAGTGTGCAGTTTGTCATTGAATTGGTAAAGATATGCATAAGTCGCTCACGCCTTGACCGATTCGTTACGTAAACACGCGACTTCCTTGTTTACATATAAAAATAATTACTCGTATCTATATACGAGTAATCATTTTATTAAAATATGTTATTCAAATTATTATTATTAAATTTTATTCAAAGATTTAAATAGAAATCTTTGAATTTCTACATAAAAGTTTAAATATTCAAAGATTTTTGTAAAATGGTTTTTTGACTTTGAACTTACTTAAGGCTACTGTATACTTAGAGATCAAAATTAAATAAATTAAAAAGAATCAGTATTTTTTTAGTTTCACTCACACGATCTCACAGGCCTAACATTTGTTTCAGAATAAAAAGTGTTCTATATATTAATCCAGATAATAAGCTATCTTTGCGCGAAATTTCATCCAAATCCGTTGAGCCGTTTTTGCGTGATTCAGCACTTAACTCTCTGACTAAAGCAAGACCATGGAGACAACGCAAAAAATAGAAACATTTATATATATATTTAAAAAAAAAACACACACACATGTAATCCACCTTGTAGTCGGCAGCGCAGGTCAAGTGGACCAAAAAAAACAACAGTCAACACAAAATACCGTGGTCCATATGTTAAAACCATTGTTTTATTCTATGTAGGTATATCAGGGTTACACTTCAAAAAGCGTATTTTATAAATAAATGAAAAATGAAATAGTGGGTTACCTGCTTTCTGCTCTCGACCCCTAGAAACTGTGTCAAGCGATACGTGCTCAAGATTCGCTCTTGTTAATTTTCCGTTGATTTCCAATGAATTTATACTTCAAGATATTGAAATAGAACGAATGTCTTGAGGAAAATAAAAGAATAATATCGCTGTTAGCGTAGATGGAGGCAAAAGAACGATTAGTGACTCACTATCCGCGCATGGACCATATACTGAGTCCAATGAACTCAGTATCGTTCAGTCGCTCAAATGACACTGTCTTACACACACTTATACGTTGAAATACGTACAGACAACTTGCACAACTCACAAAACACTACGAACCTTATGAAACACTAGCTGGTGCTCGCGACTTCGTCCACGTGGAATAGTTATTTTGGGAATCATTTGGGTATCTCGAACGGTTTTCGCAGCGCACGCAACGGAAACCCTCAAAGATGAATAATTTTCCCCGTTTTTTCCACATTTTCGACTGTTTCTTCGCTCCTATTAGTCGCAACGTGATGTTATATAGCCTAAAGCCTTCCTCGATAAATGATCTATCCAACACAAAAAGAATTTTTCAATTCGAACCAGTAGTTCCTGAGATTAGCGCGTTCAAACAAACAAACAAACTCTTCAGCTTTATAATATTAGTATAGATTTAAAAGTAGGTAGAGCATGAACTCTGTCTCCTGTCATTTAAAACCAACCAAACATCTGTCATTTAAAGAAAATGTGACTTTACGTCAACACATTGAAGTTCAAAGTGAATAGTTAGTAGAAGCTGGTCGTTACTACTTTTTACCATTGACTCCGCCATGATTCTGTTTTAGGCGTACTTTTTATGTGCCGCTTTGGCATTTGTGACGCAAATTCCATAGTTGTAGTACTTCGATGGATTTAAATAACTTCAAAACGTTTAAATGATTCCATATGAAGTGAAATTGGTACTGTTACTTCGGCCAGTTAGCGTACCACTGGTCAGTTTCCTACTTCGGCGGTATTTCCATGATATGGTAACCTTTATCTGATGCGGCAGCATCAAGTAGTCTGCGGGACACCCAACTCCTTGGCAATTTACAGCAGATATAGCGTGTTTGGCTTAAAAGGAGTCTTCAATCACGGATTCATTGTAAAAACGATTTTTCTGACAATAAATAAGTAAGTAATCATTTTATGTTATTTTTACTTTTATTATTTTTTTGGAGTTTACTCCTTAAGAATCGATTTGCATATATATAAAAGCCCGTGGTATGAAATTTTATGGGAGTAAAATCAGAATTGTCACACGAATGCGTTATGTTATGCGTTGTAGTTATGTTCAATTTTTTGAATATTTTAGAATATCTCTGAAGTTTCAGAGATATTACGCCATCTACACAATATCAATGTCGTTCTTTCGACATGTTAGAATTGTGAAAATTTAAATTTTATAATCGTTCGTACCTACCTACTCTCCAGTCGTGTATCGGAGTTGACATACACAATTATTTTTAACAGAACGTCTATTTATTATAACAATAATATTTTACCATATTTCTAATTTCCGAGAAATTACATCGTATATAAATAAATCTACCTCATGTTGAATAAATTCTATTATCAACATTGATATTCTATTATCGGTTCTCCGATAACCCTTTTACATACACGTCCGTGACTATTACTTGGAAAATGTGTCAGATGATAACCCAAAAAGTGTTTATCGACTTTCGTCAATTTTCTTATCGCTGTTTACATAATTGGCCTCCACGTGAATTGGCAATTTTTTTGTACTTGACCGAAATTTTGTTTATTTTATTCAGTACTACTCGTAGTTGGTGCCCGCGACTTCGTCCGCGTTGAAAAAGCAATATATCGCCTGACATCGTTATTGCTATTATACTTAGTTTCCTTAATTTTAGATAATCCCTCGGGAGCAGTACTTTTTTCTGGATAAAAGGTACCCTATGTCCTTTCTGGTGTCCCAGACAACGTGTATGCAAAATTTCATGGTGATCGGTTCAGTAGTTTTTTGCGTGAAAGAGTTACAAACATCCATACAAACTTTCGCATTTATAATATTAAGTACGGATAAAAGTACGGATAACCAGTCGCCATGGGCCAGGTGGACAGACGGCCTGAAGACCCCTTCAGGTTGTCTGTCAACCTGGCCTCGCAGGAAGCGACTGGATGCGAAGAACAGAAGACCGTGCGTGGTGGCGAGCCTTGGGAGAGGCCTTTATCCAGCAGTTTGAGCCACACAGATAGATGATTTTCTTACAAAATCAACTTTATTTGGCAATTAGAATCCCTAAACAATTTGAAAATTCTAGACACTAAAAAAAATACTTTTATTAATACTCGTATTGTAGTATTCAAAGTATAATTAATAAAATACTCTACCGACAGCTACCCAGCTTGGTACCCATAAAGTTCCCGTAATGATGTTTATTACATAAAATTTTAGTACGTCTAATAGCACCATAATGGTTTCCAACCTTTATGAATCCAATGCAAATACACCCTAATGCCGTGATAGACGAGTGTACGCGAGGAATCTTCGTAATTTCCTAACGGACCCTGGATCCGAACTTGTAACCTATCAATTCTATGGGACAGGATAATTGTGGATAATTCAGTGAAGTACTGCATTTCTCGTCTATTAGTTTGCATCAAGCTTTTAAGTATGTCTAACAGTCATTTAAAATAGAGGTCTGCTGGTTTAATTAGTACCAGACGCTTCCGTAATCCATCACATAAGTAACGGTAGGGTATTATTGGTCTCTGCCCATCTGACACATAGTTTAATATCGCGAAGAAATGAAAGATTTCTTTATGGTAGGGGAGCCCACGATGCTAAATGTGGAGTCACTCGAGCGTCGTGGGGACCTATTGGCTTTTGAAGATTAGATTGTAGGAAGACGAAAAGGTTATATGAAGTTTTTCATTTCAACGGTGGGTTGAGCGTCTACAGGCGTTCAAAATTTTGTAGGCGCTGTATTTTAAAAAATACTCCATATAATCGTAGCACGATTAGGAATTCAGGCTAAACCGTCTGTAGTATGAAAATCTGACGCGTTCGAGTATTACAAAAATCCCCTCTTGCCTCCCCTACCATTACTACGCGCGCGAGTTAATGAATAAAATTTAATTTAAAATTTTTAATTTAATTTAATTTGATTTCAATATTTAAATGTTGTTTATTTAAACAATTCTTAATTTTAGTAATTTTCTGTAAATATTTAACATTTTAATTTTCAAAATGTGAAGATTTTTAGAAAAAAATTGCAATCGTACGAAGACGGGAGCAGGTCGTTAGTTACTACATAGTATAAAACAAAGTCGCTTCCTGCTGTCTGTATGTCCGTCTGTCCGTCTCTATGTATGCTTAGATCTTTAAAACTACGCAACGGATTTTAATGCGGTTTTGACTAATGGATAGAGCGGTTCTCGAGGAAGGTTTTAGTATATAACTAGCTGGTGCCCGCGACTTTGTCTGTGTTCTGGATGAAAGGTCTATGTCCTTTCTGGTGTCTCAGACAACGTGTATGCAAAATTTCATGGTGATCGGTTCAGTAGTTTTTGCGTAAAAGAGTTACAAACATCCATACGTCCATCGTACTAATATTACAGATGCGAAAGTTTGTAGGGATGTATGGATGTATGTATGGATGTTTGTAACTCTTTCACGTAAAAACTACTGAACCGATCATCAAGAAATTTTGCATACCCGTTGTCTGGGACACTAGAAAGGACATAGGGTACCTTTCATCCAGAAAAAAGTACTGCTCCAGAGGAATTATCTAAAATTAATTAAACTAACTCCTGGCTAAGTATAATAGCAATAACGATGTCAGGCTATATAATTAATGCTTTTTCAACGCGGACGAAGTCGCGGGCACCAGCTAGTACATCCATACAAACTTTCGCATGTATAATATTAGTACGGATTTACAAAGTTACGCGGGCGAAGTCGCGGGCACCAGCTAGTACCTATATAATAAAGCCAAAACAAAAGGAAGTTAGTGTTATTCAAAAATATTATTAAGACCATCACAAGCAAAACTAAACGAGTAGGTATGACGCGACTAACTGTAAAATGATCCGATGCATTTCTTTTCGGTAAAATTTAGATGATAGAACACAAGTTGACGTGGTATACACAGACTTTTGTAAAGCCTTCGATAAGGTGGACCATAACTTATTACTCAAGAAAATTGAATTCAACGGGATTAAGGGAAATTTGCTAAGATGGTTCTCGGCGTATATTTTAAACAGAATGCAAAAAGTTGTGGTGCATGGTTACGCATCTGAATCTATAACAGTGAGTTCTGGAGTGGCGCAAGGCTCCATTTTAGGGCCCCTATTGTTTATTATATATATCAATGATATTGCTAATTGTTTTAAGCACTGCCGTTTTTTACTATACGCCGATGATTTGAAGGTATATAAACAGATAACAGCTTTGGATGATTGCACCAAGTTACAAAGGGATCTTGATTGTTTGAGTAGATACTGTACTGAAAATAGACTGCATTTAAGCTTATCCAAATGTAAAGCAATTACTTTTACTAGGAAAACAAACATAATTAATTATCACTATAATTTGTGTCATACTACATTGGAAAAGGTACCGGTTATAAGGGATCTGGGGGTTTTTCTTGACTCTAAACTAATTTTGAATCAACATATTCAGCATATATGTAATAAGGCTTTTCAGCTCTATGGTCTTGTTATAAGAACTTGTTCAAGTTTTAAATGTTCAGAAACTTACTTATATCTGTATAAGACTCTGGTTCGATCCCAACTTGAATATGCCTCGGTAGTTTGGAATCCCTTCTATGATAGATATTGCCAACAGATTGAATTAGTGCAGCGTAAATTCCTTAAAACACTTAACTACAAGTGCTTCCACTCAAGGTTGCCGTATGTTGATGCTTTAAAAAAATACTCCATACCAAGTTTAGAGCAGCGACGATTGCTCCTGGATGCTATGTTCTTGTATAACATCTGTCATAACCGCTATGACTGTAACTATCTGGTGAATAGTATTGTTTATCGGTTGCCAAGCGGTTCACAGCGTATAAGAGATGCCTATACGCATAAACTATTTATGCCGAAGCACTGTAAAACCAACGCTGGTGAACGTGCACCCTTAAATCGTATCATGCACAAGTACAATTGTTTATATACAAGTTTAGACCCATTCTCCACTGGCTCGCAAAAATATAAAAATAGTATTGTTAAATTGTTTTAGTTTATGGTGTTGTTCTTTTCTTCGTATTTGTATTCTGGTGTTTTTTTCTTGTTGTGTATGAATGTGTATTGTTGTTGTTTTCTCTGTAAATCTATGTACCAATTCGTGGAAAATGTTGTTGATTGCACGATTACTTCTATTTATTTATTTATTTATTTATTTATTTATTTATTTATTTATTAGGAAGCCAACACAGTATACAACAGTACATTTTATAACATAACATTTAAATACTATTTTATAGCATTGTATACTCCACTTAAAGGCTAACTCAGCATGCATTAAAAACGAACACAAGACATTTTCTGGTTTTTTTTTTTTTTTTTTTTTTTTTTTTCTTTTTCTTTTTACAAAATAAAACTAATAAAAAAGAAAACAATAAACTAAACCAAAACAAAAGAACAAAAGAATATATTTAAGTAAAAAAAAAAAAAAAAAAAAATTTTGCAAAACAAACTCTAAGAACAACTATCAAGCAGTACCCGATGACAGAAACTTTCTGACATCTCTTTTAAACGACTCTGCGGAAGATCGAAAAATATCTATGCCAGTACCCCTAATTAATTTATTATAGGCGACAACTATTCTGCGCAATGGAGCGGCTACGCCTAGGTTAGTTTTGATAATTCTAGGTCTAAACGTTAGCCTGTTCTTAATATGAGACCTAGCATTACACTTTGGTACCGCCAATCGCACCCTGCTCAGCAAATTTGGGCAATCGATCCCTCCATCTATAATTTTTTTCAGGAAAGCGAGATCGAAAAGATCTCTGCGATCGGACAGTGACAACACATCGTATAATTTTAAGAGATCAGAATAGTTATCAACTTTTTTTAACACTTTGTCCTTGTATCCTAGGTGTCGCAAGAATTTCTTCTGCACTCTCTCTATCCTATTATTATGTATTTGATAATATGGACTCCATGCAATAGAACAGTATTCAAGTCTGCTACGTATTAACGAGTTAAATAGAACTACTTTTGTGGAAGACTTTTTAAAGTTCTTTGTATTCCTAATGATGAAACCCAACAATTTTAATGAATTTTTAGTTACGTAATCAATATGTGGTATAAAACTCAATTTTTGATCTATTATTACGCCAAGATCCTTTATTTGGTTTACATTCTTCAGTACATTGTTGTTAATACTATAATCGAATTTAACATTTTTTAATTTTCTACTAAAAGTGATGCTATAGCATTTTGTGTGGTTCAGTTTCAAATTATTGCAATCACACCACACAGCAAGCCTATCCAAATCACTTTGCATATTGATGGAATCACTAGTATCACTAATCCTATTATACATCTTAAGGTCGTCTGCATATAGTTGGAACCGACAATGCCGGAAACACTCGGCTACATCGTTAATAAATATTATAAATAAAGCAGGACCAAGATTAGAGCCTTGTGGCACTCCTGACGTCGCTATAAATGTGTGCGACTGATATCCTCCAATAACCACATTCATTTCACGGTTTATTAAGTACGATTCGAACCAATTAACCAGATTCCTACCGATACCGTATCTCTTGAGTTTCTCCAACAAAATATAATGATCTACTACATCAAATGCCTTTGCTAAATCTGTGTAAACACAATCTACCTGCGCATTATCGTCTAGTGCTATCGCTAAGTCATCCACAAATAGGGCCAAATTTGACATAGTAGACCTCTTTTTAATGAATCCGTGCTGATTTTCTAACATTGCCGGCTTCATGTACCATGCCAGGACTGGACAAATCAATGATTCAAAAACTTTAGAAAACACCGATAAAATACATATTGGCCTGTACTTTGATATGTCTTTTCTATCCCCACTCTTGAATACAGGGACTACTCTAGCTTTTTTCCAAATACTTGGGAATTCGCCATTACACAACGATTTGTTAAATATCAAATACAACGGTTCCGCCAGTGAAGCAGCACAATGTTTAACAAATATGGGCGGTATGTCATCCGGTCCTGGCCCTTTGTTTACATCTAGGCATTTTAATTGTTTTATAACATCGTTTTTTGATATTTTTATGCTATCTAGTTGTGAATTATCTAATGAATTTGTATTAATAGATGGTTTCGTACTTATTATTTTGTTGGACATTATGTACATACGTGAAAAATGATTAGCGAATTGGTTACAAATATCCGAGCCGTCCGTGAATGAAGAGCCACTAAGAGTCATCAGAGCAGGATAGTCACATTTATTATTACGAATTTGTTTTAAATATGAATGAAAAAATTTCGGATTTATTTAAATATTATATTCTACCATTTCCAAATAGTTTTTATAATCTAATTTAATAATTATTTCACATCTATCTCTTAATAATTTAAACTCAATTTCATCCATTGGATTATGATATTTTTTGTACAATTTTCTATATTTATTCTTTTCTGCCAATCTTTTAATTAAGTATTTTGAGTACCAGACAGGATAAGAAGCATTGTTTTTTATTTTTTTCTTTGGTACACTTTTTTCAATTACTTTGCGTAGCTCTATATAAAATAACTTTATCATATCATTTACATCCTTACACTCACCAAACAAAGTTACCCAATTCAACCCCTCGAGATAATTATTGATATCTTCATAATCAGCGCTTCTAAAGTTATATTTTATTATTGTATTATGAGACAAGTAAGACTCTTTGTCATCTATTTCAAAATTAATTTCAAGAGGTGGATGATATTTATCTATTGGGCAAGCAGAAAAGTTACTTTGTTCTATTTCAACATTATTAAAGGTACAGAAAACAAGATCTAATATTTTACCGTAGGCATTAGATATGCAATTGCACTGAGACAAACTCGTTAGTGCCATGAAATCATTTATAAGAGTCACTACAGGACCACCATTGGATGGGGTCATCTGTCCGATATGCCCTTCTTGGCAGGTCCATTTTATAGATGGAATATTAAAATCACCTATCACTATCGTTGGTAATTGCTCATTAATAATAATACGTTCCACATTCTGTATGAAACCTTCGAGTGTACCATATTCAAGCGGTGAAGGGATATACACTGCGCATATCGAAATAGTTTTTGAGTTTAGGACTACATTAACCCAGAGGTCTTCACGATTAGTTTCCCATGAATCTACCCTGTAACACTTATATTTTTTAGAGACGGCAATTAAGACTCCCCCACCATCTAATTTAGAGGACTGGCTAGACTCACGATCCCGACGAAATACCGTATATCTATCATCAATAATCTCATTATTCAATACTCCACTGTTAAGCCAGGTTTCTGTAAATACTATGAAGTCAAAGTCTGAATTAAGTACTGCAAGATATATGTCATTCGTTTTAGTTCTTATTCCTCTAACATTTTGATAAAAAAAATTTAAAGATTTAACCATTAACTAAAGTTACAATTTCGATACTTTACAAGATAATCTATATTACTACACAATAAACAAAAATAGTAGCACCTATAAAATACAGAGATATATACACTTATAAAATACACATATAAAATCAGTATTTATTTTTATTTTAAGGTAGCCAAAAAGTCCTTTGATTTCACTAATATTACGTCACTTGATATGGTTTTCCGTAAGAAAATATTACCGTTACGCGACCAGACGAAACAGTACTGTTTATCCTTGGCAAAAATACGTGCAGCGGCGTATATATCCTTAGCTGTGGAAGACAAGTGCTCCGAAATATAAACCGGCTTCTTATCTCCAGATATACCCAGATGTGCCGTATTTAGCTTATTGTCCTTGTTAGACTTATTGAACTTTATTACACCTGCCAAAAATTTATCTCTTAGCAAGGAAGAGCTAAACTTAACAATAACGGATCTAGGCCGTGAAGAATCGTTGTTTATTTTAGCGACGCGGGTGCACTTAACTACATTCCCTTCAGATATCGGAGTGTTTATCACTCTTCCAATCTGTTCTACTGTTTTAACTAGGTTCTCACCCCTATGCTCCGGAATACAGTGCACCTCAATGTTGGTGGCTCTTGCCTCACGATCCAGTATATTTAGAGTATTTGAGTGACTATGTATAATTTCTCGGAGTTCAATATTTTCTTTCCTCAAGGTCGAAATTTCCGCCTTTGCCTCTTCCAACTCTTTCTTTACGGTATCAAAAATGCCTGATAAATAGTCTATGGACGACTTTATATTCTGTAAACCAGCCAACTCTTCGCGAATTCTATTTATATGAATGTCCTTCTTTATATTTACTATATATTTTGTAATTGTTTGTTTTCCTAAATAAAATAAAATAAAATAAAATAAAATAAAAATAAAATAAAATAACATTGACGACCATTGTTTATTTATTTTTTTGCTGTATTACATCATTCGTATACGTTAATAACGGTTGTCTGTAATATTTTGTGTGTCACACATAATTAACAAATTGTGTCATCTATACATCACAACATATTCTATTTTCTATTCTATTCAAATGCTGGCGAAGTTGATATTTAATATTTAACATAAACGAAAATATTTTATTTAATATTAAGTATTCTGCGGCACGGCACACAGATAAATAAACTATGTGTGTGCCGTGCCAAATTTCATCCAAATTCGTACAACCCTTTTTGCGTGAAAGAGTAACATTTGACAATAATTTGTTGTTTACAATCATCGATGTAGGTACTACAACTATGGAATTTTCATCACAAATGCCAAAGCGGAACATTAAAAGTACGCCTAAAACGGAATCATATGCTCCGCCATATATGATTCCGTTTGCGTACGCGCTTCATTTTAAACTCCAATAAAGTCACATTTTCTTTAAATGACATACATTTGGTTGGTTTTAAATGACATAATAATGACAGACTAGCTGGTGCCCGCGACAACGTGTATGCAAAATTTCATGGTGATCGGTTCAGTAATTTTTGCGTGAAAGAGTTACAAACATCCATACATATATCCATGCATCCATACATACTTTCGCATTTATAATATCAGTACGGATTTGATGCTCTTCGCATAACTATGTCACTTTTAAATGTTCGATAAAGTTTAAGCCGAAACCAAGCCAATACTTTATTGAAAAAATCAATAACTGTCAAACAACAGTTAAACCAACTAACACTTTCACTTGACATCTGTGTATGTTCTTTTAAAAAAAAGCTAACAATGTTTATAATCTGTACGCGTTCTAATTTAAAGTAATAACAAACACAATGACATCTCCTTTCATCTCTCTGTTCCGTTTTGACAAATTCGACGCATGACATTTCCTATCTGTTATAAAAAATCTCTATTGTTACAAGAACTTTCTATGGACATTTAGGTTTTTTTTTGTTCGTACCGTTCGCCGTGCATATATTAGACATGTCAATAGTTTTGTCAATTGAATTTTAATGTTAGTATCCATTCATACCTATTTGGAATGCGTTGTGCAAGCATAGGTTCACTTACATAGGTTCCTATTGTTGAGATTGTGGATAATTTATTACTTGAAATAGTTTGAAACCATCTAATATATAAAATTCTCGTGTCGCAGTGTTTGTTGTCAAACTCATCCGAAACGGCTATTAATTTTGTGTGCTTATCGGGTAGGTCTGAGAATCGACCAACATCTATTTTTCCCTAAATGTAACCCTAAATGTTAAGGGCGGTCCACCCCAAATTTAAAAAAAATAATGCGAAAGTTTGTATGTATGTTTGTAAGTTTGTACATGTACATACATCCTATGTATGAATGGATGGATGTATGGATGTTTGTAACTTTTTCACGCAAAAACTACTGAACCGATCACCATGAAATTTTGCATCACGTTGTCTGGGACACCAAAAAGGACATCGGGTACCTTTCATCCAGAACGCGGACGAAGTCGCGGGCACCAGCTAGCCCTTTATAATGCGCACTGCAAATACAGAGAGTTCCAACTAAGGTTTTGGAACTCTCTGTATTTCCGAGCTCATATAACCCAAATCTTTTCAAAGTTCGAGTGAATAGGCATGTTCTGGGTGAGCTAGCTCCATCATAGGCCTCATCTTCGATGAGCAAATTCATCTCTAATAAAAAAAAAATTTAAAAAAAAGAATAAAAAAAAATCAATTTTTTTCTAATTGTATCATGTAACAAACGCCTCCAAACCTTTTTGCTAGACGTACAATTAAACAAATAAAATAGGTAATACATAGGTACTCTTAACAAAAAAATTAACAAAACTTCAAAGTGGGCGTCACAAAACTTCTAATCAAGGCTGCACACACAAACATTCAGACAAATTGATTGATGTATTAAATCGAAATAATGATAAATGATACATAAAATGATCTCATTTGGCCTCCACTATTGTTTAATAATGACTAAAAAAAAATTATGATCATCAAGTTAAAAAAAAAATTGAGGTTTCAGTACTCTATAACAGTTTTTTTCTAATAACCGTGTTTGTGTTGACACCGAGCCGAACACTAGCGACCCGCGTCCGGTTTCGCGCTGATTTTTTCCTGCAAATTATAAATGCACAAACATTCCTCGTTTATCGCTCTTTCCATTAGTGAAAACACTGTCAAAATCTGTTGGGTAGTTTAGAAGAAGTTAACGGACAAACAAAACAGACAGAAGACAGCTTTCTATAGGTGAAAACATTTTCAAAATCGGTCCAGTAGTTTTTGAGTTAATTAATACAAACATACATACAAATCTTCTCTCTTTATAATACTAATAAGACACAGGATAGGCTACTTTTTTCACGCGGACGAATTCGCGGACGCCAGCTAGCTATTTAATAATTTCTTAAATAAATCTCTTAAGAAATATTTAAAGGATTTTCCAAATTTCAGCGTTTTCCATCAGCTCCATAAAATTAGCTGTGATTCATTCACATAAAGGAAATATTAATTATAGAATGTTTGTTACCTAAGGGAATGTATATTCATAAAATTATGTACTTATTCATTATTTAATAAATATTAATGTAGTCATATAATAGTTCTATTAATAACTACTTTCATTATTGCTTAGCGCTTACAGAATGTATTTATAAGATGTAAATAGATCGTATTTTAAATTTGAAATGTGCTTTGCTTGCTTTCATCGCATAATAGTGGTTAGTAACTCTAGCTGTTAACCAAACGGTCGCGGGTTCGAATCCCGCTAGGAGCAAATGTTTATGTGTTAACATTTACCTTTGTACCGGAGTCATGGAAGCTTGTATTTATAATATGTATAATCTCGTATATCAACTGTCTGGTATCCTTAATACAAGCCTGTAGTTGCTTAATGTCGAACTAGATGGCGCTTTGTTGAATGTGTGAATATGTTTAACTTCACTGGTAATAGATACTTAATTGCAACTATATTGTTAACTCTACTTCTTTATCCCTGTTAAGGATAGGATAGGATAGGATCCTTAGTAGGGATAGGCGGAACAGGTTGGTTAATCTATATATGATGTAATTCTAGCTAAAGTTAAACAGGATCTTAGGGAAAATATTTTTGAATAGGGTAACGTAACGTAACGTAACGCTAAACTTTCCAACGAAAACAAAAGTTTAGAACAATTGAATAATACTTTCACT